>JARFJB010002352.1:227500-512500 GCA_036346205.1 Vesta saturnalis | reverse complement strand
AAATTTATTAGAAATTGAACGCAAACAGATGCACTGTGATGCTGCATTTTAGTGATATGGTATTCGTTACTTGCATTAAAATAATCGGAATGGAGCGGATATCAATTTCCTATCTCAATGTTTTAATCATTCTATCGGCAACTTTTGATATAATGATCATATTTTACTAAAAAATCATTGTATGAGTTTTACTGTGATAAGTACGTTTATTTTTCATTACACCTTAAACTTTTTACTTTTAGATATTACAGAACCAGAACCTAACATTCCAATGTCAAATATTTCTTTCATTCACAAAGGTCAATTATGCTGAAGATGTTCTTTCTTTAGAATGTACTTTGTAACAATAAATTACTATTATCGTGTGTTTATTTACCCTGCATGCTATCACCCCCTGATGTGGCAACCCCTATGTACACATCCCTATGCAACCATTCTCCGCATACCGCTTATGAAACATGCAACCAACCACACTTAGTCATCCCCATGAGCTAATGCAACCACCTACATGCTATCGCTTAACCGTATATACCCATCCGCAAGCAACCTTCTCCTGCTTACCGCTTATGCAGACATCAACATGCAACCAACCACACTTAGTCATCCCCCATGAGCTAATGCAACCACCTACATGCTACTACTTACCCCCACCGCCAATACTCACATAAATAATGCCCGCATTGCCCTGCTGTATGGAATATCCAACATCCCCACACACAGTCATCCCCTGCTTACCCCTTATGTAGTATGCAACCATTTAAATATATCCCTTATGAGTTAATGCGTAATGTAGCTTACTCCCACCATCAATACTTCCTCATTCCCTGCTTATCCCTTATGCAGCATGCAACCATACACGCATATCCCTTGTGCTGTCATACTTATTGCGCATGCGCAAGCTTGGTCACGTGACTCCCGTCGACCAAAAATGACCAGAACGAACCTTGGAAAACTCCCATAAGAAATACATGGGGTTTTGAGACAAAAAGTGCCATAGCTTATCTGCATAGCTTATCCACTGAATTTAAAATTTTTATATGCTTCCTTTAAAACTATTTAACAGCCTGAACGTTTTTTCATCCATTTATATTGAATTTAAATATACAGGGTGTTTCTAAATTCATGCGACAAAATTCAGGACGTGATTGCTCGCATGAAAGTAAGAAGGGTCTTTCCTATAACAAAATTTACTCAACCCACCCCTTTCCGAGATATCACCCTTAAAAGGTGGTGACTAAAATTGAGTTTTTATTTTGTTTCTAAAATTTCAGTAAAACTAGAAACTTGAAATTCTGTAATTTTCGTGCAGTCGCAAAGGACTAACCACGGTTATTTTTTCAATATTCCTGTTACATTGTACGGGGGTGAAATTAGCAACCCTTACTTTATTTCATATCAAAATTTTTTTTCGAGATGAAGTTTTATTAAATAAAATTATAACTTAAAATCCTTGTTATTTAAAAAATAATTTATTCTTAAATTTTTTTCTCAAAACCAATAGCTGCAGAGACAAAAATAAACAACATTATTTATAATTTTTTTATTAAATTGAGTGGAAAACAGTAAAGATGTAAAATGTAATACGATTCATAATAAATGCTGGAAATGACCACCTCTAGCCAAAATACACGAATGTAGCCTACGTGTCATGGATTGCCGTACACGTTCAAAGATTTGAGGTGTATTTCTTATGGTGTCACACGCTATTTGAATACGATTCTTCAAATCGTTGATATCAACTATGGGTGTCGTGTAGACTAATGATTTAAGGTAACCCCATAAACAGAAATCACAAGAACTTAACTTTTTAGATCGAGGAGGCCAGTGTTGGAGCCCTCCTCGACCAATCCAACGGTTGGGATATGTTGCCTAGCAGTCCGACTGAAGTGTACTGGAGCACCATAATGCTTCAACCACATATTTTGTCTGATATTGAGTGCGATGTCTTCAAGTAGTTCAGGGAGATCATTTTCGAGAAAACTGGTGTAAGAAATGCCATTTAATGGCTGAGGCAGAAAATGTGGCCCAATTAAGTTATCCCCTACAATGCCAATTCATACGTTCACTGAAAAAACATTTTGAAAATGGTGCTCTATAATCTGATGGGGATTCTCTCTACCCATACGTGATTATTATGAAAATTTATGATAGGTACTTTTGAAAAATGTGCCTCGTCCGTAAACAATACATTACCTAAAAATTGAGGATTTTGTCGCATTTCGTGTGTTAACCATTCACAAAATCTAACTCATTGAGGAAAATCTCTAGGTAAAAGAGCTTGAACCCGTTGGATGTGGTAAGGATATAACTGCTGCTCTTTTAAAACTCGCCACACAGATGAATGGCTGATATTTAGGGTGTTGGCAATTCAACCAGTGTTGGTTGAATTTCTTTTTAACATTCCAGTTTCGGATAAACGGTTGTGAATACGTGCAAATACGGAATGATGAGGCGTAATTCGTTGCGGATATTTTTCAGCATAAAGACGTCTAGCTTGCCATACCATACACAAAATGCATGTCGGCCATTTCAACGTTTGTATACATGTTATAAAATAAACAATACACAGATAACGCAAAAATAACAACCTACAAACTTATAATTAAACTTCGATTATTAACTATCAACAACAGTGTTTGACATCAGCCTACTACAATTTGAATAAACATTAAGTAAACAAGATAAATGAATTGTCGAAGTGACAGCAGCCTACTATTCTAAAACTTTGTAATTAAAAACAATGTAGAGCTGGTCATTTCCAGCATTTATTAAGAATCGTATTACATTTTACATCTTTACTGTTTTCCACTCAATTTAATAAAAAAATTATAAATTATGGTGTTTATTTTTATCTCTGCATCTATTGATTTTGGGAAAAAAATTTAAGAATAAATTATTTTTTAAATAACAAGGATTTTAAGTTATAATTTTATTTAATTAAACTTCATCTCGAAAAAAAGTTTTGATATGAAATAAATTAAGGGTTGCTAATTTCACCCCCGTTTAATGTAACAGGAATATTGAAAAAATACCCGTGGTTAGTCCTTTGCGACTGCACGAAAATTACAGAATTTCAAGTTTATAGTTCTACTGAGATTTTAGAAACAAAATAAAAACTCAATTTTAGTCACCACCTTTTAAGGGTGATATCTCGGAAAGGGGTGGGCTGAGTAAATTTTGTTATAGGAAAGACCCATCTTACTTTCATGCGAGTAATCACCTCCTGAATTTTGTCGCATGAATTTAGAAACACCCTGTATATTTCATGCCATACTTACGTAAAATATTTCCACCCATTAAGAATTTGTTTTTAACCCCTTTCAGTGGCGTAACTTTATTCTTAATTTATAAATTTTGTATTGTGTGATTTATTTATATACAGTGCTCATCTAAATCTCCACCCCCCCCCACCCTATCGTGTGAACCATAAAACTGAAATTAAGCCTGGGAAACCGAGCTAAGACAACGTTTTTGATGGTATTCAGTGACGTAAGCTTTAAAAATGGCGGACAGTCCCAATTTTGTAAATTAATTTTAAATGGGATCGTATGGCAAGTATTTCTCATTTGAAAGCTCGTTTTAAGTAATTTTCAACAGCAACAACATTAAAATATTACTACTGATTTATGAGTTTCAACCAAAAACCTCAAAATATTAATTGGCGTTTTTTGGGTTGAAACTCATGAATCAGTAGTAATATTTTAATGTTGTTGATGTCGATGAAAAGGATTTAGAACGAGCTTTCAAATGAAGTATTACTTGCTTTACGATCCCATTTAATAGTTATTTACAGTTGAGTGAATTTTACAGTGTGACAGCTTCTTTGAGAAATTAGCCCGCAGGGAGTTTCTCATTAGCTGGAGCGCTGTATCCTTAACGCACGAGACTTGTATTACATTTTTTGGCCGGCAACAAATGCGAAAATGAAACATAAATATAATAAAGAGTATAAAGACGTCTATTTAATTGCGTTAACATCATCGATAAACATAACCAACATTAATAAATTGCTAAAATGTAAAATTTTACTAACTCCTGTCAAGCCTGTCAATTATCGTCATCACTGTTATCGAGAGATGGCGGTACCTTACAATTTTAACTAAAAATGTAAAAATAACGTTGTTTTGGACATTTATTTCATTAGAAAAGCTGTTAAGTAAAGTTTCCTTAAACATATTTTATTATTTTATACTTCATATATTTTTTCTATGTTTCTGAAAGCTTACAGTTTACAGACCATTTTACTGTAATGTAGCGGTGTTTTTACAATAGTGTGCGTAAAAATGTGACGTTCACAAAATTGTAACATCAATTTTACGTTTCAGGAGGCCAAAAAATTATTTTACAAAATGACGGCTGTCCGCCATTTTTAATGATTTGGTTTCCCAAAATTTATTAATTTCAGTTTTATGGTTCACATATTTGGTTTGGGAGGGAGGGGGGCGAGTTTAGAAGGGAACTGTATATTCAACTTATCATATTTGATTTTTAACTTAAACAATTGAATTATTTCTTTAGCTTACTTGAGATTTTTACTTATTCAAATTAAGTAAGTTAATTTTATTTGCTGCCAGAAGCACTGAAATTGTGTATGTTCACTTTATTCACCACATTTTTAGTTCTGTTTAAAGTTATATCATTAATTACATTTTTTGGTTTTATATTTCAGAATGTCGTCCAAAAAGTCCAATCGTAAACCAAAAAGTGGAACTGAAAGCGAAAGTGATGTCGAATCTTTGTCTTTCAAACTAAAAAAATTAACCGTTTCTAATGAACCACGTGATATAAATATTTTACTTTTGGGGGAAACAGGTGTTGGAAAATCGACATTTATAAATGCATTTTTCAACTATCTGCAATACCCCACCTTAAAAAAGGCCAAAAATGGAAATTTTGTAACACTAATTCCTGTAAAATTTTCCATAACAGATGAAAATTATGAAGAACGCGTCGTTCAAGTGGGCGAAGACAAAAATGAAATTGTAGAAGTAGGAGTTTCTGCAACACAATCATGCAGATCTTATGTATATCCGATAGAAGATGGAGAAACCAGAATTCGCCTTATTGATACTCCTGGAATTGGAGATACACGTGGTATTAACCAGGATAATATCAATTTTGAAAATGTTTTATCGTTTATTGGTGAAATTAAACACCTAAATGCAATTTGCATTCTATTAAAACCAAATAATTCAAGGCTTACAGTAATGTTTGAATTTTGCATTAAGCAATTGTTATCAAGATTAGAGAAGAGTGCGAGTAAAAATTTAATATTCGTGTTTACAAACACTAGAAGTACATTTTATCGTCCAGGGGACACATTGTCTCCACTGAAGAAGTTACTTGAAACGTTTCAGGGAGTCCAAATTCCCGTTCACAAAGAGAATATTTTTTGTACTGATAACGAAGCATTTAGATTTTTGGCTGCCGTTAACAATGGTCTTAAATTTTCTCCGATCGATGTAGATAATTTTGCACAAAGTTGGCTGAAGTCAGTTGAAGAATGCAGAAGGTAAGTTGAGAAAAGAGGTTAACAGCTATTAACCAATTTATTGTTTTACAGAATGATCGTTTATATTGCGGGGGACTCAAATACAGTTGCATTGATACCTCACGAAGTAAAAAATACGATTTCGGTTAATGAAGCTCGTCGTCTAATTGTGCAACTATCACAACCGTTAGCTGATATTGCTCAATTAATTCAAGATAACATATACGCATTGGAAAGACATAAATCAAATTTACATCAAAGTAATACTACACTTACTGAAATGAAGGCTAAACTGTTCATTCCTGTTATAAATTTGAAAGTGGTACCGATGGATAAACCGACTACTGTATGCACAAGTCCAAAATGCAGTACTTTATATAAGGTAATTAATGTAATGCGATTCATCGCTTCAATCGACACATTTACTGTTTCACAAATTGTATTGTTTCATTTACATATAAAGGTTGTTACATTAAACAATATTAAAACAATTATGTTTTGCGAATGGAATAATATTTATTCTCACACATTACACACTGCAAATTTCTTGCAAGTAATTCGAAAATACTGTGACAATAAACGAAAAAATTGTTTTTTATGCATGAATGCTTCTCACAGGATGGTTTAGCTAAGTGCTGTACTACACAATTTTAATGGGAAAAAAAATTTTGGTTCTACCGAAAGTTATATAAAATTTGTTATTTTATATCATGTACAGGGTGTCCCAACGATAGAGTAAAGTAAGTTTATACTTAACTAGAATTATTTGTGTAAATATTGTATGGACCATGGGGTAGAGGTAAGAAGTGTGCATTTTTTTTAAATATTGGAAGTTATACAGGGTGTGCCAGAAAAGCAGGACGTGAAAAAGTATAATTTTTTTAAATAGAACACCCCGTATTTGATTTTAGTTTTTAATTCTACGTGTCTATACAAACATATTTTGTCATACAAAAGATTGGCTGAAAGTTTTTAGTTCTTGAGATATTCGCGTTTAAAGATTATTATGGTCATTTTCGTGGGGTTGATGAATGGGCAATTGATCCGTTATTTCACAATAAAAAAAATTGATATTTCGTGTGAAAAATGAGTGATATTATACTAACGTTTAGACCGAGTAGTATTTCTAATTTTCTCAACAGGGTGTTTGTTATAACCATTCAAATTTGAAAATTCTCAAATTAAAAAAAATCAGTTTTTTTTAATTGCACACCCTATATATTTTTATTTCATTTTATTCGGGATTAAAAAATCTATCATTTTTGTCAAATATATCTTATATCAATCTTTGATAGTTTTCGAGGAATTTCGATTTTTCTCACTAGCTACGTTACGTACGATACTATAACATTATTGTGAATCGTGGTAGCCATGGAAAACAATTGCGACGAAATAAAACAAACCACCTAAGCGAGAATATTAACAGTTTTTATTAATGAGAAACAGTAATTCAATAATTATTCAACATTGCGTCTTAGTAAATGCTCAAATAGACGGCCTTCTTGCTGAATACACATATTGAGCCTTTTTCTCATGTTCTGTCTCACTTCGGATAACATAAGAGGGGTCACTGTGCGACAAGCTTCGCGAATTCTATGTTTCATGTCCTCCCTTGTTGTAGGTTTAATAATATACACCCGATCTTTTATGTATCCCCATAGAAAAAAATCCAGTGGAGTTAAATCGCATGACCTGGGTGGCCATAATATAAAGCCATTACGTCCTATCCATTTCTCCGGGTATTGCTGGTTCAAGAATTCCTTACGTCCCGATAAAATGTGGAGGTGCACCATCCTGTTGCAACCACATATTTAGTCGTCCTTCTAAATTGTTATCCTCAAGTAACACAGGCAATTCTTCACGTAAGAAATGCAAATAGCTGCGGCCCGTTAATGGATCATCAAAAAAATAGGGACCGATAATTTGGTCATTAAGTATACCACACCACACAGTTAGTGACCAATGATTTTGGTTTTGAACTTCTCGTAGCCAAAATGGATTATCAATGGCGTAATAGTGCATATTATGCCGATTTACAGCCCCATTACTTTTAAACGTCGCCTCATCGGAAAACATTATGGAGCACAAAAAGTTGTTATTTAATTGCAGCCGTTGATTAATGATATTGCAGAATTCAATTCGTCTTGCAAAATCCTCTTCTCGCAATTCTTGATGAAGCTCAATGTGATAGGGATGGTACTTATACTTCAGCGTTGTTCGATTCACGTTTGATTTGGAGGTATCACATATCGTCGCTAATGTTCTAGAACTCACTTGGGGATTTTCTTGAATATTTAATAATATTTCAAGTTCTTTTTCTTCATTAGCTGCCCTTTTATTAACAACTTTACGTTTGAAGTATTTAACACTACCGCTAGAATCAAATCTATCCATCAAATTTTCCAAGCCAACAGTAGTAGGTATTCGACGTTCAGGATATTTCATTTTGTAGATTCGTTGTGCCAATAAAGGGTTTTTTTCAGCCTCGCCCAACACGTATATCATATCAATTAATTCATTTGTCGAATAATCCATAATTGATACCAGAATTGATAACAAGTTAAATGCGAAAACGATAAATTTAATATGTGTTTATTTTGACAAGTAGGAAACCTTTGTATCTTAGTGACGCAATTATTATTTTCCATGGCTACCAAGATCCATGCAATGCAATGTTATCGAAAATAAAGTAGCTAGTGTGAAAAAATCGAAATTCCTCGAAAACTATCAAAGATAGATATAGGATATATTTGACAAAAATGATAGATTTTTTAATCCCGAATAAAATGAAATAAAAATATATAGGGTGTGCAATTAAAAAAAACTGATTTTTTTTGAGAATTTTCAAATTTGAATGGTTATAACAAACACCCTGTTGAGAAAATTAGAAATACTACTCGGTCTAAACGTTAGTATAATATCACTCATTTTTCACATGAAATATCAATTTTTTTTATTGTGAAATAACGGAACAATTGCCCATTCATCAACCCCACAAAAATGACCATAATAATCTTTAAACGCGAATATCTCAAGAACTAAAAACTTTCAGCCAATCTTTTGTATGACAAAATATGTTTGTATGGACACGTAGAATTAAAAACTAAAATCAAATACGGGGTGTTCTATTTAAAAAAATCATACTTTTTCACGTCCTGCTTTTCTGGCACACCCTGTATAACTTCCAATATTTTAAAAAAATGCACACTTCTTATCTCTACCCCATGGTCCATACAATATTTACACAAATAATTCTAGTTAAGCATAAACTTACTTTACTCTATCGTTGGGACACCCGATACAATGCATATTGTTTGTCTTAAATAATTTTAGTAAGTATTTCTACATTTACAAATTCAGTGGTAGTGCAATAAGCAACACAATAGGTTATGGTAACATTTATTGAATACTTACGATTCCTACACTGCATTCAATATGTTCACATTCTGGGTTAAAAAAAATAGTTTTCTGTTCCTCGCCATGTCATCTTTTTCAGGATACAAATCATGGTTTGCAGTGGCACTAATTGACAAATTATTAACCTAATATACCATCATACATATTTTCCAAATTTGTTTTATAATCTATCGTTTATTTGTTACATTCTGCTAGTGATTATTTGCCTTTCATTGCGCATTTAAAAGCAGCTTTTAACAACTGAATTAACTCTATTTTTCTATTTGGATTGCAAAGTTTACTGACACTGTAAGTAAAGAATCTTTTAAACATTGAAGTAGGGAAAGATATAGTAGAGAGTAAACCTCGATACTACAGCATATTTAAATGATGAATGTCAATACTAAATGTTATGTTGTATAAATAAGGAGGGGTTTGGTGATTTATTATTTTGTAAAAGAAACATGGTAAGGTAAGTGTGAATGGTCCATACACCATATCAGAAAAATTATACTGTGCATGATACACAAGGTATAACCATCCTCCTTGTTACACGTCCAAACCGCACTAGGCGTCGTGTATGCTTACTAATGTAAGCGGGTTGCCAAGCCAGCTAACAGGGAGATGGGCGTGGTCGAAATAATAAGTAAAATGAATGATTAATATGCTCAAACACCTTACACCTACATTCAAACAGCTCAGTCCGGGAAAATATGTCTCTAGGCGCCACCACAATCGAAACTTTGCTAAAATAATTGTCTTAAGCTGGATGTTAATTAACCCTACTTGATTGTGGAAAGTAGGATTGTGCTTACTCAGTAAACTCTCACACGAGGGTTCTAAAACAAACACTCGTCCCAAACAATTCAACTCAAACTCAAATATATTTAGTACTACTCAGGTTATTAAAAACTTTTTGAATACACCTCGTATACCAAAACTTCCAAAATAAAATTGATCATTCAAATTCATTCAAGGAACGGTAATTAATTTTTAAAATTCCTAACATGAACGATATAGTGTAACAATCCAAATAATTGTTACTTAAAAGTTACTTTAATTTATTTTATACTTTCTTTCTTCTCTCTCTTTCGAATTTCATTTATAATCTCACTCTCTCCCTCTCTCCCATTCATTCCTTTCGGTAACGTTCTCCCACTCCGCAAGAATTCACTTCTTTCCGCTAAGATTGACACTTGCTATCTTGTCCTCAACTTGAATGGAAGATCAGCACCAGTTTGCGGATAAATCATTAACCTTCCGTAAAATTTCAATATTTGTTTTTTTGTTGAATATATGTTTGGCTATAATACAAAAAAGTCAACCATTTGATTATTACATATAAATCAACGAGACATTGTATATATTGTTATTTAGCCAGTCGCCGCCGAGAAAAAAGGGTAAATATATGTTAATTCTGTTCAATACTAATAAGTAATTTAATTGTGTTCCTTATTTAAAATAGAGGCACCTTGGCAACACGTGCATTGAAGTTAAAGACTGCTTTGTCTTCGGTGTATATTAATAGTGGCAATTAATTGGCATTACTAAACTCGATAACACCTGGAAGTCTGGAAAAACAACGTGTGAACCTGAAATTTCTGAACCTAAAATACATCTGGTGAGTTCGTTCCTATTGACCCACAGACCAGCAACTGATACACGGCAATCTAATTTAATCAGTACACGATAATAAAATATACTACAGTACCGAATAATTTTACATTTAGCGTTACCTTGAATAAAATCAAACATATTTGTGAATGTGTGATAACGGCGAGAGCTCTTTAACTTATCTTTCCTATAATCACCCTTTTTCATGTACATATAAAAATATATTTTGGGGGATTTTCTTTATAAGTAATCAAATATGTTATTATGGTGCCCAGTTTTAATTATTTTATTTTAAATGCATTCTCCAAACCCACGACCAAGTCAGCCGAGAATTAAAAAGAGCTGCCGGAGTTGTAAACTTTAATATAAATAGTGTAACAATCTTTTAAATTTAATTTAATTTCCATAACATTTCTGAATCGTACTGACATTCGTAAATATGCGTAAGTTCTCAAAACTCCAACTTTTTGTTATACTTAATGAAATTTTTAAAACAACAGCTGATCCGTTAATTGTGTGTTGCGCTAATGAAACTAACATGAAAATTTTTGCAATCAACCTGGCAAATATAACCTTTCAGGTTGTTCATTAATCTTAAAAATCCAAAATATGCAAAGTCTACACTTAACTTGTCAAAATCTACTAGGTCACCAATTAAGTAATCGTCACAAATATGTCTCATACCTGGCTAAATAAACAACAGAATAAAAAAAAATTTAACGATAAATATATATATATATATATATATATATATATATATATATATATATATATATTGGCCTGCATAAAATACTAAACAAATGACAAAGAAACAAACACAAATATATTTACATATACCACAACAACGTGGTTGAAAATCAAAACCACACGTCACTACCAATTTCTGCAAAATTCTTAATACTAAAACAACCAATCAAAACCACATAACTCGAGAACGATTATCTTTTCGCTTCTAAACTAATTAATATTTACTCAACATTACACAAATGAACGAAACAAAGTGATAATCGTGCTTTACTAAATTTTCAAAGTACTTAAATATAATCCTTACTTAAAATTGTCCATTAATCCTACGCTCTTCTTTCTTTCCGTAAATCAATTCTTTGTAGTCCATTTGTAATCCTTAAATTGCATGAAGGCACACAACCAGTGCTTCACAATTTCACAAACACTTATTCCTTTCTGTACTCACAAGTAGTCCAATAACACGTAATAATCTGTACACGTTTGGTTGCCTCTTAAAATTCCTAGCAACCCTTAGGAAAGTTTAGTCCTTCCTTACACAAATAAACTTTTAATGACACATAAAAATTACCTCAACATTGGCTTAATTTACTACCAAAAATTTCGTTTACTTAAAAGTGGTCCCATAAATAATTTTAACTCAATATCGGTACAAGAACACGCGCTGCACTTAACACTTTAACATAACAACTGTTAACTTTTTATAAATCTGCTTATGCACTTTTTACTTTCTTGAAAATAAACAAACTAATTTTATCTTCAATCTCAATTTAATTAATTGTTTTATTTATGAATGTCTTATACGATTCATCCCCTTTCGGGTTACGCAGTTGTTTCACAATGACTGCCTTCAATATTATTCACAAATATAACTCCAACTTAACCCATTCTAAGCCACACTACACCTCGCGCGCGTCTCCCCAACATTCACCACAAGCAACAGCCAAAAACGAAAAAGCTCCCGTCAATCCCCGACTTTCCTATTTATAACTTCAATTATCCATCTTTAAACATGTCTTCCTTCCGCGCTATATTCTCCAATAGTATTCACTCAAAATTTCATAGTTCCAACTGTTACTACCATCTGTACAACCACGCTCATAACTACAATACATCGCCATATTTGTTCTTACTGACAAATTTTACAATTACTTTATGAAGAAATCATTTTTCGTCATTACATTCATTCAGTAGCCACTCTGGACCATTACGCAACTTTCAACATTTATCTCCAACCTGCGCTCGATCTCCTTCCGCAACATTTGCAAAAATAAGTACCGTCTAAGGTCTCAAATCCCATATACATACATATATTCTCAAAACAATTGCACAACATTACGAAAACCTTCTGAAATTAACACTTAAACATACCCGATCTTTCTCTACATATTTCCTAAAACATTCTACACTTATACCCTCACATCTTCTGGCAAAGACTACTCATTTATCCTCAAACATCCCATTTCTTACGGTAGCAAAACAGTAGCAATACAGTAGCAAACATTATCGTCCTATCGACAAATTTCTCTTCACATTTACATTCATCAGAATCTAATTATTCCAACACTAAAGTCTCTATAATATTCAAATACACGTATCTACATACACCCACATACATTATGCATACACACAAAAAAAATTTTTTTTTTCGTTCAAACTCAATACACTCGCACTCAAAACACGTCATTATAACATCCTACATACAGGGTGCGTCAACGCAACCTGACATCCTGCTGAGGTGTGAAACTTTTGACATTTCCTTATCTATAATGAATACACAATATAGTTTAAATAGTTGAAGCCAATGTTTGATGTAAATATATATAATTCTCATTTTATTGACCTTAATAGATACAAAAGTGGTCATTTCCATTCCCGTCTTCCCTTGTTCTCCTCAATTCCTCCCTTCCACTAACGGTACCCGCCCTGAAGGATGAACTTTTTTAAAGCATATTTAAATTTTTGTTTTAAAAGTCCTTAATCGCTTCAGGAAGACCACTGCACACTTTGACATGTCTGAAGTACATTGCCAGAGTAAATTCACGGTGAGTTGATTTGTTTAGAGTGACTTGTAATATACTAATGAATATCGCTTGTATGTATAAGCTAGTTTTGTCTATATATATATATATATATATATATATATATATATATATATATATATATATATATAATATATATACATACACACATATATATATATATATATATATATATATATATATATATATATATATATATATATATAAAATAAGAAAAAAAGTTCCTATGAACTTAGGTCCGCAACGCCTTCGTTTAAAAGATATGGTATTGAAGTTTAATTA
The DNA here is from genome assembly GCA_036346205.1 of Vesta saturnalis. Classification (NCBI taxonomy): domain Eukaryota; kingdom Metazoa; phylum Arthropoda; class Insecta; order Coleoptera; family Lampyridae; genus Vesta; species Vesta saturnalis. Next base: position 498,931 of record JARFJB010002352.1, on the reverse strand, counting down.
TTTTTTTGTTTTTTTTTAAATATGTTTTTACAATGATGTAATAAGCGGACGAAATTTTGTATAAAGGGGCTTTTTATCACGTAAAATTCAAATATGACCTTCCTATGAACTTAGGTCCGCAACGCCTTCGTTTAAAAGATATATGGTGTTGAAGTTTAATTATTTTAGTCACTCTAAACAAATCAACTCACCGTGAATTTACTCTGGCAATGTACTTCAGACATGTCAAAGTGTGCAGTGGCCTTCCTGAAGCGATTAAGGACATTTAAAACAAAAAATTTAAATATGCTTTAAAAAAGTTCATTCTGCAGGGCGGGTATCGTTAGTGGGAGGGAGGAATTGAGGAGAACAAGGGAAGACGGGAATGGAAATTATGGCAACTGTACAAAAGGTAATTTGACCTTGACCATACATTAACTTAAGAGGTGGTAAACAGAGAAACATAGGAACATACAATGTGGTTCGGATGACATATTGCGCATGCCTTATCTACGTAAATAGGTATTTTAGAAATGGTTTAAATAGTGAGGCGGTAAACAAAGGAACATAGGAAGACATGGTAATGTGCTGCCGATGACAAATTGCACATGCGTTATCTACATAAATAAGAGGAGGCGGTAAACAAGGGAATATAAGATGATGGCCGATGTGACGTCATCTATTTTAGATAAGAAAAACAAAACTACTGTAACCTAACACAATTAGATTAGATAAACAAAACTACAATAACCAAACAAAAGTAGATTAGATAAACAAAGCTACTGTAACTTAAGAGAAAAAAAGTGCACGTCACCAAAAGTGTGGAACACGACTCCTACCACTACACTACCAGCGCTCTAGCAGATGGACATTGAAAGTGATATTTAAGAAGGCGGTAAACAAAGGAACAAGGACGAGGATGGTGTCGATGTGTGACGTCATCATAGCTTATATAAATAGGTATTTTATAAATGGTTTAAATATCACTTTCAATGTCAAACTGCTAGAGCGCTGGTGGTGTACTGGCAGGAGTCGTCTTCCACGCTGTTGGTGCGGGTTCGATTCCCGGCTCGTGCACTTTCTTTTCTCTTAGGTTACGATAGTTTTGTTTATCTATTCTACTTTTGTTAGGTTACAGTAGTTTTGTTTTTCTTATCTACAATAGATCCTTGCTAGCTCATAGGCACATCCTATGTCTTCCTATGTTCCTTTGTTTATCGTCTCCTGTTTAAGTATCACTTTCAAGGTCAAACTACAAAAGCGCTGGTGGTGTAATGGTAGGAGTCGTCTTCCACGCTGTTGGTGCGGGTTCGCATCCCGACCCATGCAATTCTTTTTTTAGGTTATTGTAGTTTTATTTATCTAATCTATTTTTGTTAGGTTACAGTAGTTTTGTTTATCTTATCTAATTATGTTAAATACAATTTCAAATTTTCTCATGTTCATCACAAACCACGTTTTATTGATAAATAAGTATTGATTGTAATGGTTCTCTTTGTACGTCCTTCGGTTGGGGGCTATTTTATGATGGTGCGCACGTTGGGGATTGTTTTTTAACGGGCGATTATTACCTTGCTTGCATATACCTGGTTACAAAGAATATTTGAGTTCTTTTTCAATCTTTTACAATTTTCAAAATCATTGAGTAAAAATTTTATATTGTTTTTATGAAAATGTGAAATGATTCAACGTCAACTAAGTGATTTTAATTTATAAACATGTAACCTTAAAAGCGGCTGCTAAAGTATAAAAACACTAAAACTGGGCCAACTTATAATATTAAAACAAAAGCGATGATGTAATGAATTGATAAATTGATTGTAATTGATCGAATAATTGTAATTAATTAAAAAAATATTAAATATCAATCGCTACTGCCGTCGGCTCATCGGTAAATTAAGATAAGGGGGGGTTCTAATTTATGCTTAATTAACCTACCTGAAATGCTAGTAGCTTCTTTTCTGCTTAATTATTTTCACTTATCCTTAATTCATAAAACAAATGTTATCTAAAAATTATGAAAAAATGATAAATTCTCGAGCGCCATGTTGTCTTTTTTTTATATATCATATAGGAACAACAAAACCTAGTTAATGAATAATAATAAATAATTTATCAAAATGAAAATAAAATAACAAGTTATACATAAGTTTATTCAATATATGATTGGAAACGTAAAAAATCAGAAATCATAAACTGCTGTAATATTCAGCATTAAGTGAATTAAAAAAAAAAGCTTTCAGAATAACTCAAGTGTATTTCCCCCTAAAAGTCTTCACGCTTGCGCGGATACAATAATATAAATCCAATTTTTTAAGAAAGGGAACTACAACTATTTATGTAATATTACACCCAAAAGATATGTTCTAGGAAATGCCAAATAAATTGCCATTCTCAATTCTACATATTAATAATTAAAAACTTTTCTAATATTACGCCAAATAAATGAACGATTCTTAAATTAATGTACTTTTTAATACAACCACAAAAAAAAAGGTTGTTACAAACATAACGTTCATTAACTAAACTTTACTTGTATTGTTATCATGTTTCTGTTCGTGTAAATGAACTTTAATAATTACTCAACAAATTCCTTTTTCCTTTTATCAGGACGCTCCAGCTAGCTTAATATGTGGTAAATGGTTATTGTTAACATTCATCAAAATTATCCTCAATCTGATGTTATTAGTTACCTGTACTTTGAAATTAATTACACACGCAGTGTTTGTATAAGCTTTTAAGATTTGTAACGTCCAATAATAAAATGAATCAAAAGTGATAATATTTAATTAAGCCAAATTCTATATGCAGACTGTTTTGTTTACAACATTATATAAAAATGATTCTAATTCTATGTTAGTATTTTTCTTAATATTAAATGCAGAAACAATCCTTTACAAATGATCAACGAAATATTTTTTCGTTCAGCATTTGTATCTAAACATAAATTAAACTCAACAAATTGTGTTTATTTATACTATCAAAAAATTTTTACTTGTTATCACGTCGTTCGAACGGGTGACGTAATGCTTGCGTTCCTTGGAGCGGTGAAGAGGCCTCAAATAGGTGATAAACTGGTTGTCGCCTTTCTCCCTTTGTTCTTTTCAATATCTTCTTTGGATCTTTGTTGGGGATGAATACGATTCTAATTTTCTTTCATCAGTTAATGATTTTAGTAAATAATTGCTCGATATATTTACACTACAGTTTTTACTTGATTGTTCAGTTTTAATCACAAATAGCTAGCGCAACAAAATGCACGCGAGGTAGGAACGGTTATGCTTTAATTATCAATGTTTTTTAGTTATTATACTTTATATATCGATTTATTAACTGGGTCGATTGTCTTATTGTACTGTGCGTCCCATTTTCGATGATATTTCGGGGTATCTCACTTACGAGTAAAGATACAGAGTTGCGGTTTTCACAATACCATGCTATTTTTTGTGAGAAGAACGCTGGTATAAACAAAACTTTCATAGCCCGCTACATTTCTGAGATACAGGGCGAAATTGAAAATATTGCATTTTGGGACCCCCCTTGTATCTCCGTTATCCTTTAATGTATAACAAAGGTAAAAATTGGTTCATATACAGTTTTTTACGTAGAATCCAGTTTTTAGCTATAAATAAAACTTAAGTTTTTTTTTCTAGCGTTTGATTTAGATTTATAGATATCCAGAAAGATGTTTGAATGTTTTCTCGAATAAAAAAAAATTGGTAGAACATGGATCATTTATCCAACCTCGACCAAAAAGTATAAGGAAAATCGCGATACGGATGAAGTCAACGTTTTAGCATGTATAGAGGCAACACCTTCACAATCATGCAGAGTTCTAGAGCAGCAGATTGGTGTTCCCAAGACTCGGGTTCAAAGAATATTGACCAAATATAAATTTAAGCCATACACGATTAACATTGTTCACCATTTGCATCCTGCGGATGCAGAATGTCGTTTACTGCTTTGCAACTGGTATTTGGAACAAATTCGTATTGGTAATAACTTTGTTAGATTTATAATATGGTCTGACGAGGCTTACTTTTCGAGTGCAGGTATTTTCAGCAGGCATAACACTAGGCATTGGTTCCAAGAAAATTATCATGTACTATTTGGATTTAGCTTAGCTTGTTTTATTTTGGGGCAACAAATAGAATACAGAATTTATGAAGACCGTCTTACAGGGAATAGATATCTTGAAATATTGCAATGTTATCCCTATGTTACTAGACAATGTTCCTTTAGTTCATTTTAACAGGATACGTTTCCAACAGGATGGCGCGCCTGCACATAATGCTGTAACTGTTCGACCTTTTTTAGACAATTATTTCCCACAAAAGTGGATCGGTACTCGTGGACCAATTAGATGGCCTCCACGGTCACCTGACGTATCTATGCTAGACTTTTTCTTATGGGGCTACTTGCAGAATAAGGTTTGTAGTATCCGTCATCGGACAATAGATGAACTACTTAATGCCACCAATGCGACATTTCAAAACTTGCAAAGACGTTCCTTAATTATTTTAAATGCTTTAAAAAGAATAACCACTGTATGTCAACATTTCGTTCGGGAAAATGGCAACCATTTTGAGCAGTTCTTTTAAGGTGAAAATCTATTAAGGGGCTACTATCGAGTTAATATGTTGTTTTTCAGTTTTATTCTGCCTTAAAATTGATTTACCTTTTTTAAAATTTCTATGTTTCTAATATCCTAATATAATTAACTCACGACCTAGTGCTATATAAGACACACTGTTATTATGCAGATTTTGTGAAATCATAGATTTTAGGTTTATTATTTAAAATACACATCATGTATTATATATTTTTGTAACGCTTACAAAATTTCCAATCGAACGCAAGAAAAATATACAGGGTGTTCAGTTAAAGAAACCGTAAGTTTTATTTATAGCTAAAAACTGATAGTTTACAGCAAAAATACGATTACGCCACTGGATTCTACGTAAAAAAATTGTATAAGAACCAATTTTTACCTTTTCTATGCATTAAAGTATAACGAAGATACAAGGGAGGGTCCCAAAATGCAATATTTTCAATTTCACCCTGTATCTCAGAAATGTAACGGGCTATGAAAGTTTTGTTTATACCAGCGTTCTTCTCACAAAAAAGTACCACATTATTGTGAAAACTGCGACTCTGTATCTTTACTTGTAAGTGAGATACTCCGAAATATCATCGAAAATGGGACACATTGTACATTTATCACTCGCTATCAAAACATCTACTTGTAACACTTTCAATACGCACTTGGAACGCTATTGTAAATTATTACGCAATCTTTTTATTATCGCCAACTTGACAACATTTGCACTTTTAATTCTTTTTAGCTTTTCCTCGTATTAATACGGAAAATATCATTTATATTCTCTTTACACAATACTAACTGACTTTTCGTTATAATTACACAATATTAATTGCAGCGTAAATCAAGCTGCAGCAATCGTTTTTCAACTAACTTTGATCGCTTACTAGAGGCGACTGACATGACAGCGTTCCTACTTTCTCCCTTTTACAAAACAGTCATACCCGCAAATTACCGTGTATATTTAAAAGCTTTCCAATTTACTATGCAAATACTCATCGAAGCAAGCTCGAGCATTTTATCTTAATATTAATTATATTCAAATACAAAACAACCAATAACCATTAACGTCATATAACGGCGCGAAATTCGAATTTCTGATGCCTCCATTATATGATATTCAATATAATCTTACATTTTATTTTCATTTTAAGTAAGTATAAGGTTAATTATGTTTTGAGTGTATTCTATGAACAGAAGTGGAAATTTGCTGTCGTAGGTGGTACCATCCATCATTACATTATTTCACTCACATCTGTTACATTTGAATAAAATTTATAAAGGTAAAATCCAATGAATATTAATTAAACACTACACAGTACGTTTTTTTTTTTCACTGAAATGTGGATTAATACTAATTTTGTATTGAATAGAAATGTCCTGATACTGATAGCGACATAAACAAACAAATAGTGAACTGCAAATAAATGACTGAATATAAAGGTAAAAGTGGCTGGGGGCAAAATTTATATTTTATTCATACAAAGAGTGCATTTTGTACTAATGAAACAACTATTTCTCGCTTATTTAGTTTTTTCAAAAATTACAAAATTTTATGAGTGAATAGAGAAAAGTGTGCTTGTTTCAAAATAATAAAAAAAAATTGGTTGCTATAGCATCAAAACAAAAGAAGATATTGACAAACTAACGAAACAACTTTTATATTGAACATTTTTTTATAACTTTGCATATAACAAAGTTAAAAGCCACTGTTTGCTACTTTTATTCCACCCTGTATAAAAATTAATTACGAAATTGCTTGTAATTAATAATAGTATGTTATATATAGAGGGACCAAAGTGCAGCATTTAATCCCGCGAGTGGGGTATGTTGCCTCGAGGGCGAAGCCCGAGGGTAACAACCGCTCAAGGGATTTAGGCACTTTGGTCCCGAAGTATATACGCTATTTTTTGCACTTCCAAAGTATTTATTTTTTATGTACAGATTGTCCCATTTTCGTATGTTTTATTTTTTAGGTTAGAAGCTTACGGTTTTCACGACACCGTGCTATTTTTTAATGAAACCAAAGATGCACTAATCAAATTTGCCATAGCCATCTTAGTTTGTGTGCTACAGGGTGATTTTGGAAAAATTGCATTTTCAGTCATCCCCTGTAACTCTGTTATTGTCAGACATATTAAAAAAGTAAAAACTGATATTTGTAGATTTTTTTTACGTAGAATCCAGTGGCGTACTCATATTTTCTTTAGAGGTCACAGTTTTTGACATATTGACATAACCTACTTTTTTTTTATGGGACATCATATATATTTTTTAAAATCTTTTTTCCCTTGCAAAGAGCTTCTCAAAAATATATCATAGAAAACTCTAATGGGTACGTACAAATTCTACAATAAAAAACTATGAACATTTTAGAAGATATTCCACTGGCTCAACTGAACGATATATTCTTCCAGCAAAATGGGGCTCCAGCCCATAATGCTAGAATAATACAAAACTGGCTAAATGAACGTTTTCCCAGGAGATGGATTGGAACAAATGGACCTGTTCGATGGCCACCACGATCACCGGATCTCTCGCTTTTGGATTTTTTTTTGTGGGGGTATTTAAAGAATAAAATTTATTCAAGGCAATATGCCAACATGCAACAATGCTTTTGCAGAATTACGAAGACAATCATTTATTTTGTTAAATGCTATTAAAAGAATTTATAAACTTTGTGAAACTTGTAGGAGGCATAATGGTCTGCAATTTGAACAATATTTGTGATTGATTAATTATTTTGTCTTTTATCAATGTAAATTATAGAAAAAAATCATTTTGTCACGTTTTTTATAAAAATAAATATAGACTATGCTATACTTTTGAAAAGCTCTTGGCAAGGGGAAAAAGATTTTAAAAATATATATAGGGTGTCCCATTAAAAAAAAGTAGGTTATGTCAATATCTCAAAAACTGTGACCTCTTAAGAAAATCTGAGTACCGCCACTGTATTCTACGTAAAAAAATCTACAAATATCAGTTTTTACTTTTTTAATATGTCTATATGTCTGACAATAACAGAGTTACAGGGCATGACTGAAAATACAATTTTTCCAAAATCACCCTGTAGCACAAAAACTAAGATGGCTATGGCAAATTTGATTAGTGCATCTTTGGTTTCATTAAAAAGTAGCACTATTTCGCGAAAACCGCAAGGTTCTAACCTAAAAAATAAGCGAGATACCCCGTAAAACATACGAAAATGGGACAACCTGTACAACAATTCCAAATATGTTTGTGTCAATGTGACAAATTTGTATAAAATTATCTAGAAATCCTGCTATTTGAAAAAAAAAACAGTCGCTTAGCATGGGAATTAGTAAACAGCGGTAGCCATATTTGAAAAAATTTTTACAAAAGGGTAATAAATATGCACGACGAATTTGATCTTGAAAAAGCCGCTGAAGAGGCTTTAGAAGACTTACTGCCTTCCAAATCTCGTAAAATTTACGATGAAGAGTATGATATATTTTTAAAGTGGTGCTGTGAAAAGAAAATTACAAATTTTAACGAAGATGCTTCGTTAAGGTGGAGGTGATCAAAAAACACCAGCTACGTCACTCCCAGGACCCTCGTGACAATCCGAACGGCCCACAGGCACTGTTTCATTTGGAAATGCGTTCAACCTTACATCAAGCAGTATCGTTTCAGAAATCAATCGTCCGATATTTATTAATTGTAATAATATTAATGTTAATGTTTGGTAAAAAAATTAATAAAAAATATTTGAAGTTTGACATCTGTCAATGAACTGTCTAGGGGGTTCTGTCCATATTTAATCCCTAGGGAATAAATAACCCACTTTAGTCCCTGTAGATAGAGACTAAAGTATCTATTTTAGTCTCGGAAGTGCAAAAAAAATATTTCCATAATTTACAATTTCGAAAACTAATAAATATTTTAGTTACTTTTTAATGTAATTGCAAATTTGTCAAATTTCTCTATAATTTATTATTTTTATGTATTTGTATGTGTTCAATATCAAATATGACTTATTTTGTACACCATTTTTAAGTACCACATATGCTATTTCTGGAATATTCTCGTAAGAAGCTGAAAATTGTTATTAAAATTTTTCCCATTATTGTTAATGAACCATTTAGCTGAATAATCTTGTGTAACTGTAAAGAATGTGTCATATGTTAATGATGGTGTATTTTCAGGTAGGTGATAAACAAAAATGGCATTATCATCAAAAATGCCATTCTCCGTGTTATTTAACAAATGTACCAAAAGAAATCATTGGGTCTCCAGAACTAGCAAGTTGTGCCGCAATGCTTTCTGATGGTGTTTGTAAGCAGTGCTCATGTAGATTTCAAGTTCACATGCATATCTACTATGAAACGGTAACTTACGACGACAGAATAGAAGATGCTTCTATTAAGTCCGCTATTATGGATAGAGAACTTGCATTGATTCATGCCAGAAATTTGGTTGTTAAGATTTCTCGACGAGTTGAAGAGTATAAGCAAGAACGCGATCTTATTATAAAAACCACAGCAAAATTTGCTTGTTTTTTAAAAACAAATGCTATAGCTCCATATAATGATGCATATCAAGCGTATTTGGAATATTTAATCGATCGGTAAGTATAAAGTTAAACTGTTTATTTTATTTTGTTTGATGTCGCAATTATAGGGAAAAATCTATGGGAGATAACGCTGATTATGAAATGATAGACCAATTCAAAAGAATGTTGTTGGAATATAATGAAGAAAAAAACGCTTTGCTGAATGCTATTTCTCAAAAGACTCCTAACATGAAAGAAGTAACAGCTGATGATATAATGAATTCAGTTAGAACATTATACGATTTAAAACACAATGGTATTAAAATTAAAGAACTCTTTATGATGCAAAAAGGAGCTCGTAAAGATGAAAATCAGAGTGAAGTTAGAGAATTTACTTACAAACATCCAAAATTTATGGGAGGCAATGATCAGAAACAAATGAGAGATAATGAAAACATACAAAGAAATCCAAGATATGGTCGAAATCGTTCTCGGGGAACGAATCGAAATAGTCCACATCCACCAAATAATCAAAACGCACCTATGTATTCTAATCGACCTAGGCATCATAACCAACCTATGCATTCTGGCCAACCTATGCCAAATAATCCACATTATGATCGTGCGCAAGCATATTTCCCTTCACCGGATCCCTTCAACCAAAACCCACCTATTCATTCCAATCAATCTAGGCATCATAACCAACCTATGCCAAATAATCCTCGTTATGATAATGCCCAAGCACATTTCCCTTCACCGGATTCCTCCAATCAATTTTTTCACATTAAGCAGGACAGCGCTGGTGGCGTCGATATTCGATTTGGAGCTAATCGACCTCGTTACCCTCAAAATACTTATATACCTGATCATCCAAACAATTCTTCTGAGAATATGCAACAAGACTATCGTAGAGGTTCAAGATATCCTAATGATAACCCTCCACCCTACAATCAAGTACCCCCACCACGTCACTATAATCAGCAAGAACGTGCACCTAATACATCCTATCAGCGTCAAAATTCTTATGGACAGTTTAACAATCAACCACCATCATTGCTAACACAAAATTATCAAAACCCATATAATGATGCTCAGAATTTTAATCAGGGAAATCAACAACAGCACTTTAATTCACACAATCAGGGGAGAATATACAACAAATCAAATTCAAAACGTAACCAACCTCCTCATGGAACTGAAAAGCCAAAGGGCAAAGGTGAAAGAGGATACAATTCTGAACCCGAACATACAAAAGGTGATAGAAGAAATAATAAACAACACTCTACATCCGCAAATAGGCGGCATAATTTAGATGATTCTGATTCGGATGAATATTTTAGTAGCACCAATCATGATCGTAAACATTATTAAAGCATTACGCTTGTGTTACTTTTTTAATATTACATTTTTGTTTTATTTCCTATGTTTTCGCTTATGTTTCTTACTATTTTGTAGTGTTACTTTTAATCGAACTAAATAAAAAACATATATTGGTGTGGGTTAAGTTTTTGCACAAGTCTAAATATTTGTATCAAGAAGTTTAAATTTCTTCTAAGTCGAATCACATATAATTTTTAAATTTTTGTAATGTATTGTCAAAAACATTAAGAAATTTAATTTGATTTCTTTCAAGAATAGATAAAATGTGAAATAGGTGTAGGGTCGATCTAATATAGTCACAAATCACGGGTTTAATATAATTACTCATTGCTTTGTAACAATTTATAAAATGCCAATCTGTACTAGTGTTATTGAGTTTTAGTTAACAAAAAGTTACAGAAAGAAAGTTTGGATACAAAAGATCATGTGGACATTGTAATTAGTGTTGGGCATAATTAATATATTTTTGTCGATTCCTAGATTAAATATATTGTTTCAGTCCCTGCTTCTGTGCACACTTTTAGTTTCTAGGGATTAAAAGTAACTTTTAAGCAAAATTTTAGCAAGAGGTATCTAACTAAATTCCTAACGATGAATGGCGCGCCATTTTGCATCTGGGATTTAATAAATACATCCCTTGACTTTGTCTCGGACTGCAAATTCGCTAGCAGGATTAAAATTAGTTCCTCAATCCCCTAATATATAACACTATGATATAAACTGATTCGAAGTATGTCACAAGTGTAAATGAGTTGAATTACTTTTCATCCGAAATTTTGAAATATCCGTTATAAAAAATACATAATTGCGCCTACCACTATTTGCATTTACAATGTCACTATAGTAAATGGAAACACTATTTATCATTGTAACTCTTTCTAAATAGTAATAATTGTTTTAGGTTGGAGAAAACACAAAATATCACTATCGTAAATGTCATTATCCATGTTCATCTACTGTTCCTATTGAAATTATTGGAACACCCCATTTAACGAACTGTTCGGTAATGAACAATGTTGGTATATGTAAAATTTGCTCTTGTCGATATGAATTTCATATGCACGTTTATTATCATACTGAAGAATATAAAGATGAAATGGAAGATAAATCATTAAGAGGTGTAATTGTACAAACTATTCTGTCTGCTGCACGTACGAAAAGGCATATTAATACTATTTCTGAAAGTATTAAAGAGTATGAGACTGAAAAAAGTATCATTATAGATGTAATGACACATTTTGCACATTTTTTAAAAATGAATGCTGTAATTCTACATAACGATGCCACTAAAAATTACATAGAATATTTAATTGACAGGTAAGTGTCCAGATTATTTGAATGACTAATTATTTAATCTGGTTTCAGGGAAAACTCTATGGGAGACGACGCAAATTCTGAATTAATAGAAGAATTAAGAAAAAAATTGCAGCAGTATCATGAAGAATCGAGCATATTCCTTGACATAGTAAAACGTTCATGCAATCAGTCGAGATTGATAAATATTGATAACTATGAACAAATGTTGTTTAAATTAACACATACAGGTGAAAAAATAAAAAACTTATTTTCGGGAATAAAATACAATGATCAAGAAGCAAAAGAAATTGTTTACACACCTTGCAACAAAACCAATTTATTTGGTAGTAAAACAAAACAGAACAAAAATAAACGAAAAAATAAAAGGCAGGAACGCTGTGATATAAAAGAACTCAAAACACAAATTTTTTATAATACTAATTTAAAACCTGACTTGACAGATGAACTGTTTAATTCAGATTTAGAAGAAATTGACCTTTGCTCTTCTTATTACGTTTATAATGCTAATTACGTTTAATTCTTTCTTTAAAGGTTAATAAATATTTGAAGAGTACATAAAAATGTTTATTTGTTGGAAATTCACCTATTTGGGATGGTTGCTTCGGTTATAGTTGTTAGTCTGTTTTACTGTGGGTTTCTTATAATCTTATCTGTTAATGTTCAGTTAACTGTAAACGTAACCGTGTGTGTGTGTGGGTGCGTGTCTGTGTGCGTGCGTCTGAGCGCGCGCGCGTATGTGCATGCGAGAGTGCGTGCGCGCATGTGTGCGTGTGTGTGTCTGTGCGTGCGGGTGTGTCTGTGCGCGCGCGTGTTTGTGAGTGGGCGTGTGTGCGTATATGTGTGTCTCTGTACGAATGTCTGTGTGCGTGTCTGCCCGCGCGTATGTGCGTGGGCGCGCGTGCTTGCATAAGTGTGCGTGCGCGCGTGGAGGTGTTGGTGTGCGGACGGATGCGGGGTCAGTGAGTGAGTAAATGGGTGCGCGTTTTTGTGTGTCTGTGTTCGCGCGCGCGCGTGTGGTGTGGTGGGTGTGTATCTCTGTGTCTGTATATATGTGTGATGTGGTTGGTGTGCGCGTGCGTGCGTTTGTGCCTGCCTGTGTGTGTGGGTGCGTGTGTGTGCGTGTTTGTGTGGGTGCGTGCGTGCGTGCGCGTGTGTGTGCGTGTGGGGTGGTGTTTGTGTACTTGTGAGTGTGTGTGCGCGTGTGTGTGTTCGTGTTTGTTTGTGTGATTGTGTATGTGCTTGTGTTTATGTGTTTATTTTTGTGTAGTGGTGTGTTTGTGTGTGTGTGTGTGTTTGTGAGTGTGTTTGTGTGTGTGTGTGTGTGTGTGCGTGTGCGTGTGCGTGTGTTTGTGTGTGTGTGAGTGTGTTTGTGTGTGATTGTGAGTGTGTTTGTGTGTTTTTTGTGGGTTTTTGCGTGTTTGTATGTGTTCTTTGTGTTTGCTTTTTTGTGTGTTTGTGTGTGTGTGTGTGTGTGTATGTGTATGGTTGTGAGTGGTTATGAGTGTTTGTGCGTGCGAGCGTGTGCGCGCGTGTGTGTGTGTCTGTTCGCCTGTGTTTGTGCGTGCATGCGTGTGTGGTGTGGTGGGTGTGTGCGGGCATGCGTGTGTGTGTGTGTGTGTACTGTGTGCGTCTGTTACTGCTTGTGTGTTCTTGTGTGCATGCGTGTGTGGTGGGTGTGTGTGTGCACATGCGTGTGTGTGTCTGCCTGTGTGTGTGTGCTTGCGTGTGTGGTGTGGTGTGGTGGTGTCGTGGGTGGGTGTGTGCGCTTGCGTGCGTGGGTGTGTGTGTATCTGTCTGTGTGTGCGTGGGCTTGTGTCTGTGTTATCGGTGTATCTGCCTGTGGCATCTTGGCTCCCTAGCGGAGGAACTGATTTTGACTTGTTTTTTTGAACGGTTAGTTGATCTAAAGTGTTCTTAGCTATGATTTAAGAAAATATGTTCAGCAGTCTGAAGAACATCAACCCATTTCTACTTGAAGGTATTTGTTTACTTTTTATTAGAGGTTTTGATTTTGTTTTTAATTTGAAAGTTGACTTGATCGAGACTGTTCTTACCACTGATATAAAGAAATACGTTTACTTCCTAAGGTTTTAAAGGTTGATTTATTTGGTCGGGACTTTTTTAAATTTTTTATTTAATGCTATTCAATTAGATAATGGATCGCATAATAAAGGATGTCAGGCCAAAACGCGGATACCAAATGGACACTATCAAAATAAAGTACTACGCGGATGATGCGGTCCTTGTCCCAGATAGGAAGTTGACTCCCAAAGACTAACCCGTTCCAGCTAAGAGGTAAAATATGCAGATATCAACGAACAAAACGAACTCAGGTAATTTCCAAGCAATCCAGCAGATATAATGTGCAAATGCCATTATTGAATAAGTCATTAATTCTAGATACCTAGGAATTGACACAAGATCTCGCAACCTTACTAGAGGAACGAAAGGTAAAAGGCCTTGTGTTTCATTTCCTCCACAATGGGGAGGCATGGCTGCTTGAGCTTTTCAAGATCATTCAGTCACAATCATAGATTCCCTACATACATATAAGTATGTATGCATGGTGGGATTAAGGATCAGTGCGGTCAGGATAGGATCGGAAGAAACGGTGTTACGGTTCCAAGATACTACCCCAACATTTGCCTAAATAACCGCAGATGGTGGGCGTAGACACCATGTCGCTATATGTGTATGAGGAAAACTTCCTGAAAAATCCTTATACCGGGTAGACGTTAACAGGAACCGAACCCATCACCCCCCGAGTGCTAAGCAGATCATGTTACCACTAGCTCCGCCGTAGAGAAGCACTGTAAATGCCTTTGCTTTACAATAACTAAAATGGTGTATTTTAATTTACCTCGGTCTAGCGCTCAAATCGGGTGGTTCGTATTTTGGTGCTTAACACTGTACACTTTGAATAATTACAACAAAAATGTTTTAAACGTATATTACCTATTTCTTCTATAAAACTAAATAATCGGGTACTAAACTAAAGGAAATAAATTAACAACAAGAAAATCTTATCTCAGGTTACCCGGGATGTCCTACCTGGTAGCACTCGTTTTGGTTGGTCCCCCGTGGACGGTATTGTTGTAATTATTGGCTCCTGAGCCGTTTCTGTGGAAATATAAATTATTGTGGTTCAATTGCTAGTGTGTTATGACCCAAAAATCCTAATAATGACGATTTAATTTGATTTATTACGACCGTTCGGCCGGCCCTGTAAACGGTGGCATGGTATTTATCAGGTTTGGTTGTGTAATATTCTACGTATTACATAATCAGGGGCCAACGATCGCGTTGGTGTTTGTAAGCAGGTCAAAGAGAAATTCAATAATTTAAAGTAACCTTAATGCGCATGACTATTCTTATATGTGATTTGGCTTTCAGGCTGAATGGATGTGAATTCAGTACTTGGAATGCTTCACAAAGGACAGGTTAATATTTACACGTCTCTGAATGCAAATTGTGCGTAAGCGTTTGATTATTTACTCTAACTAATCAGGATGGTCTCAGGATTTCTTAATTAACTGAGAACGTATTTACAGTAATGAATGTCTAACATTTAATTATGCCCGGAAATAAGATGCATTAATTCTTTATTATTAGAAACGTCTGTTGTTGTTAAACGTGTATAACTTTCTTATAAGCGAAACTTATTCTACCTATTAAATACAGGGAAGACGGGAGTTTATCACGATCTTTTACGTTAGTTATTATTAAAAATTGCTCCTATTATTAATTGTTGTAAATGAATTAATCTAAGGCGAGTTTACACGACCTTTTGGGCTGCGTGAACTAAATTAAACAATTCTGGGAATTGTTTCCGACGGAATGCAGGTGTCCTAAGTACACGATTATTTTCGGGATTAAAATGAGAGAATTTACACGTGTAATGTCCGTAATTTATTCTTAGGCTGGTAAATTAGTCAGGCCTTCGGGAACGAAACAGTGGAGAGTTTTTTACGTTGCGTGAAAATATACTCGCGATACAGGAATGTTTATCTTACCGGATTTCCTTGATTAAGAAATGTTATTAGAATCTCGAACAAATTTATATGCGATTTGCGAGACGTAAACGCACCACGGGTTCGTCTTTATTTAATTGGGGATCACGCTTTTTCAGGATCTGGTATTGTATGTGTAGTATGTGTTTAATGTAGAGCCCTTTATAAGATTCTGGGCTCAGCCCGTCGACTGCTGTATAAAGGGATCTCCTGGGGAGCAGTAGAATTAAAGAGAGTACCCTTCTTACCGCTGGAGTAAATGGAAGATGACTACAGGGCGTTAGCCCGCAGTAACAACGTCCTGGTTTGTGTGCAGAAGGTGAATTCAGGCTTTACAGCCTGTCGTGACTTCTAGTGTGTGTACTGGAACGGTGAGATAACTTCCGGGCTCTGCATACTCTTGACCCTTCATTAAAATTGGCAAGTTGTTAATTTGACATTGATAGTTTAAATCGATAGTAGCTCCCCTACAGGTTGGAAAGTGGTCCATTACTGACCGCTTCATCTCATTACTCTTTCCTTTTTTTGTTATTACTGACCGCTTAAAGTAAACCCGTAGAATCGTTCATTTTTCAACCTTTAAGTGGTTAAAAAAAGGGTATTTTACAAACTAATTGTGAATAAAATAAATTTTATATTTAGTGCATCATATAACGGAGTACACTATTTTACGTTAGGCAAATGAAATAAATGTAATTAAAACTACTCAAAACCGACGAACGCGAATGAAACAAAAAGTTTTGTTGCATTTATTCACTATTAAAGAAAGTTCATTGAAAATACAGGAAACGCTTTAAATAAATTAACACGTGAAATACGAAACCGGAATGGAATGAATCATGTCCAAAAGCATTAAGCACCTTAAAACAATCATTAACTGATCGATTTTAGAATTTCCAAAATTACTTATAATGAATACATATTCAATATGTAAATGTAAACTGTCACGATTGTCAAATGATTAGAATACTTCTCTTTCGGGTATTCAATTGTGTATTGTTTATTTATCTTATGTATAAATTCAAACATTTCGATAACAATTACAGTAATCATCTTCAGCAAATGATAATAGCTTAAAAATTTATTCAGTTGTCAACGTAGTTGGATGAAATATGAAAAAGCAAATATAAGCTTCATACTAATATAATAGTTTGATAAGAATTGTTAGATCTTTAGTAAATTAAATATTATTAAACTGCCTTTTGAAGATGACAAATTACTTTCTCTCTAACGGACGAAGGCTAACAATGAAAAATGTCATAATCAAAGAACAAATTTAACAATGTTTAATCAAACGTGAAGTTCTTAATTTGAAATTGATAAAAGCATTCAAAAATAGAAACGACACACTAATTAAAGTTCTAATCAAATTTAACAAAGACATAGTTTTCAGTTATTAGTAATTGCAATTTACTCCAACAATAGTGATATACACAGCACAATTAAATTAATATTTTGAAAAGTGCAATTTCTAAGAGTAAATTCATGAATTTTCCTAGCATTTGGGACAAGTGTAAATGTAATAGTGCTATCAATTATATGCCTAAGGTTACCAAAACCTGTAAATGTGCTTAACAGAATCACATTGTGAAAGTTTAACATAGTTAAGTGTGGAACTATAAATGACACCGCGTTACATTTTTAAATGTTTAAAGTGAAATTATTATTGGTATATTAAGTGTTAATTATTCCAATTTTGTAATAGTAAAAGTTCACCTGTTGAAGTTAGTGAACTGAAGATTTAAAAATACTCAACCAACAATCAGTCACATTTAAGAGTTTCTAGCAAATCATTGCAATTAGTAGTGGTTGCTATGGTAAGAAGTAATGGCTTGAGAAGTCCTCCACTGAAACCTAATAAATTCAGATTATATAGCAATAAGGCATCATTGACTGAATCAAATGCTTTGTATATATGCCTGTATACACTGCGTCTACTTGCCCAGGATTAACTAGAATAGGAGAAATGTATGAAGATAGTTTGATTGGTTATAAAATCAGGTTGTAGAGGTGAAATATGGGTAGCTGCACATGAATATAGACGAGTTAATGTTTAAAATGCTTTGGCAAGGTTACAGAGGAATATAATAGGGCGATCATTTTTAATGTTACTACCACTACCACTTTTAAGAATCGGACATATACTAGTGATTTTCCGAAACTACAGGTGCTAAGATAAAACTTTTTGTGTTATTGAGGCATATAATACTACTAAAACACTCATTAGAGGACCTTCCTTAACCAAGCTACCAGAAAACATACGACCTAGGACCCTTGTGCAACTTTTTTTTATTGTGTGCATAGTTCTACTTACAGCTTTACAGCTTAGGATCAGGGATTTGATGCCTAAACGAGGACTCCGTACACATGTTTCTATCCCGTATAAATGCTTTAGGATTTCACATGAAGTGTTCACACAGTAGAAAGTATGGACTACGAATTTATTTTTTATAAAAGAACATTTCCATTAATTTATTCTTTTACAACATAAAATTGGAAGTTATAAAGATCTGCAAACACTTTATACCAGTTAACCTGAACTAACTATTTATTAATGAACAATTTCATTTTAATTAATAGGTCCCTGAATTATTAAAAAATTAGTTTTACACGCTCTTCCATAAGAGATTAATGCACGTCAAAAATTACCACACTGCCTACGCATACATCCATCACGGGTTGCCGATGATGGAAACAAAGGTGTATCCGCCTACATTAAAATTGTATATAACCGGACTTCGCGGTTATCAATGCGAGTGCGAGAGATATTGGTTACTTAAAATTTGCCAAGTAACCATCACCTGAGCTGTATGAGAGCATACTCAGGTAAGATTTCTTAATAAAATTAAATAGGACTCGACAACACTCGAACTAAACTAGACACTTTGGCAGCACAGTTGTAATAAGGAAGCGGTTACGTTTGTACCAGCACCAGGAAACCGTCTAGTCATGGGGCAAATGAGAAACAATGTGGAGGGTCACATAGAGCACCCCGCCAATCAAACAGGACGATAGACGTCAGGATAATAGAAGCAGTTTATAAAGGCATTACTAATTTTTATTTTTTTAAATTCACCATTTAAATGATCTCACAATAACACCCAGCCAGCCGGTGAGGTACCCGCTCTTGCTAAATACAGACCTCTCTCCCTTTTTGCGTAATTCAGCATGTAGATGAGGATATCCTGACCCAAAACATCTTTGATTCAATTGCTTTGCCTTCTGTGCACAAACCAATACCCATCGTCTAGAAGGCTACCAACTCTCTTACATCGCTGACCCATTACCACTACCAAACCCCCTTACATTTTTTCTCGCAGAGGGCGTCTACTCATTCGGGAGACACACGGCAGCCCTACGGCAGTCTCTTAGCCCCGTCTCCAATTTTTGAAACACCATTATGCACCACATTATAATAGGAACAGTTAACGCCAGGTGGGTCTGTCGAAAACACTCCTAAGTATCTACTTTTTGAACATAACATGCACATCCTTTCAATCACAAAGACAAAACTGACAGATGCCAACTGAACTTTAACAAGTACATCTCCAACTTACTAAAAACGGGCTCAGATGGTACCACCTTAATAGCCAGAAATTACTTTCCGTCTATCCGTGTTCAGTTACCTTCGCACATACAGTATCTTGAGTTTGTTACTGTGACTGTGCACTTTCTTACTCCTATTATCTCCTATTTATATTATCTTGCAACCTACCTGGCTCCATACCCTTTCACACGCTCTTCTAAATTACGCATCCAGCTTAGCCAACTCGGTATTTATGGTGGGTCCAAAACAGTGGCAACGGAATTAGGCTTATATCGGTTCTTATTCCAGTTGCCGTTTTGCAAACCGCCAACTCAACCCATATTTTGGTAGGCACTACCAGGTACCACTAAAACTATCGACATATTCCGCAAACCAGCCCTACGATGATACAGAAGAGACGAATCTATCGTCAATTTTGGAGATTCAGAGATTCCGCTTTAAAAACGGAATACAATCGCCACCTCAACGCCTTAATCAGGCACGAAACCAACAAATATACGGAACGAAAGTCATCTTCGAAGTACACTACAGTAATGGTAAACATTTCTGGCAACTGATAAGAAATTATCTTTTCAAAGACATTTTATCATGTATATTAAAACCGTTATGTAAACTTCCGAAGCAGACAGGGTTGGATTCAATTTAATCAAAATTAAACTTGCGAATTTAATTTTCTTGTTTATTACTAACAATCTCTATCTAAATATATATATATATATATATATATATATATATATATATATATATCTATATATATATATATATATATATATATATATATATATATATATATATATAATATTCGATTCTTTAGTATTTATTTTTAACCTACTTGTCTCTATTCTCTGCCAAACTCATACATACAATTCTGCCCTTTAAATTTACTCTACTCTCACTCCACCCTTTCTTTGCCGTTTGGATGTACACAAATATGTTGGATATAAACAACGTTCTGATGTTGACCCTCTACCGATTTTGAATCATTCCGCTCCACTACCTTCAATTCTCGTTATTTCCAACGCATGAAAAGCATACTCGTTCTATCTCACACTGTTTTTGTTTTATTACGCTTTACGGCGGCTTTAGCACGAAATGGAATGTGTGTTCTTAGATAAGGGTGATTGATTGACACACACACTCGCGTTGAATGTGATACATTTAAGAGGGCGGTCGCTCACGAGGATGTTGTAACAGTTTATGCTGGTTTTTATTTGTAAATAGTGTCGCAGTACATATATATATATATATATATATATATATATATATATATATATGTAATAAAAAATCCATTTTTGGGATGGAGTATTAAACCGTTCACAAATGAAGTGAATAATGTCAATTGGAGATTAGTTTTCCAAAACCTTTAAGAAGTGTTTAAGAGGACTTGTAATAAACAGTAATCATTGTATTAAAACAGTATTGTGTGTCAAGCTTTATGATTTAAATTAGACAGTATTAGACATAAATGCACTAAGTTAAATATATGTGCGTTATTAACACTTAATCAACCGTTTTTAGACATTTAAGAAATTAGTGATCAAGTGTAATTAGAATATTCTGTGACAAATATTAAACAGGGTATTCAGTAAATCAAATTGTCCAATTTCTTCACGCGTGAATGAACAATGAAATTTAAGGTTGCGTAGAGTGCGACGGCTATTGGTAACCTCATTAAAGGCCAGTTGTTAGTGACAAGTGTACATACATACTCAGGATTAATTAAAGCAAACCAACCCCAATGGATAGGACATTACACCTGACAAGGGCCTACGGAATTTATATATTTAAGAATAATTTTAGATATTTGAATGGTGTAAGACTAATTAATTTTAGAGATATCATTCTTAATATTGTAAATTTTATATCAAGAATTAATAATAATAAATTAATATTATATGCTAGGGTATAGGTAGTAAGGACTTCAATCTAGAATTGTTTTTTTTATATGTGTTGTTTTACGGAAGCAGCGTATATAAGTATGTTTACAAAATTTGGTTAATAGAGTTCGACCAGTTGGTTTATTCTGTTGTTTAAATTATGGTAAACCTCCCTACAGTTTGATTGTAAGATTTTATTAAAGTAATGATCTTGGCTAAATGATTGATCTGAAAATTGTTTATTTTGAGTCAGACCGATTATAAAATTTAATTACTTTGCATTCATTAAAGTCATTGAGTACACAATACTGGTTACAATTTATTATTCAGTAGAAATTTCAGATTGGAATCACGGCTATTTATTCATACTTGCGAGCGTATATACATTTTAATGATAAAAATTCAAATAGTATTAGAGAAGATATATGACTCAGATAACACACGTTGATCGTTACTTTTTCAATTTTTAATATAAGAATTCATGTTTTTGTAGTTAAAAGTTAAACCAAATTATTATTTTTCCAAATTAGGTGATATTAATTTATTTCAGAATTTTTATGACACTAAACAATATTAATGTATGCGTATACGAGGTTAAATTTGAAAGTATCCGGATTGTGTCCCACTACCTTGTTTTTATAAATATACAGGGTGTGATCAATAAGTTTACGATAACGTATGTCTCTTGAGCTTTGAGTAAATTTATTTTTAATGCTAATTGAACTTGAAGATTTTCAAAATTGAATTGACGTGTATTAGCATTACTGAGACGAAGTGTAACGTGTTCTTTTAAAGTGAAAGGGTGTTGTACGAATTGAATGTTTGAACTTGAATTATATATAATTTTACCCAGTAGTCTACCATTCTATAATACAGTCAGGTAGGACTAAATTAACAACTCGCCTAGGACTATTCATTTCAGAATAATTTTAGATTGTAATGGCGCCTAGAGACTGTTTTATCGGATTGAATGTTATTGTTTGTCGTTGTATGGTGAGTGTAAGGTGTGTGAACCTAAATTTCAACAACTTTAAGCCTTATATCCAACCCGCCAATTTCCACTGCAGTTAGCTTGACAACCCGCTTACATTGGTAAGTCTTCACGACGCCTAGTGCAGTTTGATCGTGTAATAATTTCAACGTTAACCGCAGATACAAGATATTTTTGAACTGACAAATACACTAAACGGATTTAATACATAGACTTAAAAATCTAGCTCTCAATGGCTGCCTAGGAAGAGTAAGAAAAACTGGAAGTTCTCTGTCCAATGTGGAAGAGATTGTTAGTAATAAATAAGAAAATTAAATTCGCAAGTTTAATTTTGATTAAATTGAATCCAACCCTGTCTGCTTCGGAAGTTTACATTACGGTTTTAATATACATGATAAAATTTCTTTGAAAAGATAATTTCTTATCAGTTGCCAGAAATGTTTACCATTACTGTAGTGTACTTCGAAGATGACTTTCGTTCCGTATATTTGTTGGTTTCGTGCCTGATTAAGGCGTTGAGGAGGCGATTCTATTCCGTTTTTAAAGCGGAATCTCTGAATCTCCAAAATTGACGATAGATTCGTCTCTTCTGTATCATCGTAGGGCTGGTTTGCGGAATATGTCGATAGTTTTTAGTAGTACCTGGTAGTGCCTACCAAAATATGGGTTGAGTTGGCGGTTCGCAAAACGGCAACTGGAATAAGAACCGATATGAGCCTAATTTCGTTGCCACTGTTTTGGACCCACCATAAATACCGAGTTGGCTAAGCTGGATGCGTAATTTAGAAGAGCGTATGAAAGGGTATGGAGTCAGGTAGGCTGCAAGATAATATAAATAGGAGATAATAGGAGTAAGAAAGTGCACAGTCATAGTAACAAACTCAAGATCCTGTAGGTGCGAAGGTAACTGAAAACGGGGCAGACGGAAAGTAATTTCTGGCTATTAAAGTGGTATCATATGAGCCCGTTTTTAGTAAGTAGGAGATGTACTTGTTAAAGTTCAGTTGGCATCTGTCAGTTTTGTCTTTGTGATTGAAAGGATGTGCATGTTATGTTCAAAAAGTAGATACTTAGGAGTGTTTTCGACAGACCCACCTGGCGTTAACTGTTCCTATTATAATGTGGTGCATAATGGTATGTTTCAAAAATTGGAGACTGGACTAAGAAACCGCCGTAGGGCTGCCGTGTGTCTCCCGAATGAGTAGACGCCCTCTGCGAGAAGAAATGTAAGGGGGTTTGGTAGTGGTAATGGGTCAGTGATGTAAGAGGGTTGGTAGCCTTCTAGACGATGGGTATTGGTTTGTGCACAGAAGGCAAAGCAATTGAATCAAAGATGTTTTGGGCCAGGATATCCTCGTCTACATGCTGAATTACGCAAAAAGGGAGAGAGGTCTGTGCTTAGCAAGAGCGGGTACCGCACCGGCTGGCTGGGTGTTATTGTGAGATCATTTAAATGGTGAATTTAAAAAAATAGAAATTAGTAATGCCTTTATAAACTCTATTGTCATGACGTCTATCGTCGTTTGATTGGCGTGGTGCTCTATGTGACCCTCCATATTGTTTCTCATTTGTCCCGTGACTAGACGGTTTCCTGGTGCTGGTACAAACGTAACCGCTTCCTTATTACAACTGTGCTGCCAAAGTGTCTAGTTTAGTTCGAGTGTTGCCGAGTCCTATTTAATTTGATTAAGAAATCTTACCTGAGTATGCTCTCATACAGCTGACCATCAGGTGATGGTTACTTGGCAAATTTTAAGTAACCAATATCTCTAGCGCTCGCATTGTATGTATGAGTTTGGCAGAGAATAGAGACAAGTAGCTTAAAATAAATACTAAAGAATCGGAAATTATATATATATATATATATATATATATATATATATATATATATATAAAGGGTGAGTCATTAGTGCGCCGTCGGAAGATCCCGGCTTTATTCTTAAAAATAAAAAAAATGTTATTGCGCCGATCTATTTCAGACTTAGATGTGCATCGAATAAAAATAGTTTCATCCCTATAGGGTTCTGTTTTTAATACTCTTACTTTTTTATTAAGCACCTAACGTTACGCGTTCTCGAAATATTAAGATTTGTTGCAAAATTAATAAAATAATCATGACTTTTGGATTAAACGTCATTCACTAGTTCCTCATTTTAGTGTTAAAAATGAAATTTTCACAAGATGAATGTATTGACATGGTCTACCCTTTGGGCGAAGGTGAAAGAAATTCATTTCTTGCTTCCAGAATTTATCAACAACGATTTCCTGAGCGCAGGTATCCTGATCCAAGGATATTTGAAAAACTCAAAGAAAGATTTGGAAGACCAGGACATGTACAATACGAAAGAAAAGAACGAGAAAAAGGGGTTATAAACGAAGAAAACGTATTTGTGGTGCTAACCAGTGTAGTGGAAAATCCAAACGTTAGCACAACAAACCTCAGTGCTGATTTAGGTATTAGTAAAACTAGTGTTTCCAAGATTATTCGAAAAAATACATTTCATCCATACCATTTTCAACTAGTCCAAGAGCTGAATGCAAATGATTTTCAAAGACGCTTGTAATTCTCCCAGTGGGCACTGGAACGATTAGAACAGGACAATGATTTCTTTAAACACATTTTGATGACCGACGAAGTAACCTTTCACAAAAATGGTTTTGTGAACAGGCATAATTTCAATTATTATGATAATACAAATCCCCACGCTATTAGAAGAATAGATCATCAGCATCGCTGGTCTTTGAATGTGTGGGGCGGGATAGTAGAGAACCATATAATTGGACCTTACTTTTTTGAAAGAAACATTAATGGTCAAACCTATCTTGAATTTTTTCAAAATGCGTTACCTCCGCTCCTTGAAAAATTGCCGTTAGACATACGTCAAAGGATGTGGTTTCAGCAGGATGGTGCGCCTCCCCACTATAGTCGCATTGCTAGGGGACATCTAGACAGAACGTTTCCCAATAAATGGATTGGGAGAGGAGGGCCAGTAGGATGGCCAGCTCGTACTCCTGATCTGACAAAATTAGATTCTTTCCTGTGGGGTTATATTAAAAGCTTAGTATACCAAGAATCTCCTACCACCAAAGAAGATATGAAAATTAGAATACGGAATGCATTTCAAATAGTTAACCAAAATGTGCTGCGAAATGTTGAAGATTCTTTTTTGAGGAGAATTCACACCTGTTTGCAAGAAAATGGTGGACCCATCGAGCATTTGATTTAGTTATAACTTATTATAATTTTCTCAATAATTTATGATTTTTCAAATACAAATTCTTTTGTTTGCTTTATTACTTTTGTATAGACCGTCCAGTTTGTCACAATTGTCATTAATTTTCAAACAAATCTTAAATATTTCGAGAACGCGTAATGTTAGGTATATTACATGCTTAATAAAAAAGTAAGAGAATTAAAAACAGAACACAATGACATGATAAAATACAGGGTGTTCCATTTAAAAAACAAAAGTTATGGTTATTTCAAATTTTCAAAAATTGACCATATTTTGTAAACACCCAGTATAGTATAATCAGGAAGTATGAAGGTCAAAAGATAGAGCCAGGTCTTGTTTACCCGTCTACCAAACCTTACGGTTCTACTTTTAATATTAAAGTCTTCAGAACAATTTAAGTAAAGGTGTAAGTTTTCACTTTTTGAAAGAGAAAATGTTCTAACTTGACAGCGCCACAAAATAAATTTAAAAACGAAGTACCGTTTTTTAGCATTCAACGAGACAAATAATAATAAAATTAAATAAATATAGGGTTCCATTTAACAAAACAAAGCTAAGTCCGGTCCTGCAATTATGGAACACCCTATAGGGATGAAACTATTTTTATTCTATGCACATCTAAGTTTGATATAGATCGGCGCTATAACATTTTTGTTATTTTTAATAATAAAGTCAGGATCTTCCGACGGCGCACTAATGAATCACCCTGTATATATATATATATATATATATATATATATATTGCGGTACTAGTTATTTACAAATAAAAACTGGCATAGACTGTTACAGAATACTCGCAAGCGACCGCCCTCTTGAATGTATCACTCTGAGCTCGAGTGCCTCTGTGTCCAACCATGTCATTCGTTCCTGCAAAACTTTATCATATTTGCTGAAACCAAAACAGCCTATCCGGGAAGAGTTTCTAACGCACGTTTTGCTGCACACTAAAGCGGGAAACGGCGCCAACACAAAATTTGGGACCAATCTATCAGTCCTCCTGAAATTATTATAATAATCTTAATAATTCTTAGAAATTTGGTATCTATACTCACTCCACATAACATACAGATTTAGATTCAGTTTTTAATAAAAGTTCCACATGTGCGTGGCATTTGCTTCCGCAAAATTTAGTAAATTTCAACACCTTAATCATACATAAAATTTTCCATTGTGTCATTTATATAAGAAAAAATATACATACATGTATACTTCCTCTACACTTTAATACAATATCAGCATATCAAATTATCTAGTAATTGTCATGTAAAGTCTGTAGGGCAATAAATCATTATTATTATTGCTATTATATCATAAATCCACACGTCGTTAATTTACAGCAATTTTAAACACATTCCTTAAAATACAGTAGCCAAATACAGCAGGATTCATTACCGTTTCAATAGGGGTTTTACTAAAATATTATTCCTCATTCAAATTTAGTACTTTCAATTTATAAATATTTATACCACATTTAAATATGCTTTACGGCTAACAGAATACTCAACGCTTTACTAAAAATTTCAGTGGCGTCGCATTTACACCAACTTTCATTATAGTTCACACGAAAAATTTCTCGTACAATCTCACGTTCATATATTATTAAAAATACGTATTACGCACAACATAGGACTGCAAAATATATCTCCATTCAATCATACCGTTATGTTATACCAGAATCTTTAATTTATTAATGCAGCAATACCTGCTACTTTCGTTCTTGTTATCCAGGAAGTATTTCTGATTTCATTCAGGATTGATACACGTTTCTTATTTAAGCAACTACATGTTAAGAGAAGAAATCAGAAAAACTTCCATGTCGTATCTATTAATTTGGTTTGCTTTTCTTCGCCAGTTCTCTCTTGTCTCGACATATTTTATTTGTTGTAGTGCTTCAGCGTTAAAGTGGGTGTTGTACTTTACACTACATTTTTAATTCATTTGGATGCAAGACATTGCACTTTAGTACTACCTGACCGGATGACGTTCTTCATCCGAACATTTAACTTTCGGTCTTGAAATATTGTGTATCTGTAGTGAATTTGTCGCCCATTTCAGAACTGTACTGGCGGCTAAATGGAATATCGGAATTATCCAACGACATAAAGCAGAATTCCATGGTGAAGGGTTCCAATTGAAGGATGTCAATTGGGATAAGCGCAAAGGAGTAAACGTTAGCGTTAATTTTTCTACTCCTATATACGTAACACACGAATAACGAAATTCTCTACTACATGTGTAAATTCTCCATTGGGTAACACGGTCACGTAATGAAAATTAGAAGTGTTATGTAATACAGTTATGCAATATATATATATATATATATATATATATATATATATATATATATATATACAGAGTTAATAGTAAAAGTAGGCAAAAGACATAACTTAAGAGTTGAGATGAAGATATTAGTAAAGGTAAGCTGAAGGTAAAAGCCTACACTTACACGCACGTACGAACGCACACACATATATGTGTGTGCGTTCGTACGTGCGTGTAAGTGTAGGCTTTTACCTCATTCCATGTCAAATCACCAAATTTTAAAGATGAGTGAAGCTCAACCATCTTCAATTTTATTTAAACTTTGAAGAAATGTTACTTAAGGTCTTAAAGGAGTTCCTACAAAATTTTAGCTCAATAGGTAATGTGGTTGAGGCTCCAGGCCCTTCATTTTGGGAGGAGGTTGTGCAGCGTGCCCATATTTGACGAAGGTTTGGTCAAATTTGCAAGTTTACTGCTCTGCGTCTAAGACAGTTTGCATCTCGAAATATGGCATGCTGGGCCAGATTTTTGTGGAGAACTCAAAAATGGCACAAGCAAGAGTCAAAAATCAACAGCTTTTTAAAATTTTGCCCTCAAAGTTGCACACAAATTTTGTCGCGACAAATTTAAGCCCTACTTTGGCATCCCCTTATTCTAAAGCAAAGTGTTTTTACACCTTGCTAGTCTGTCATTGCATGGCTTACCTGCCTGGTAGAGCAGTGTGACAATAGCAAATCTATTACTTCTACAGTTTTGAAATATGGGTCTAGAAAGTCGCATTTAAAAATTCTGAATGGCAAATTTGCTCATTTTGGAGGCAATTATCTCTGTAAGGGTCATCTTTAATTTCATTTCAAGTAGTACCATTGGAAAGAGCAGGTTTTTCTCTACTAAAATGATGGTCGTTTACTCTGGGTGCTCTGTGGGTTAACTCCCAAATAAGATTTGAAGATAACACAATTTGTCTTTTAAGATATATGTGATAAGCTATAGGTAACAAACTAAAAACATGGTTGTGATGACCCAGGTCATCACAACCATGTCACACAACCATCACAATCCTTGCTTTGGTCCATGGTGGCTAAGCCACTACCAATTTTACTGATTGGTAACCCCATCGCCTAGAGGCCACGCCCGATAGCCAGGCAAGGCTAGCCACGGGTGGGTTTCTTTCTCACAGGTTCCCAAGCCTGATTTGTGGGTCTTTGTCTAGGATCCAAAGCCTAAGTCTATCAGGTTCCCAAGCCTAAAGTGGGTATCTTTATGGTTCCCAAGCCAGAATGCTGCTTTTTTTATTCTTTCAACAACTGGAACTTGGAGTCGATGTTCATCACAATTGATTCTGGTAAACTGTATTGCCGTCCCAATATTGTTGCTGTTGGAGCTGGAATTTTGGCAATAATTTGTTGCTCTGGAATCCAACACGTGTCCTGCCTTGTAGGCCAGTGGAATGATCGTGCTACTCCATGAGGATGCATGAAGCTTATGAGGGCATCTTGTTCTTCAATTGAAATTTCACAAATATTTCCAATCCACCAATTATTGTCATAGATGCAAGCAACATAGTGCCCGGGTTGAAGATCGACAACTGGAATATGGCAAACGTCAGTTTCACCTGACTGATTAACATAGGCAGTGATGGATGATGTGTCATTTGACACTCTGCGTAAACAAATTTTTTTTCATTGATGGGCAGAAATTGGTGATTTTCTCTTGTTCCAGGGACTGTACGGCCATGAGCAAATCGTTCTTCCTGAATTATTCTAGCAGCTTCAATTTCTTCATTTGAAATAAAATAAATTCAATTCCATTTATATTATTTTGCAAAATTCAAATAAGTCGGCTGAAGTCAAAATTTGGTTTTCAGTTGGTCGTTGAAGGCTCGCACGTGCAGCTAATCGCTTCACTGTTCCACCAATTCCATCACACGGTGATTTTCCATGGCTTGTCGCAAAGAAATTCCATTCAGCTTTGATGTTGAAGTCTTTTCATGGTTGCAGAGATTAATGAAATTTTGAAATTCTTGTATTGTGCTGCTGAACCATCACTAAAATAGTGAATGTGCTTGATTTCTGTGTTGCCTTTTTTCAGGCTTTCAATCAATTTCACCAAGAAAACATGCACAGCTATGGTGTCATGTCGTAGACAATCGCTGATGATGCACTAGCTGGAACTGTTTATCTCTTTACCTTCCTTATAATACACGACAAAAGGATGCAATGTTGCCTGGCTATTCTCCCAATGGAATCCTTGGACTGCATCTTGTACAATAAATGAATAGTTTTCAGAAAAATCCATTAGAATAATTATGTCTCCGGAGCTAAGATTTTCTTTTGTGGATCTTAGGTGCTGACTTTGGTGATTAGCAATATATTGATGAATCGAAAGGTTCCAGATTTTGAGCTTAATTCTTCGATAAAATCTTCAATAGTTAGTTGTTTTGTTTCCAGTGTGTCGCGATCAGTGTGAATCCATTGCTTGAACACAATGATATCATCAGGATCATTTTCTTCAAAAATTTTCTCCAGAAATGTTTCAAGTTTTTCTTTTCCAGGACATGTTTCACATTGATGCAGCATACAACCTTTTGTATCTAAACTGCAAACAGTTTTACCAATTAAAGCTTTATAATCTTCGGTTATTGGACTAGAAGCTAGCATCAACTTTACATTTTGGTGCATCAGGCATACACAAACAGAGTGTGTTCCTGCTGATCCAACTGTCATGCACCATTTTGGTCGTAGTTCACAAAATTTTGAAAAACCAAGTTCAGGCCCATTTCGATCTCGATAAGCTATGTACATTTCTTTCAAATTGCTGAGAAGTAAATGCTTCTGCTTCTGTACTTTTTTTCCATCTATGCGAATGGAAACACAATCCTTCTTCCCAAGACAAATTCGGCTAAATTCTTCATCTTCGAAAACAACATCACTTTTGCATTATATTCTCAGGGAGCATCTTACCGTGCTTTTGTTTGGAACAGCTAATATTCCTTTTTCAGCTTTTAGCTTTTGGCTTCTCTTACCATATACTCTGAAACATTGAATTCATCCATGGTCTTCTTTACGGACCAGCTCTCTGGTTTCATAGTCAAGATTTGTATTTTTCAGAACGTTTAGACAAATGCAATTTTTGTTTCAATTCATCAATTAGTTGATTGTAGTCGGTACAATTTGTACATTGTTGGCTGGTACTTGGTTGCAATAGATCATGACAATCGAGGTTACCTAAAGCAGCAATTTTTTCAGCAATTACTTTTTGTGCTTCGCTTATCTTCCTCTTTGCATAGCTGTGCACTTTTGTAGCACCAATTCTTTGAAATTTAAGTGGCGGAAGACCTATGGCCATCAAGCTGGTATTAACATTATCTGAAGTTTCGGTTATGTCAGCAGCTTAATCTGAAGGAGATGACGTTTCTTCATACTCTTCTGATTTCTTCTTATCAAACTCTTTACGGCATGACGTGCACAGCTTTTGACCTGGCTTAACATCAGTTTTCAGGAGATCTTTCATCTGATTAGCAGTGGTCAGTGAAATCGACCTGAGTTCTTTTCGTTTGACATGGTTTTCCTTTTGGAAGGGATTGCAACATGTTTTTTGTAAAAATTCAAACTTTGTTAGAAATAAGGCTTCATGGTGTCGGCATATATGAGATGATTCATCAAAGCTTAGTCCAGTTCGTCGACTTACTAGTTGTTGATCTTCAAAACTATAGTCTTTTATAAGTTTCAGACCTTTATTAGGTACATAAATTCTTAAATGGCATGTAGAATTGTCTGCATTACCAATGGTGCAAGAAAATAAATCAGCTGAATCAACTTCCATAATTAATGCTATCAATATTATGAGAATCAATCTGAAAACAAATAGTAGTTAGCAGATATTATGCTAATCAACATAAAAATCATTTAAAAAGAATTACAAATATGTAAAACACGCTCGAAAATAAAAAAATTTGCTTCTTAGTCAACAATCTTGAATAACAGTAGTATACATGCATGAATAACACATTTTACTCTCAATTTCACACTTTATTAAGTTGAGCATCACAACTTAATGGCTTCAAACTATTACAACATTCTAGCCATAGCAAAGTAGAATAAATGATTGATTCGATGTTTTATTTTGTAAATTTTGTTGTTTTCAAAATTATTTTCCAGGTAAACCCATTGAGCACCCAGAACAAATGACCAGTATTCAAGTAGAACAAAAGCTGCTCTTTCCAACTGTCCTACTGAAAATGAAATTAGAGATGACCCTTATAGAGATATTTGCCTCCAAAAATGAGCAAATTTGCCATTCAGAATTTTTAAATGCGACTTTCTAGACCCATATTTCAAAAACTGTAGAAGTAATAGATTTGCTATTGTCACACTGCTCTACCAGGCAGGTAAGCCATGCAATGACAGACTAGCAAGGTGTAAAAACACTTTGCTTTAGAACAAGGGACAAAGTAGGGCTTAAATTTGTCGCGACAAAATTTTGTGCAACTTTGAGGGCAAAATTTTAAAAGTTGTTGATTTTGACTCTTGATTGTGCCATTTTGAGTTCTTCACAAAAACTGACTTATTATGCCACATTTCTCGAAATGCAAACTTCCTTAGATGCAGAGCAGTGGAGTTACAAACTTTCCCAAATCTTCATCAAATATGGGGTCATTGCGCAACCTCTTCCCAAAAGGGTGGGCCTCAAGCCGCAAGCACATTATGTATCAAGCTAAAATTTTGCAGGAACTCCTTTAAGACCTTCAGCAACATTCTGTCAAAATTTAAACAAAATTCAAGATGATCGAGCTTCTACCCCTTGGTGATTTGACATGGAATGACCCTTATATACACATACAGATTTCAAGCTATTTGTGCCGCGCGTGCAACACTTTCACATATGGAAAGCCACAGTGTAGTAACTTATACGAAGCTTAAACAAAAACGACAACAGCCTATTTACATGCCAAAAATTTTGTCTCGTACGCGTATATGTATGCTACAAATCTGAACCACACCTCAAACATACGCGCTGCACATATAAATAACAACAAAGATTCGGGGCCTACACAAACACACATACACCCACACCACACACGCACACACACTCACATACACACACACACACACACACACACACACACACACACACACACACACACACACATACACACACACACACACACACACATACACGCACACACACGCACACAGACACTCCTACACATACACACACACACGAACAAACACGGTGAGTGATGGTATACATAGGGATGGTAAAGGTTGCTACGTGTGTAACCCACCATTTTACACAAAACAGGTGAGCTCGGCTGAGAACTCACTCAACCGGTAATTAACCGTGGAGCACTTTGTTGGCGTGGGGAGTTTTGGGGCGTAGATGAACGGTAGAGATATTTAGCGTAGTGAGATAAAAGAATCTGTACTAATAAATTATAAGGAAAACAAGCAATAATTAAGCACCACAAGCTTTATAACAATAAATTAGGTTTAAAGAAAGAGACCTCCGTAAAGCTTGAACCGGGCAGCAAAAAAAGTAAACAAACAGTTCACGTAGCAATAACGTTTTATTTATATTCCTGTAAAAAATACAAATTTTGCATAAATATTTAATAACGTAAATGTAGCAATTAATTAGCAAATCAACTGATTTATCTCGATGGGTAACATATGAAGTACACCTCTCACAAATATTGACAAGGGCAATCTCAGGAAAGTAAATACTGATCTCCAAAGAAAAATTATTAACTCAGTACTAATTACTCTTTAAACTTATCCGGTTCGTTGAAAAATCTTTCACTGTTAAGAACCTGAAAAGGAACTTTCACATGCAACCAAAATAAGTTTAAACTAAAAGTTAATTTGACATGCCGTTGTTTTACAAAATCACCCATAACATCAAATAATTATAATAATAGTTAGGAAAGGTTGTTCAGTTTGCACTTGACTCTCGCAAGAATTAAACGTGTACAACCCAAACAACTAAAATCATGTCGCGTTTAAATTGAAAACTCCAACCTACAGTACAGCAATAATTCGTAAACCTGAAAGAAAAATTTAAAGCACACAATTTACCGCTCCAAATTCCGAAATAAGAGAACGAATTATATTACAAAGATAGACGGTATAAAAGGAACCCAATGGCGCAAGTAGTCGCCATGAACAGTAGCGCAACCGCAGCTACTAACGAGCGAACGATGGGACAGGAGTCTCACATAGATAATGAACGCACAACGTTAACCAAACTGTAGGTGCGGTCGGTGGCTTAGAAAATTTTTCAAGTTATATGGTTATAAACGCACAAGATGGGAAGTTAACGATAATCATAATATTTAAATCAGTTCAACAAGAGTGAGTTACATACGAGGGATATACATAGAATGGTAGTTACATTACCAACTGCAGATAATCAGGTAATATCATCCACCGAATTACACTTTTAGGACGTAGAAAATATATTGGCAACTGCAGAGGGCAGTTTACGAAACATAAGAGTTTACAGTACAAACTTAGTAATTATAGAGTCGACACAATATATATATATATATATATATATATATATATATATATATATATATATACGCCGTGTCCAAGATAAGGATTCCCACTAAGGGGATCTCGGAAACGGTAAGAGATGAAAGGTCGGTTAAATGGAACAAAAGTTACGCATTTGGGAGGATGTATTTATGATCTTTGTAGAACTTGAATATCTCTTTTAGTTTTTGAGATATTTGAAAAAAATTGAATTTTCTGATTTTCGTTTTTATTTTTTTCTGACCTTATTTGAAGAGCTATCAAGAAAAGAAGAGCATATTTTCATATCCATTTTTCTAGCTCTACTTAATGCTGTTATTCAATTTTTGATACAACGTTTTATTTGTTAGCAACCATCATCAACTTTATTTTTTTAAATACACGAAAAAATTATTTTTGCCATATTTAAATTCTCTCCTTGATTCTGAATTCAACGATATATCACACTTTATATTTTTGATACGTTTCGGATGAGAAAATTCATATTCAATGTAAAACATCGAAAACGTACAGTTAAAACTAATACTAGAAACATTAGAAAACTGTAAAATTATTATAAAATATGTTTGTTATAAAAAATGTTTTCTCATTTTCTAATGCCTGTTGCGAATAAAATAATTCACGAGTATGTATTTAGTGAAAATATTATTAATTAAACAGTTAAAATACATCTTCCGTCGTACTGATGCATTTGATAAAAATAAGTTGGCTTTGCATTTTGTTTACCTACCTGCCATATCTTTTTTTTTTATGATTGTGGACCTGAACAGGCTAAATTTGGCCTATCGTGCTAAATCACTCAGGAACACTTAGGAGGATGGATAGAGGGATAATGAATTGTCAATAGATGCCTATGAACAGCTGCCTTAAATTTTCTCATATCATAGGTGAGAGGAAAGCAGGAACTAGAGAGATCATTCCAGAGTTTAGAAGCCGTGTAGAAACATGTGGATTGCGCCCGTTTGGTACGACAAGTGGAGATTTGTACTACATACTGATGATGTGAATGAGCGAACCGAGTGTTTCTCGCAAAGATAGCCCGAGATGGTATCAAAGAATATAATTAAGCAGCACAATAGCCGTTGTAATAACGATAATACAAAGAAAGAACTGAAACCATCCTTCTATGCTCAAGGGACTGTATGTGAGAAGTTAAGGACGGGTCAGTTATAAGCCTAATCGCTGTCTTGAAGAGAGAATTATATTCCAGATGAGGCCGAATTTGCGCTTATACAGCAGAAGGAGTTGTCGAGAGGTAAAGTACTGCTTAGATCTGTACAAAAAGCCTATTTTACGAGCAGCTGTTTTGGTAGCTGACAGAAGATGGTCAACCCATGAGAGATTTGAAGATACAGTCATGCCCAACAGAGTAATAGAGTCTGAAAACTTAAGAACTGAGCCATTCATACTTACAACAGGAAATGATCAATCGTTTTTGGAGGACACAAGGCAACACTGAGTTTTGTTAGGATTAAATTTAACTAGATTATTGCTTCTCCATTCGAGAATACGTTGAATGTCTTTGTTGAGTGAATTTGCCATTTCAGCTTTAATTTCTTGATTTGACATAGAAGGTGGATTATCACTATGAGCAGACTGAGATGAACTACAGTGAAGAGTGCTATCGTCAGCAAAGCCATGGATGGGGTTAGTTGTTGAAGAAATAAGGTCATTTATGTACAGCAGAAAAAGTGTAGGCGCTATAACGGATTCCTGTGGTACGCCCACGTTAATGCTAACTTCTTTTGAAAAAAAGCCATCAACTACGACACGTATTCGTCTTTTATCAAGGAAACTAGAAACCCAGTTGATGAGCGTATCATTTAACCCAAACGAGGCGAGTTTGGCAAGTAAACACTTACGCCAAACTTGGTCAAATGCCTTTGAGATATCTAAAGCGACTACAAATGTGTCACCGGACTGCTTTACTGTATTGTTCCAAACTTGGGTCACATATGAAAGAAGATCACCTGTTGAACGACTTTGCCTAAACCCATATTGGTGGTCACTAAGGAGTTTGTTAGTTTCAAGGAACGTGAGCAGTTGCTGATTGATGGCTTTTTCCATGATTTTAGACAAAATGGAAGTGATAGCAATTGGTCGGTAGTTTGAGGGATCGGTCTTATCGCCTTTGTTGGGAATAGGTTGAACATATGCTAACTTCCATGATGAAAGGAATTCCCCAGAAGACATGCAGATCGTATAGAGCTTAGATAGGACTGGTACTAGTTCGGGGGAACATTTCTTTAAGACAATAGCTGGGATACCGTCTGGGTCAGTCGCCTTATTGAGATCAAGCCTACTGATAGTCGATTCCAAGAGATTGTATCGAGAATGAATTGGTTTCATAGCGTATGAAGAAGAGTTGACCAGGGGCACATCTTTTCCAGAATCATTAAGACACGAGTTTGATGCAAACAAGTCCATAAAAACATTGGCTTTCTCTACAGAATCAGCAACTACCGATCCGTCGATAGATGTCAGGGGTGGAAATGAAGATGTTCCAAAGTTTTACTAATGGCTTTAGCTTGCATTTTCTTTGTTCGAACAACTTTTTAGTTTTAGTGATGACACTTTTGCAGATATTTCTAGCACCAACGTATTCTACATGACTGTC
The DNA here is from genome assembly GCA_036346205.1 of Vesta saturnalis. Lineage (NCBI taxonomy): Eukaryota > Metazoa > Arthropoda > Insecta > Coleoptera > Lampyridae > Vesta > Vesta saturnalis. The sequence goes on along the minus strand of JARFJB010002352.1, from coordinate 462,066 downwards.
GACCGATTGATTAGATTTCCATTTAATGTAATATTTATTTTTTAAAGATAGTGAATCAGCACAAGCCTTATTAAACCAGGGTTGGGAACGTGAATGACCCATACGGTACTGTAAAATTGATTGTAGTCCGTATTACGTTTGTTTGGTGGTCTTTGAGTTAATTACATTTTGTGTTTACCTAAAAACAATATGGTAGGAGTACATTTTTCAAATAATGAAAAATTCGATATACTGACGTGTTACATTTTGTGTCAACGTAATTGTTCTGAAGCCGAAATAATGTATTTAAACAAATATCCAGAAATGCGTCAACCTCACAAAAGAACTTTTCGCACATTAGTTAATCTAAAAGAATATGGTGCGTTCAAAAAACATGTAAAATCTCACAAAAAACCTTGCAATGAAGAAAAACCAATACTGTTTTATTAGCTGTAACGGAAAATCCGGAGGTTTCTACTAGGAAAATTGAAGAGGCAACTGGCATAGCCCATTCCACAGCTCATTATGTTCTAAAGAAGAAGAAAGTACATCCGTATAAATTTAGAATTTGCCAAGGACTTCGACCAGGTGACCCAGAAAGACGTAGAATATTTTGCGAATGGTATACACGTCAATCTCAAGACAATGAATATTTTCCGAATAAAATAATACGGTCCGATGAAAGTACGGTTAATAATAATGGAATTTTTAATCGTAGAAATGTTCATTATTGGGCAAGAGTAAATCCACGTCTGTACAAAACGGCCAAACACCAATACTGTTTCGGACTTAATATGTGGACTGCTATATTCGGTACTCGAATTATAGGTCCTTTCATTAGCCACGGGTCCTTAAATTCTGAACGTTACCAAATTTTACTCCAAAATGAGTTAGATATAGCTTTGAATGATTTGCCTCTCCAAGAAGTTGAAGGTTGTTGGTTTATGCAGGACGGTGCACCAACACATAATTCCAGAGTTGTCAGAGAATACCTGTCAGTTAGATTTCCAGAAAAAGAACTTTCCGCACATTAGCAGTTAATCTAAAAGAATATGGTGCGTTCAAAAAACCTGTAAAATCTCGCAAAAAACTTTGCAATGAAGAAAAAGCCAATACTGTTTTATTAGCTCTAACGGAAAATTCAGAGATTTCTACTAGGAAAATTAAAGAGGCAACTGGCATAGCCCATTCCACAGCTCATTATGTTCTAAAGCAGGAGTACATCCATATAAATTTAGAATTTGGCAAGGACTTCGACCAGGTGACCCAGAAAGCCGTAGAATATTTTGCGAATGGTATACACGTCAATCTCAAGACAAAGAATCTTTTCCGAATAAAATAATATGGTCTGATGAAAGTATGGTTAATAATAATGGAATTTTTAATCGTAGAAATGTTCATTATTGGGCAAGAGTAAATCCACGTCTGTACAAAACGGCCAAACACCAATACTGTTTCGGACTTAATATGTGGACTGCTATATTCGGTACTCGAATTATAGGTCCTTTCATTAGCCACGGGTCCTTAAATTCTGAACGTTACCAAATTTTACTCCAAAATGAGTTAGATATAGCTTTGAATGATTTGCCTCTCCAAGAAGTTGAAGGTTGTTGGTTTATGCAGGACGGTGCACCAACACATAATTCCAGAGTTGTCAGAGAATACCTGTCAGTTAGATTTCCAGAAAGATGTATTGGCACTCATGCAAATGTACTGTGGCCAGAAATAACACTTTTGGATTTTTTCTTTGGGGATACATTAAAAATTACATTAATGGAAACGACAGTGAAAACGAAGAAATTTTACAAAGATTAGTTCTCGAAGCGTTTGCTAGTATTACTCCTCAAATGCTGAAGAATGTTTTAGATGCTACAGTTAGAAGATGCTATTTATGTTTAGAGAATAACGGGAATCTTTTGTGAGTTTATTAACCTTTAAAATAAATTTGTTTTTTATTTGTCTATCATTTAAAATTACAAAACATAATTTTATAATAATTTTACGGTTTTCTAATGTTTCTAGTATTAGTTTTAACTGTACGTTTTCGATGTTTTACATTGAATATGAATTTTCTCATCCAAAACATATCAAAAATATAAAGTGTGATATATCGTTGAATTCAGAATCAAGGAGAGAATTTAAATATGGCAAAAATAATTTTTTCGTGTATTTAAAAAAAATAAAGTTGATGATGGTTGCTAACAAACGAAACGTTGTATCAAAAATTGAATAACAGCATTAAGTAGAGCTAGAAAAGTGGCAATGAAAATTGCTCTTCTTTTCTTGATAGCTCTTCAAATAGGGTACAGAAAAAAATAAAAACGAAAATCAGAAAATTCATTTTTTTTCAAATATCTTAAAAACTAAAAGAGATATTCGAGTTCTACAAAGACCATAAATACATCCTCTCAAATGCGTAACTTTTGTTTCATTTAACCGACCTTCCATCTCTTACCGTTTCCGAGATCCCCATAGTGGGCATCCTTATCTTGGAGACGGTATCTAATATATATATATATATATATATATATATATATATATATATATGTATAAAGTTATAAGAGAGACTTGAGCTATTTTTACGCAAAATGTGAAAATGCGAATAAAAAATTTCAACCAAACATACATACAACTATAGGTGGTTAAGAACTAATTCGATGGATTATTTTTTTCTGATTTCAAAAATGTATAGCTTTGTATGTTTAGTATTATTAGTTAACTCACAATTTTCAAAAAAATTGTAATTATAGTATTTACTAAACAAATGCAATGTTTGCCGTGGTGTGCTGTGACAATTAAAAACAAAACTCTGCATTGATTGACTGTCAAATAGTAGATATTGAATTATTTGTTATAACCAGCTATAGTTCGTACTTAAATAGTGAATATTAATTTATTAATGGCTTATTCTTCTGAAGAAAGAAACAACCCGATGTGAGATTATTTGCCAAACTCGAATCGAATTTAAAAAAATAAGGGGCTTTTACTAAACCTCAAAATTTGAAAATTAAGGTCAACTCAAAAACAGAAGAACGTGTTTTAGTTTACGTCGAATTTAAACCCACTACATCTCTTCGTGAAATTGCGACGAATGCAACACTTCCAAAGATGAAGCCCACGTTATTTTGAAACAAAATAACTTTAAGCCATATCATTTTCATATAGGAAATACATTGTATGTTGAAGATTATCAGAAAAGATTACGTTTTGCTACATGGTTCATTAATGAAAGTCGAGCAAACAATCAATTCTCGAAAACCATTCTTTTTACCGATGAAACAAAATTTACAAACAACGGCATCTTCAATAGAAAAAATCATACCCAATGGTTCCAAGAAAATCCTCATATTACTGTTGAGAAGAGAGATCAATATGCTTTTTCAGAAAACGTTTGGTGCGGTATTATTGGTACCAAAAGCCTTGGGCCGTTTTTTTATGAATACAATTTAAATTCTGATAGACATCTAACTTTTTTACGAAACGTATTTGATGAAATTTTGGACGACCTTCCGTTGAACGTAATTCAAAATTTGAATTACTTTTAACACGACGGGGCACCAGCACACAATGGATTACTTGTGTGTAACTATTTACAGGAACGTTTTAATAATTGGATAGGAAATCGAGGTCCAATAGCTTGGCCGCCGCGATCTCCAGACTTAACCCCCTTGGACTTTTTCTTGTGGGGTGCAATTAAAGACAAAGTGCACTGAGTAAAACCTGGTAATCTAGATGATTTAAAAAATAAAATTCGTGTTGCTATAAAACAAATTAGAACCCAAAGTTTATTAAAAGTTCAAAACGAAATTTTAAAACGATGTCAAATGTGTGTTCAAAGTAATGGAGGACACTTTGAAGCACTTCTATGATTGTGTTATCTGTTTATATTTTATGCTGTTACTCTTCGTTGTAAGTTAAATTTATTTAGAACTTTTTTATTTTGATAATGTAGTACATTATTTCTTGTTGTTTCCACAAATTTAGTAGTAGAATATGAGCTTATTTTGTTATTTAAATGTTCACGGCACACTTTAATTTGTTTAATAAATATTATAATTACCTTTTTTTAAATTGTAAGTTAACTAATAATATTAAACATACAAAGCTATACATTTTTGAAATCAGAAAAAATAAGCCATCGAATGAGTTCATAGCCACCTATAGTTGCCATTTAAAAAAATGTATATTTTGGTTGTAGCTCGAAAAATAAATTTGTTATTCGCATTTTCCCATTTTGCGTAAAAATAGCTATCAAAAGTCTCTCTTATAACTTTTTCGTATTCTGAATATTAAAAAAGAGATAGCCGATTCAAAATTTGGACGATTTTTAGTTATTTTCAGATATCTTAGAAAGTTGGCAATAATGTTGAATTTTCTTATCGGTATTTGAATTATCATGCAATTCTGCCCAACTTTGCTAATTTAACCGACTCTGTATATCTTATAATAACAAAGATAGCCATAGAACGTGGGTAGATTCTTGATACCCGGTATATATTACATAACAGTTAAAGGAAAATTAAAAATTGTTAATTTGGTAACTCTGAAATAGTTTAGTTTCACTGAGTTAACCTCATTGTATTGTTTGGTAGGGAGTCCAATGCCAAACATTATTACATATTACAATTGCATTGTGATGATTTGATACATTCTACATTTAGTAGATGTGTAAATTTGCCAATTGTCTCTCAAATATAAAAGAGAAATTTATTATATTTAATAATGCATTATAAGCTTTCTGTTGCAGTCGAAGGCATGTTTGTTTAGTACGTGAAGGATCAGTGCTTAGATAATAACTTTGGAAATAGCAATATGTTGCATCAATGTTTATGTAAAAGTTTAAACCACATATTGAACAATATAATACAGCTTATGACTTTAGTTATTTTGATAATAAACATCTACCTACTTTTGGTGGATTAATTACTTATAATATTATTCATTATACATTGGTTCTGTAACTTTTTGTTGTATTAATTGAAATAAAACTAACTTAAACATGTTAATAATTTCATAGGTGAGGTGGTAACGATATTCAGTATTTATTATAGAAGACATTGAACATATTTTTAATGGTAATGTAGCTAGATAATCATTACATTTAGGTTATTTTAACTTGTGGTATTACTTCCGCCACTATTTTAACCGATGCAAGTGGTAATCTGCTGACTTAAATATCACGAAGTCATAAAATGCAGCAGAAAGCTGAATTGACAATTATGTGTTAAATAAAGCCTCAACTGCCACTACAATTTAGTGCATAGAATGTATTGAAAGTTGTGTGTCAACATTAAAACCCATATATGTATCTAAGCCCTAGTCTAAGATCTAAGCCATTTACTTCAGTGTTAAATAGTCCATTATTATAAACTAAAAAATTTTTCAATAAATTTCAAGTTTGAAATATAAAAATATATACCACCTTTAAATAACAGTTTGTAGTACATTTACATTTATTATTATTATTGCTTTAGAGCAATAACTTCTGTTAATAAAATAAAATTTCATTCCATTGTTAACCATACAACAAATGAGGCTATAGTCACGGCAAAATCTTTTCCGTTGTGGGGGTGAAATTGTTAGAGAGAGACAAACTTAACATACCAACTTCCATAATAACCCTGATAATTACAAATGATATATCTATGTTAGTGAAATACACGTTGTTGGGTTGTTAGAACTGCCAAATAAATTACAATGTTGTCAGCTCTTCTGTTTACACGTAACTTCTAATTTTGACGTTTTCCACATTTTGAGATTTTCGATAAGCTCCTCGAAATTATACATGACTACTTCAAAATGTTACAATTCCTTAATCATCGCAAAATGATCTAAGAACTGTTAAAAGTATCGTTACTTAGTTGAGAACGAGTATTTCCATCAAAAACTAATTTTCAAAATAAATGTAAACAACATAACCTAAGTATTATGTTGACGTCGAATTTCATACGTTTAGCAACAATGTCAAGCGCTGACGTTTATCCCCACATTGGAAAAGAGTTTGCCGCGACTCTAGTTTGTTTAATTTCAAGGTAGCTAATAAAACCAGTGGCGTCAACTAGTTCTAATAATTTCAGTTCGAATTTTTCGAACTTTTAACGTGGTAATTGAAATAAGGCATACAACCCTATAATACATTTATACAATAATTTCTTTTTATAGGATCGTGCATTACAATATTAGGTACGTGTATAAAACGTTCAAAGGTCATGAGTGGTAGTTACGTATTACTCATACGTCAGTGTTTTATACTCTATGGAAGTAGAAATAGCCTAGTACACAACTCGGGTGGTAATGCCTATTACGCACTCGTGTAAATTACAACACTCGCTCGCTCGTGATCGTAATAAACTCGTGCGTAATAGGATACTTACCACCCTTATTATGTAATATACTATATCGAGATATTGATACAAATGTAAGTATAATTGCATAGTTTGAGTACTTAATCAAGAAATATGTATATGAAGAAAATTTTGAACTTATTAAAGGGTTAAAAAAACCTATTATTTAAGATAAATACTGAAATACAAAGAATATACGAAGAGTGTGTAGTATGAGCGGTTATTAATATAACTTTTGAAGAAAAAGGGCAAGGTAGGATTTTTTTAAATTAAGGTTGGTTGCTACATGTTGTGATGTATGAAAATTAATGTAAGGAGAGATTGTAATTAAGTGAACAATGGTAAGATAAATAAGAAAAGGAATTTTTTTTCAATTATGTGTTATGTGTTTAATGTGATTTGGATTTACACGTTTTCAGTACCCGTTTTTGTCTGTACGTACCCATGACTGTGCCTTTTTTATACTTGCCCCTTTGCATGGCTGCCGGCGTGCGTATGTCTGTGTATGGATGCGGGAGCATGCGTTGTGTGAATGCTTGTAGCCACGATAACTTAAAAAGTATACTATTTTTTTAAAGATAACTTAATTTTAAATGTTTTTCATGTAAAACTAAATAAGTATAATAGTTACTGGAATTAATTGAAAACCTGATGTGCTATAAGGAGTTGAAATTATTTATACAACATAACCTGACTAATTACATATTAATTAGCGGGTTTAATTAATTATTAGAGACCAGAATTAACAAATAATGAATTTAATCTCTTCTATCGTAAATAAGAAAACAACAGAGAGAATTTTCACATCAGACTTCTCACTGTTTCCACCACCTATGTGTAAACCAATCACCCATTGTTTACTCGACTGATCAGGGGTTGAGGTGGGTAAGATGTTAATTACTTTTGCACACCGTAGGATAGTTTACCATACAAAGTCGAAATAGGGGTTGAAGTCGTCATAAAAATGGGAAAGGGCGCCAGAGTATTTGAAAAGTCGCAATAGGGGTTGATTTGACCAATTACGTAAGTTCACAGCTTGTCTAAATACTCCAATAACTCGCATACCTGTACGTAATCAATCACAGGGGGGCCTGGGCCAGCTCCGCTATACCTGAAAGGCTACAAATACTCTCGCACGCTTATTTAAACCAATTGCGTGCAGCAATAATGAATAAAAAAAAACAATCATTATCCTAACTAAATCAATGATTGTCGTTACGTTACTTCATTTAATATGTCTGATTTTCAATGAAACTTATGTCTCAAAAACTAAGAAATTCACTTTACTCTAATTTACAACCAGATGGAAGGATATTAATCAGATCGCTATAAAAAATTCTCAAATCCAAAAAAATAAAAAATGCATTAACGCAACAAACTTTAAATACTACGTTATAATAGATGATTACTTACAGCACTGTCGACTGTAACTACTTTACTTTCTCAAATAAACACCAAAACCATTGAAGTTAACTATATGATGTCATAAAAATAATACAGCGCAAACAAAACTTGCAATTAGAGGTCGTATAACATTTGGGTTCACATCTAATTAAAAAAAAACAAAAAAACATATATTATGATAACACCGCCGTGAAATTACCACAAAAAAATACAGTGTAATCACACTTAAATCAGGTTAACTCGATATTACTTATTTTTATTCCGCGTTCAACAGAACAGAGGGTAAAACATAAATTTCATTCATAAGATCTTTGACATAATATTTGTCACTAAAACCTTTATACACAAAAAACAGTCAAAACAAATGTATTTATATATATATATATATATATATATATATATATATATATATATATATTGAGATGATTAAAAATAGACATAATAAAGGGGCTAGAGTTTTTTGAGTTTGAATTTCTCTATAGTGGGCAAGTTAGATAAATTTATGGAAGTATACAGTTCGTTTTCAATGAAAAAATAGTTACGAGTGCAAAATTATGGCTTTGATGTGACAAAACAGGCTTTGTGGGATTTGCACATGGTTGTTATTTTCATAAAAGCATTGAGCTATACCAGTAGCATGTGATAAAGGTCAACCTGATTAATATTAATGGGTACGATTAGTTTCGTGTAACATATTTATGTAATTTCGCATTTTATTCAATGAGTTGTAGCATTTTGAACACATATCAGATATTGATCACATGGAGTATGGTGATTACAATATGTAGAATGTATAGTATTAGGTACAATGCATAAACTATTTAAAATATGAAAGAAAGGGTATGATACGAACATAGTATATTTGTAATTCAAAGACAAAGTATATAAAACGTTCATAAGAAGTGATAGTGACTTAAAAACATGATTAAGTACATGAACAACAATTGTGCAGTGTGATGTTTAATATAAAATTGCAAATTCTATACAAAAATTGACAAAATAGTTAAACAATGTGAAATGACAAAATTAAGAACTATGGAGTGCAAGTAAACAGTATTGGTGTTAGAGACAGATACAAGAACACATTTTATGAACATTTCAAGTGTTATAGACAGTTATTTTACAAATTAAAAGTAAATTTATAGTAAGTTAGGTTAAGTATTATTTGTAAGAATTTCACAAAATTATAGTTTTTATAGGGTAAGATAAGTTTAAAATAAATTATAAAAACGTTTAATAGTAAGTTTCCCTCATTTCAACAAGGAATTTAACTATAAATATGTAATATAAACATAAAATTAGAAAAGTTAGGTTAACTACCTAAATTTTAAATGAGTAGGTGGAAGTTATGTAAAATTTAAATAAAATGGGTTAAAATAAATGTAAAATTTTTTTGATATTTGTAAATTTAGATTATAAGTTGTCAGAATGAAATTTATCGAAACAAAATGGGGCTTGTGAGATGTCTTTTTATGCGGAATTTTGCCCTGATTCCAAATCTGTAATTAAAAATCAAATCCGAATTGTATTAAAAAAGATATAGCATAATTTATGTTTTAGTTAAGTTTACAATTTTGTTTAGACCAACCAGAAGCTAGAATCTTTTGTGTGTAATGTAGAAAAAAAAATTGAAAATTTGGTACCTAGGAAAAATCTATAAAAGGAATTGCTCCTAATTTCTCACTCTTTTGCTACTCTTGCCTTTTTTGAAATTTTTGTGACTAACAAGTTGTAGTGTTAGTGTTATTTGTGTTAACATGTAAGTAACAATTCTCGTAAACATTATCGGAATTGAAACGCGATTGACGTAGAGTGGAGATATCAGAAACAATTGTTTTAACCTATAACTAAAGTTAAAAATAAGGTTACCGATTACAATTGTTCGATAAAATTGTAATTGTTTCGTTTTTCAAGATCGTGTGTAAACATCGGATGATATGCAATTTTTTTGTATGTTAATAAATTCTTCAATTATCTTCGATTCGATGTTTATTTTGTTGTTAGTGATTAAGATCATAAAATAAATATTCACTTCATAACGGAATCTAAAATAAAGGTGCAAGTGAATATAAAATGTATATGAACTTAAAATACAAAATTAATCCGATAAATTATTAAATAAATAATACGACATTTTAAAAATAACACAAATAAAATAAAGTGCTTGCTTATAAGTATTTGAGCATTGTAAGTACATCGTATTTACCACATGAAGAACAGCCAACAGCTATTTCATTTGGATGAAATAATGGAATATTAAGCAGCATATTTGGGACCGCGAGGCAGTATCACCGATTTATGGAAGGAAGTCTACGTCCAATGTTTAATGAGGGCAAACCCGACATGAACATTATTTGGAATTTGCAGCAACACATGTGAGTTGTATTTCGCTATCATAACCCTATTGCTTTGTTTATTTTTTTTGATGTCCTGTATTTATTTTTTTAAAATAATGTATAAATGTTTGTACGAATTCACGTGTCAATATCTGAAAATTAAATGATTCAGCGTTATATTAAAATTAATAAATTTACCACAAACAAAATTAAAATTGTGCTCAATAATTTAGATCAATTTCAAAAATTTTTGACAGGCTACATTTATTTTAGTATTAAGTGCGCAACGCATGCGTATTTTGTGCAGATCTCAACAAAGTTGGTTTCACATTGTAACTCTTTATTATAAAATACAATTTGATCATTTACACGAATATTCACAGATTTAATTCATATTGCCAACAATCAGTGTTTATTACAATTGAACCCTATCCCCAAAAGAGATACTGAGCTAAAAGTTGAATTTAAAGTTTAAATTTTAGTTTTAATAATTTTAATAATTTTAACGCCAGAATATATATATATATATATATATATATATATATATATATATATATATATATATATATATATATATATATATATATATATATATATATTGTTGTGTGTGTCGTGCGCGCGCGTGTGTGTGTGAAAAAGAAATTATTTAGATAATTCTGGAATTTACAAACTTAATTGTCATACATGTAAAGGGGTGTACATAGGAATGACTAACCGTAGTGTTAAAATTAGAACTAATGAACATTTTAGAGAAATAAAGAACAACCAAATTCACAATGTAAGGTCATACTTTGCTGCCCGCATTCTTAACAGTGGACATGATTTTATTTTAAGCAACGATGTAGAAATTTTACACAAAAACAATAATTACAATGATTTATTAAATTACTAGCCGTACCCGTCACGCGTTGCTGCGATCCCAGAATGGGGGGTGGACGATATTAAAATTGTTTGATACACATGTCTTTTAGTTTTAATTGAAGAGTATGTTTACCAATTTTCGAGTCAATCGAATAAAAAGTTTCAGAAAAAAATTCAACCCTCCAGTTCACCCCTTTAGGGGTGGAATTTAGAAAAAACCCTTCCTTAGTGGATACTTACACTTCACAAGGAACATTCTTGATTGATAAATCCCGACCGATGAGGCAGTTAAATGATATTTTCGGCGCGCGAAATGTCAAACGCGCGAATATTAAATGGTCGTTAAGTTTTCTTAAATTTTCCAATGTTTTACTCAATTATTAGTAATATATCTCAAATATGAGTATGGATTCTTTAATTGATTACTCAAAACAAAGTTGTAATTTCGGAAGGTTGAATACGTTTGCCATAAAATTCTACACTAAAATAATCAAAATTGATCAACAAGGAAACGTATTCAGTCTTATGTACATACAAAACAAGTAATGCATTAAAAAAACACAGAAATTTGATTAATACTCATCTGCCGTGAAAAGCAAATAAAACTGTACATGCACAATAAAGTTTACCTTAATTGTGGTTCAGTCCCCCATATGTTATGCGATACATCTAAAGGAGACCTGGTGGTTAACTTCTGTGGTGGGGATAGACATGTAATGAGTGTGGTAGCTACGCTCGAAATTCCCTCGTGAAGGATATCAGCGCGTCGATTTAGAAAGCCGAATTGCGGTCGATTATCATCCAATTTAGTTGTAAGATATATCACAGTGTATGTATTTACATTTTATTTATAAACTTTATTTTGCGCAAGAGATCTGCCAATTCTTAATATTAGTCGTTAACGTTATACGAAAATTTAATTGTTATCGGCGAGCTGTCTGACACTAGGAAAGAACGATGATTTTTTCCCACATAAAAGCGATGACTACTTCAGAGGATTAAGAATGCATTAGTTATGCCAGATTACACTTCCAAACAAATCAAAAGATCCCTGCGAGGGTTAATCGGGAAGAAAACTGCCCCTTTTCAACGGAAATTCGATCACCAGGAGTTAACGAAAACGTTCTTTCGCGAGATTGCCCTATCTGCCGCGTGATAACGTGAATACGCATTAATCGTCTGAACTACAAGTGACTACCTCTAAATATTCATTATACGCCACATTGGTGTTTTTAAATCCCCTCCATTTAATTAGATTACTAAAGAAAAAGGTACTCAAGTTTTAGTAAGTACGCGCATTCAAGGAGTCAAACTCGAAAATCAGCGGAAGAAATTGCAACGTCGACAACACCTGCCTCTTCTCGAAAAAAACCTTATCTAAGTAATTGATATATGGTAAATTGAAATTTTAATGCTATGTGTTTAAAGTCAAATTCTTTGTTTAAAACCAAATTCTTATCAACAGAAACGTGCCGAACTGGCGGCTACATTTAACATTTGTAAAAGATGTACCTTACAATGTAATAATTTGAATGCGTTTTTTTAATTTACTTTTATATGCTGCAATCTCAACTCTATTTAACGAAATTCACTCAACTTATAATAACGAAAACATTAATTTATACAAAACTATCCATATTTACAAAGGCACTAACGAATGTTTCCTCTCGATTTAGTCAAAGGGCTTTCCTGAACATCAAAATGTAATCACATTTTCCTTTTAAACTTTTATTTTACTTTGATCAACAACAAAAGCTTCATTTTCGTTTTAGAAAATCCCAACAAAATTCATAAACCTTTTAATTACATAAAAGACAAAATAAAACGTTACAATAGAAAAGCTTCTTCAAACATTGATCCGTTATTACACCGAATTACGAGAGTTTATACACACGCTACCGTTTAAAGACGACCTCACCGCAAGTAAATTCTTGACATCATATACACTAACACACCAACACAAGACGAAATGCAGGACTGTCCTTAGGGCGCATAATCCAATAAAAAGGAAGTGAATAAGTCCCATTTTAATTTTGGAATCCACTAAGCTGGAAATGGTCATGAAGTATTTCTTAGGTGTGAGTAAAAAATTAAAAAAACGTAAATCGTAAATAAAATTATTTCTGAGCTAGTGTAAAGTAAATTTCTGTACAAATTTTCATAAACATTTGTTCACTTAGCTTAATTTTAATTAAAAATTAAGTGGCATGTAACTTACATTACATGCCTCGTATACAGCTGAGGGGAAGTGTTAATTACATTTTATTGTTAAAATATTATATTACAACGCTGCAAGAAAAATAAATAGGCGTTTAGTAGCATATTATACAATGAAGAGCAAATAAGCCGATTCTTTGTTTTGTATAAGTTTTGTTCCCCACTTTGCTTGCTTTAAACCACACCTAAAATAAATCATCCTTTTCTAAAATTTTATTTATTATTTTCGATTCTTTAATATTTATTTTTAACCTACTTGTCTTCATTTTCTACCAAACTTATGCACACAATTCTATCCTTTAAGCTTACTCCACTCACTCCAGCCTTTCTTCAGCGTTTTTCGTGTACACAGCTACGTTGGATATAAACAACGTCTAATGTTGACCCTCCCCCGATTTTGAATCATTCCGATCCACTACCTTAAATTCTCGGTATTTCCCAACGCATAAAAATAAGCACACGCGTTCTATCCCATATTGTTTTTCTTTTATTATGCTTTACCGCGGGTTTAGCGCGAAATCAAATGTGTGTTTTTAGAAGAGGCTGATGGATTACTACCTGGTGTTTCACACTCACGAATAAACAAAAAGGGGTTATTTATATATATATATATATATATATATATATATATATATATATATATATATATATATATATATTCAGAGATAAGGGAATAATGATCCATGGTCTCTCCCAGTACATGAAGGCAGGTCAATTTATAAGAATCGAAATTTTTGGGTTTGAATGCTAGCATCTAAATTATTTAATGGGATTTTAACGTATTTTTGTAATATCTCCAACGTGACTTTACATAATTATCAAGATGATGCTGTACTTAGTTTTTGGTAATTTATTAAAATTAGAATGAAAGGGTTCTTTTTATTTCGTTTTATTTTCGATCCGTGAGTAAGGGTAGGCGGCGGTCTTGCCAACAATGTGACGGTGGCTTTTGGTGGATGGTAAAAAGATAGCTGATGGCTAATGAATTTACTTCTTTCACAGGGGAATTTGATGTTTAAAATCGAGATTGAGGGCGTTATATGTTTTATACAGGAATAATTGCTTTGGTGGTAGTTAAAAAATCTTGATGCTGGTTACGGAAAAAATGTTACCGGGTGAATATCATCGGGACGAGTGTATAAGCTATTTCAACCTTTGGGAAACATTAGTTTACGTGATTATATTATATTTTTATACGGACAGACTGGATACAATTGAATGTTCTCTGGTATTCAAGAATGCTTGACTCAGGAATTTAATTTAGTCTTTAGCCTTTCTCCTAATAAAAATCCAATTAGTCCGACGCCCTAAAATCTAATGACACCGAATAAGTCGCTATGTGTAGCCCAACAAACATGCGCTGCTTCATTCGCTTTCGGATTGTAACTAATATCTTTTTGAAAGAGGTAGCAATTCCAGTTTACAATTCGTCTGCTACAAAGTTAGGCGTGGCAAAATGCTTGTACGATAGAGCAACCTGAAATTAGGTGTGGCAAAATGCTTGTACGATAGGGCGACAATATGCTCAGAACAAGAGGACCTAAACAAAGAAAAAGAAAATATCGCTAAAACACTCAAAGAGAACAGAGATAGGGTAACCGAAAAAGAAGAAACCAAATATACAGCGATAATACCATATATATATATATATATATATATATATATATATATATATATATATATATATATATATATATATATATGTAAGTTACCTCAGACAAAATACGAAGGATAGACAGCAAATACAAGATATGCATAGTCTTCAAATCGACTAGAACGCTCAGGGAATACTAACCAAATCCAAACCACACAATGAAGATCAGAATTCCAAGAATTGCATATACAACCTATCATGCGAATGCGACAGAGCATACATAGAAGAGAGCAGTAGATCAAAGTGGGAACACAGGAACATAAAAACGACGTCCGCAAAGGCGAAACAGAAAAATCTAGAATCGCCGAATATGTCTGGAACGAAGACCACCGCATCCAATGGGATAACATACAGATAGTGACAAAGGGCGAGAACACAACTCGTCGGAAACTCAAAGAAGCCACATACATCGCGCTAGCAGAAAATCCACTAAGCTAAGCTAGTGTGGAAATGAAACCCATATGGATTCCAATAATGCGTGAAGAGTTTAAGTGCAATGCACCTGCGCAAGAAGTTACGATGCAACATGTTCAATAAACTTCTGCTTAACCAGGAAAATGTTTCATATATATATCTATATATATATATATATATATATATATATATAAGTTCTAAAAAATGTATATTGGATTACTCAGTGGCTCAGCAGTGAAGGTGTCAGACTAGTAAGTGGAAGATACTGAATCTGAGAGTAGTCAAGTGCTTGGGAAAAAATCGAGTCCGCTTCCGAAACGTCACGCTCCAAAAGCAAGAACTGTGGAAATAGGGCGATCCACTGAATTAATATGAAACCACAGTTACAAAGCACTTAGAATACAGAATGAAATAATGTAATCCCGTCAAAATAGTCCCGTAGCCGATTATTATCATTTTATCCTGTAAATAATAGATCTAAGTTTTCTTGTTAAAGAATAGTTTATACTGCATATAGTAAATACAGAGTGGCAGCCGTGGTATCCGAGATACTTCTATTTGAATTATATGACCAATTGTAAGTAAAAGTTATTTTATTCACGTTCCCGAATTCCTAACGGTTAGTTAGCAACTTACTGGTATATGGAAGACATTGTACACTGTCACATCGATAATTTATTCATATGAAGAATACTGAGTCATGATTTTTGTTTATGGATATTACGACGGTAGTACCACCACCTCTGTTACGGAATATCAACGACGATATCCAAATCGCCGTCTTCCACATTAGCATACGTTCAGTAAAACCTTCCCAATTCTTCGATTAACAGGTGCGTTCCCTAAACCGACGTGTGAAACAGAATGTATGCAAATAAACAATTCTGAAGAAGTGTTTGAGATTGTGGAAAACAGTCGTGGTACTGGGACCAGAAGAATTTCTGTACTTGCTGTCAAGCTACTTGAGGACATTCCTCTTCGAACCAGAAGGACAATGTTTTTTATATAATGGTGCTCCGTTCCATTATGGAAAACGTATCACTAATTTCTTCAATGAACAGTATTCAAATCGATGGATAGGTCGTGGTGGTACCATTACCTGATCACAAGGCTCTTCGGATCTAAACCCACTTTTTCATGTGGGAGATGTGATGACACTTACCTATTCAATGGTGAAACCTAATAATAGGAAGCTACTCATCCCGAAGGTTCACGCAGGGTTTTATGAGTGGTACAACAGAACGAGAACTCTGTCGGAGAATTGACTTATGCATTGCACAGAACGGTACTCACATTATTGAGCAGCTTTAATAATTGCGCTGTGATTACGCTAGTAATTTACTTCATCTTCACACCACGATATTTCAAGAAACGTTAGGAATTTGAAAAAAGTATATATAATCATTTTACTTAAAACTAGTCATAGAATTTATGTACGAAGTATCTTGGATACCTCGGCTGCAACTCTGTATAAGTATAAAAACCGTAAGATATCAAATTAAACACATAAGTTTAAAACTATCGATTTTATTTTTACCTTAATAAATATTCCTTTTAAATATTTCAAAAGAGAAAGTTAATCCATTTTAAACAGTCCCGTATAAATCACTACCTGACAGAGCCGTACTTAGGGAACTGTACAAGTTTGGAAGTTAATGTATTTTTGCCGGATTTTTTCAAATAGTTATTTATTGCATTATTTGCGTTAATAGTAACTTATTACTCAGCAAACAGTCCAACGCTGACTGGAAAGCCGAATAATTGCCCCACTGCCGTTCCGAGAGAGATCCATTCACTTATATTTTTGAAATGGAGTGTTCAGTTATGTTTTTTCTTATCGATGCATTGTAGTTGTATTTACACATTTTTTAATCTGTAAGGCGAAGTGAAATTTTAGAACTGTAGGTATATAAATAGGCAATATATTTATAAAACTTTTTGTTTTTGTTTATCCGACAGTTAGTGAATAATAGAGATGCAAATACATCTTTGAATTACCCCGATATTTCAACTAAGCCGCGGTAGAGTAAATTACAGAACTCACATCGATTAATTAAATAATAATAGTCCAAAGAGAAGGCCATTTCAAATCAAACATTAAATAGCGTTGTTAATATTTTTAAATTCTTATGTTCATAAAATTTATTTATCGATTGCTTTTACATTATCTTGGATTCAAATAAGTAAGTCTCAGTGTACCTTATTAAATTTAAAGTAAATATTATGAATTTTGTGTTTGAAATTGAGCTAGTAATTTACCAAGTGAGCAATTATCTTGTTTTCTGCGTTTAAACATAATTTTTAACATCTTGTCTAATATCCGTTATCCTCAAATTTCGAACGCAGTGGCGCCTAGAGACTTTACTACCGATTTGGAGTATTCTTAGGGCAAGTGTAATGTAGTCCAAACCACCTCTCAATAACCCCAAACACTCTCCATTGGATTTAGTCTGCCATCTGCTGGTTTTAAGTGTCTACGTGCAACTTAGTCCTACTTCACGGAAGTAATTAGTTAAGTTTTATTAGACGCATATTACAATTTTTATGTTGGTAACATAATACCCTTTAATAAAACGTTTGCTCCATTTTCTCTTCATAAATGTTCTTTACTATGGAATGTTTTTAATATCATACATATCTTAATCCTAATTTTGACACAAACTGATGCAATATAATGTTTCAAATTATAAAAAAAACAATTTATAACTTAATAATATATTTGCGTGTAAGTATACTGACGATTATACTTTAGATTCATTTCTCTCAAGAATGCGTATCTCACGCTTTCCATACACCTAATATTAAATATATTAAACTGAGTTTTCTACAAACATACTTACATTTGATAACTTTTGTTTTCTTTATATAAGTAATAATCATCACTTAGTGGATGAAACTTGTGCACAAGAAAAGTATCTGGTAAAACAATGAACTTGTAATCAGCCATCGCTAATTCCGTAATTTGTTCAATTTTGTTCCATTCATAGCCAAAGAATCGTTCGTCATACTCCGGTACATTTCGTAGAACTACAACGTATGGTTCATAATTTGATTTCCAATTAACCTGAAAAATTATTATATATTATATATATATATATATATATATATATATATATATATATATATATATATATATATATATATATATATATATATATATATAGAGAGAGAGAGAGAGAGAGAGAGAGAGAGAGAGAGAGAGAGAGAGAGAGAGAGAGAGAGAGAGAACGGAGGGAGAGTGAGTGAGAGAAATTTTATACAAATCTGAATGTTTTACAGTAAATGTTATGCTTCAACAAACATGAGCCAGTATACGGATTCAGAATTGTTTTTCCTGCATGTTATAAACCTCGTAATTTTTAAAATGTTGTTATCATTTAATCTTAGTTTCGTTTTTCTGTGAGTAGAAAGAATCTGTGTATTGGTATTTTTGTGTGGATCAGATTGGATATAATTCGTAACTTTTAGTGTCGTGTAAGTACTTGTGGTGGCGTTGTTTACAATTCCATATCGTATATGTACTCTGTACAATCTTTTTTTGTATTAAATCAGGCATATTTTTTTCTGTAGTGGTATTCTCATTTGTTTAAATGACAATAAGTCAATTTGACGCCGTCCTGTTACAGTAATCCTGTTGTGTTCCACGATTAACGTATATGAGTCTCATATTAAATTATTAATAATTTGTTGAGAAAATGCTAAAATTCATCGGAGATCTATATATATATATATATATATATATATATATATATATATAATAGAACTAATTAAAATAAACAACTTTTTCAAATAACATTTTTTAATTAACTCAAAAATAAAAGAGATATTTCGTTTTAAAGGAATAAGCAGTCAAGTTCTATTTCAAATGATATGTTCAATGTTGTTACCATTCTGTACTACACAACGCTGTGCGCGATGTAACCATTGTTCGGTGACAGCGAGTTTTGTTTTAATTGTTGCTGCTGCCTGTTCTATGCGCCCAATTAATTCTTCAATATAATATTCACCAGAAATGGAATCAACAATTTCCGCAATACTCATGTTTGGTCATTTGAAAATTCCGATGCTATACGGAGATCAAGTTTTCAAGAAAGATTTTCCGTAAATGTTTGGGCTGGAATTCTAAATGGAATACTCATTGGTCCGCACATCTTGCCAGACCGTTTAACGGGCGAGAATTGTCTGAATTTAATTGGAAAATCATCTACCTAATCTGCTGGAAAAATTGCCATTGGATATAAGGCAAAACATGTGGCTTCTACAAGACGGAGCACCTCCTCATTTTAGACGAGAAGTGCGGGAGTTCTTGGATTATACTTGCGATTTTTTTCTGTGGGGTTACATGAAAGCGTTAGTTTTTAAAACACCGGTAAACACGCGGGAAGAATTAATAGGGCGGATAGAACAGGCAGCAGCAGCAATTAAAACAAAACGAATTCGTTATTACGCGCTGTCACCGAACAGTGGTTACATCGCACACAGCGTTGTGTAGAACCGAATGGTGACAATATTGAACATGTCATTTGAAATAGAACTTGACTGCTCATTCCTTTAAAACGAAATATCTCTTTTATCTTTGAGTAAATTAAAAAAGTTATTTATTTTAATTAGTTCTATATACAGTTTAAAAAAAATCATCAACTTAAAAATCACCCTGTATATATATATATATATATATATATATATATATGTATATATATCGGGGTCCATGTGGGTTTCATTTCTACACTAGTTTGGCTTATTGAATTTTCTGCTAGTGCGATGTATGTAGCTTATTGAAGCTTCCGGCGAGTTGTATTCTCGTCCTTTGCCACTATCTGAATGTTATCCCATTCGATGCGGTGGTCTTCGTTCCAGGCATGTGCGGCGATTCTTGATATTTCTGTTTCGCCCTTGCGGATGTTGTTCTTATGTTGCTGAGTTCTCACTTTGAGTGGTATACTACTCTCTCCTATGTATGCTCTGCCGCATTCGTATGATATGTTGTATATACAATTCTTGGAATTCTGGTTTCATTCTATGGTTTGGTTTTGGTTAGTATTCCCCTGAACGTTTCGATTGATTTGAAGGTAGTGCGTATCTTGTATTAGCCACCTATTCTTCGTATTTTGTCTGAGGTATCTTGTATATGTGGTATTATGGCTGTATATTCAGGATCTTCTTTTAGGTTACCCTTTGCCTGTTAGGTGTTAGATCGGGAAGTATTCTAGCGATACATTTTTTTCTTTTTTCAGGTTCTCTTGTTTTGAACATATTGTGTTCGTTCTACCGTAGAAGCATTTTTGGTGATTGGAGTTGTAGTGTAGGTGCCTTCCCGTGTGGGTAGGTTTCCTGTTTACACGAGAAAATGTTATTCCTGTGTACAAGTGCATCCAGGAATGGCAGTTTTTGTTCCGACTCCAATTCCATTGTGAATTTTATGGAGGGTGCGCGGCTATTCAGATGATCTAGGAATTCACCAAGCTTATGCTTTTCGTGTTGCTAAACTACGAAGCTATCGTCCATGTATCTATATATACAGGGTTTTCAAAGTTAAGTCTGCACAATTGGTAACTTTCTTATTAATGGAACTACGAAGTCGGTTAAATTAGTAAAGTAGTGTGTTTTTTACCCTGATTACGATGGTAGAAAAAGAAAAACAATTGAAAGTCGCATTCTCGAAAAATCGACGAAAACATACTTTTTTCTAATGGAACACCCTGTATACAATCTTCTCAGTCGATAGAGAAATAAATTCTGAGTAAAAGTTTTCATATACATTTCTATCCTACAGTAAAAAATAAGAGAGATTTTGCCGATTTTTTAATTTCATCATGTACGCTTGATTCAAAAGTGATCGTTTATTTGTCATTCAGAAGGTCATGTTTTAAAAACAATCGTTTGATTTTAAATGTCATAAATAAACTTGTGACAGTAATTGCATCGTTTTGAAAGCTGTTTTGTTTGTGATACCGATGTTTTCTGGAATTAAAAATGCCTTTTACACATTTAGAGAAATGTGATATGCTGGAGAATTATATGGTTTGTCAAAAAAATGGTAAATGAGCTCGTGAACGGTATAATGCGTTGTTGTCTACGCGTAACCATCCAGATCAAAGACCTTTTCCAGCATTTAATTTAAGACCTGTTAATTATTTATTATTTAGAGCGTGTTCAAATTCATAAAATGAAGGATTACTTTCGAATCATATCCTACTTGATGAAATTAAAAAATCGGCAAAATCTCCCTTATTTTTACTGCAGGATGAAAATGCGCATAACAACTTTTGCTCAGCATTTAATTCTCTATGGACTGAGAATATTGTATACAGGGTGTTCCATTAGAAAAAAGTATATTTTCGTCAATTTTTCGAGAATGCGACTTTCAATTGTTTTTCTTTTTCCAGTAACAAGAAAGTCAGCAATAGTGTAGACTTAACTTTGAAAACCCTGTACAAATATATATATATATATATATATATATATATATATATATATATATTGTTTTTTTTCTTTTAATGAACGCACAGAAGTTCAGTTTAATAATCATTAATTATATTTTATTTTTTATGGAGCGTGACCTTGAAAATTTAAATTTCTCGCCAAAATTTTATTTAGTATCGGCCTTGGCCCTAATATTGACTGGTTTCATCAACCTACACATAGTTGTAGGTAACTAAAATTTTATTCAATCGTCCTTTAGTTAAAAAAATTAATATTCTTAGTAACACTGTTGAAATATGTTTAAAATGAAAATAATTATCCAAAATCTATTATTTTAAGAGTAATTAAGTAAAAATTAATTAACTCTTTTTATAACAATGTTTCTACATCAGAAAAAACTGAAAATAAATCTTGTGTAAATATTCCATACACAAATAACAAATGTTTAATATTCAAATCACTAAAGAAATTTAAACCAATCCCAGATTTTTAATTCAAAATAAAGGGATTAATTTGTTATCAAAATTAAAATAAAGAAATTCTACACATGAAATAACAAAACAAACTAAAACTAAAACAGAAACAGCCGTGGACCAGATGACATGCCCTGAAAACTTCTAAAACATGGTCATTTGTCAATTAATCTGCGATCTGACTAAAGCTTTTGATTGCGTCAATCATACCATGTTGTTAAACAAAGTAGAACACGGTGGTATAAGAGGCACCGTCTCCAAATAGTTTCAAACTTACCTTTCACAAAGTACCCAGTTTGTAAGAGTTACTGGTAAATCTCCCAACAACGTCATTAATCACTGTTACTCGTCCATTTTGCCTGTTACAGTAGGGGTTCCCCAAGGTTACATACTAGGTCCTATTCAGTTCTAACTTTTTATTAATGACAGTTGCTTTATTAAACTATTCGTTATATCTTTATGCTGATTAACCATCTGCTGTAATAACTAGTTCAAAGCCAGACGGTTAAACATGTTAAGTAATGGACTTCTTTGAATTGGAAAACATTGCTCTGCTTTGGTAAAGAAAATTAATCTTCAAAGTACGTAGTTGAATTCAATACTATAGTTGCCTTATACTATGGGCAAGTTCATTCAAAGCTGTTCTACGGTATTTGTTTTTGGGGAGATCAATATTAGCCCAAGAAATATTTCTGAGCCAGAAAAGAGTAATTTGAATCATGGCTTGTATAAAAAGTAGCAGGCCTTATTTTATAAAATATAATGAATTGCCATTTCCTATGGTATGCATTATGAAGCTCCTCTGCTGCATTTATACAATACAAGAAAAATATTGATTACCGTAATCCTTTCAATAAAACCAATATTACCACAAAAGCTCCTTTCTCGTCGGGCGTAAAGCTTTACAATTACTTGCCTCAAACTTTAAGGCAATGTGGCTCTCTTAAACAATTTAAAGTTAAAGTAAAATCACTTTTAATGCAACATTGCATATACAATGTAGAAGAAGTTGTATTACTGCTACAAAAACAATAACTTCTAGTCTGTCCTGTTTGTAACAATATTTGTAATGGTTTGTTTTATAAACATTGTATTAATATTTTGTTTGTATATTTTAAATATGTTTAACTAATGACTTTACTTGAATTTAATTTTATGTATAATATGTTTTTACTTAATCTACACCACTTTTGTGGTCTAACGATCCAATAAATATTATTATTATTATTTTGTTTATTAATGGCAAGACTGCTATGGTCATCTGCCAATACTTCCCTTTTGATGGTTAATTAGTCTTGATTCTTTAAGGAATTGTATCAACAACATGATATGTTTGTCATCTATGAATATTTCTTCCAGTGTACTATTTAGTCCTAGTTTTTCACGGATAGGTCTGTAGATTGTACATTCTACCAATATGTGATCCATGATTAAGTTAGTTTTTAAAATAATTTGGCATAATATATATATATATATATATATATATATATATATATATATATATATATATATACAGGGTGGCGCATTAGTGTGACAAAGTCCCATATCTCCTTTATTTAAAGAGATACAAAAAAAATTAAATACAAAAGTTGGAAGATATGTCTTGGTGCATATTCCAAAAATATTTTTAATTATACAGGGTAGATCATAAAAGCTTAGAAGTAATTTTAATTTTTTTTTAAATAGAAAACCCTGTATATTATTCGATTCTACATACAATTTTAGACACATTTTATGTATAATGTCCTATACCTAAGTCTAACCGTTTTTGACAAATTTCACATTCTTTGTCAAAAATGACGTTTGCAGGCCAAAACATGGGTGGAAATATTTTCTAAACGAAGCCTTTATCAATTAGTTATGGTTGGTTTCCTTGGAAATGGGGACCTACTCTTGATTGTATTGATGTTTTTGTAATACATTCATACAGGATGATCAAAAATGGACAATAAAAAGTAGATTAAAAAAAAAACCTATAAAGTCATTTTTTTTAACGGAAACCCCCTATTTTTTTAATTCTATCTTATTTAGCATTAAAAATAAGGGTGACTTTGTATAAGAGTGTATATTCCAAAAAATTGTAGTTTTTGAAATAATGACAATTTAACATTTTTTTATTGTAAAAAGGCTATACCGCTTTCAAGTTTTGTTGTTAGTTGGCCGTGACGGTGAGGCGTGGCATATAAAAATAATAGAGATCATCAAAAACGTCATTATTTATTGTCAGTTGATAATTTGTGTGATGCATTAGTGTATTTTATAGCAAATTGATTTAAAACTTGTATAAAAATTGTAAATAATGAATTTTTCGCAAGCCAAGATTGTTGATATGATTTTTGTTTTGGGAGCTAGTGATAAGAATACGCTCTTAGCAAGAAGACTGTATCAACAACTGTTTCCAGAGAGACGGCAACCTGAAATAAGGGCATCTGAAAAGCTTTTGGAGCGTTTTGAAAGAACTGGTAATGCGTTATATGAAAAAAATACTAGGAAAAAACGTGCACAGACTGAAGAAAATCAATTAAATGTACTATTAACAGTTATCCATATAATGGACAACGACACATTTCTCAGCAGGTTGGTGTTGAACGACGTACGGTACAGTGGATATTGAAGTCACAAAAAAAGCACCCCTATCACTTCAACTACTTCAAGAGTTGGTTCCTGAAGATTATCAAAGACGACTGGAATTTTGTCAATGGGCTCAAAACAAAATAAACCAACTAAGAAATATTGTTCATTTGAGTTTATTTACATATGAAGCCACATTTCACAGAAACGGAAGTGTATTCTACCGAAAATCCATATTTTGTAAGATATACTTCTCAAACTAGATGGTTTTTAAATGTTTGGGAAGGTGTTGTCGATAATCATGTAATTGGACCATATTTTTTTATCAACGAGTAACAGGGGAAGTATACTTAGACTTTCTGCAAAACCATCTATCTAATTTGTTGCGTCAAGTGCCACAGGATACGCAACAAAAATGTTTTCTTCATGATGGGGGCATCATACAGGCCGATAATAACTTTTAAAATCCTAGATATCCAGAATGTTGGATTGGGAGGGGAGGGCCTGTTGCTTAGCCTGCTAGATCCCCAGATCTTACTAAAATGTACTTTAGCATATAAGGGGGTACGTCAAAAAGCAGGTTTATAAAATACCGCCTACAACAAAGGAAGACATGAACATTAGGATGAGAAACTGTTTTCAAAACATTAGTGTTGAAATGTGTAGAAATTTAAGCAGCGAATCTGAGAGACGTATTGCATTGTGTATTCAAGAAAGAGGCGGACATTTCGAACAACTTATTAGGTAGTGCGTATTTGACGTGTTTCTAGTACTTTTATCTGTATAATTAGTTACAGGTTTAGTTACCTGAGAGGTGTTAAGTTTATAATTAGGATTAGGACATAATTTGTTGAATCAAAAAAATATTGTCTTTACTTTTAGTTCGTTTAATAAAATAATTATTTATGTGGGGTTCAATAAATTGTAATATTTCGATCTGAAGTGCTCGATTTTTTTATTTCGCCGCGCCCCGCCGTCACGGCCAACTAACAACAAAACTTGAAAGCCGTACAACCTTTTTACAGTAAAAAAATGTTAAATTGTCATTATTTCAAAAACTACAATTTTTTGGAATACACACTCTTATACAAAGTCACCCTTATTTTTAATGCTAAATAAGATAGAATTAAAAAAATAGGGGGTTTCCATTTAAAAAAGTGACTTTATAGGTTTTTTTTTAATCTACATATCCACCAGAACATATTTTACAACTTTTGTATTTAATTTTTTTTGTATCTCTTTAAATAAAGGAGATATGGGACTTGGTCACACTAATGCGCCACCCAACGTTTCGGGAACGTCCTTTGTTCCCTTTGTCAAGAATTTATTCTTGACAAATGGAACAAAGGACCTTTGTCAAGAATTTATTCTTGACAAATGGAACAAAGGACGTCCCCGAGTTTCTCGAGATTACATTCCGTTTTCCACGGCTTTATATTGTTTTTCATTTTGGATAACTGCGCGTTCGTGTTATTCCACTCTTGCTCCCACTTGCTTAGTAAGTGATGCTTAATTTTTTATTTTTGTTTTATTATTTCTATTTTAATTGATGCTTCCGGTACTAGTTCTTCTGCAAACAGTTCTTTTATGTCATAGGTGTTATTTATTATATCTATTGCTCTAACAAGGGTGGGTATGACTATTGTTGGTCTTTCTATGTATTTTTCGTAGATGTCACTGTTTATGAGTTCGTGGTTAAGATGGTTTTGTAAAACAAGTACTCTAGCATAGTAGTTGAGTAAGAGCTGGTGGTATCTAATATGTAGCGGTTAACAAATCATTAATAATTAAAATAATTAACAAATACCATTTACCAAATTCCATGTAATTCTTGTAATAAGGTT
Organism: Vesta saturnalis; assembly: GCA_036346205.1. Classification (NCBI taxonomy): domain Eukaryota; kingdom Metazoa; phylum Arthropoda; class Insecta; order Coleoptera; family Lampyridae; genus Vesta; species Vesta saturnalis. Next base: position 435,546 of record JARFJB010002352.1, on the reverse strand, counting down.
TATATCGGTACATCATAACAGCCACTAAAAAATAGAATAACGCAACACGAAGCTGATGTCCTTGTTAAACCAAATAGTACTGCTTTGGCTAAACACTGTGGCGAAACAAGTTACATCTTTCAATACTACAAAACCAACTTTTAGAGACGTTGGAAAATTTGCTTTCCAACTGTGATTATAATTTTATTATTTCGTTTTAATTTACTTATTATTTTTTCTACCGAATTCGAAATATATGGACGCTATGTTTAGGTTTCTAGTGTATTGATGTATAGTACCAAAAATTAATTATCTGGTTATAAATACATTACATTAAAATAATTTGACATTATATATGTATATATATATATATATATATATATATATATATATATATTAGTAACTAACTGTATATGGTGTTGTGGCTTTTTGCAATTTCGCGTAATTAGATATTCCATGACTGCTTGGACTTTTCTCAAACTGAAACTGAGCAATTAAATTCTCCCCATGCTCTGCGCCACTCTGTTACATTAATTGGCATTTGCTTCATTTCCTTTCGGGACTGAAATGCTGGAACAACTAAAGCCTACACAAAATTATGGTGTAACACTATAATACCTACTTTACCGTCTTATTTATAGTTTCCATATCCTTAATGTGACCAAGTATGTTTTGATAAACATCTTTTCCCGGGACAAAGTCAACATCGATTAAAAACACGTACGAGGTTAGCACATTTTTTAAAGCAATGTTTCTAAGTGTATTTATAGGATACCAATGACTATTTTTAAATACAACATGGTACATGATATTTTGGCGTGTATTTAGAACAGTCGAATTGTTGATAAGATGCAATATGGAGTGCATTTCTTCATCATCTGCATAAATAGCTACACTTACTGGGCCTAAATCATTTAAGATTAGTAGTTAATATTTCAAATTGCCAGGAAGTGTTTTTCACCTGACCACCTTTCACAAATCAATTCAAAGACTGAAAATTTCTCAAACGACATTTGTGTTGTTAGCGTCACATCCTCCTGGATAGCATTACTACTAACACCTCTTACATACAATAACGTTCTGTACAAATAATCTTTTCCCAAAACTTCAGGAAAGCTAGAACAAGCTGTTCCATTGATTTTATTTTTATTTGGAGAAAATTTGGTGAATCCTGGTAGTAATGCTGCATCAACTTCAGATATTATGTTGTAGATGGATTTAAAGTAATCATCCATTGTTATTTTGTGTATATGTGTCCAGCTAATACACTAAAAGCAGATTATAAGAAAATACTTGTTTATTAAGAAAATATACATACGCTCGATTGATCATTAATTATAGTCTTTGAGTCTAATGGCAATGTTTTGTTGGAATGCATAAATTCTTGATAATATTTGGATTCTACTAATTGTGCAACGTTAAGCAATAATACATTATCATCGGTCTTGTTATCTACCAAGTTGATTATCTGAAATGTTTGTATATTACACTTATTCGTTAATGACACAAAAATAAAAAACTCGAACGCGTTTCAATAGCTAAGGTATCAACATCAGCGGCCGACTGGGACAAACTAAAGAAAATTTCTGATAATATATATATATATATATATATATATATATATATATATATATATATATTGAGATGTTAATATTGTTTGTTAAAAAAAATTGTTGTGCTTAATTAATTCAGGGGAAAAGTTCAAGGAATTAGTTTTGGAATGACATTAAAATTTTATAAGATAACTCATTTACTGTCTTGCAATTAAATTTTAATTCAGCTAGAATTATTTTACTCAAACATCTTGTATAATAAGCAACTATACAATACATTACGCTTATGCGGATATCTGTTTGTAAATACTGATGTTAATATGTATATTGTACGTTTCATGGTTGAACAATAAAATAAATTACTGTTACTGTAAGTATAATTTGCTTTTATTTTAAACTGAAGTAATATTATGATGTACTTAATGATTAGCGTTCGTATTCGCTAACTGATATCTAATTTACTCAAATTCTTCACACATGTAAACATCGATGATACGCCTAATTCATAAACATAACCTTAATCACAACTAATTGATTCATATAACTTACAGCGTTATTAATCTTCCTTCTGCCGCTGCAATCTCCAATTGTTGAAGTCTCGTTCTACAAATCAGTTGTATTGTGGATCCCACGATGTATGCTGGCACAACAGTAATTGTTATCGACCGTTCTTCAGGTACGTTGCTTATTGACTCTTTCCATTATAACTTTATTGCTATAATTATCGGAATTCAGTTTTATTTATTGACTTTTTCTCAATTACACTTTATTTTAGTAATGTATAAATGAAATACAATAATTATCTGCCTTCAATTTTTAATTTAATAAAACTTTCTTATTTCTATTAAATTAATAACTCGATTTTTGTGTTTAATTAATTTAGCTTATATTAAAAAAAATCCATAACAACTTTTCATAATTCAATAGAAATATCCATTTAACAATTCACTTATAATTACATTAACCTCACTTTTGTTTTAAATAGTTTAACTTTTGCGAATAGGTTTTTGTTTTTATATAAATAAGGTTATGAAACACTTACCAATCTTAAATTTTTATTACATTTTAGGAACAAAAGTAACATGCTTTCACCTTCAAGATTAGTAAGAGACTCTGAAGAAAATTTACAAATGTAGTATCATTTTTTTCTAAAACATCAATTTTGATTGGACCTACTACGCTATACAAACAAACCTGATCTTAATTCTGATTGGTTGAACATTTTTCTGTAATTTACAATTTATTAATTTTACAAATATCTTCGTTATACTAGGATACAGCTTAATAATATCATAAGCATTAAGTTCTACATCACATTTCCTTTAAAATGATACCCCTTTACCCTATTTCGCTTTTAAACTATTTTGCTAAGCTAATTATCCTAATTATGTATTTTTACATACAGAAATTTACTTATGTCTAACTTATTCTAATATCTACAGTAAAACTATGGTCATATTCGGATCCTCTGACCCGAAAAACATAAAGCTACACTAACTTTAACTTCAACACCGTCAACAATGAAGAATACTATCTCACAATCGTAGTTCAAAATGTCCATAACCTATCTTCTCAACACATTTAGTTAATTTGCACCAACAATGTTAATTTATGTAGCTACACTTCCTTTTAACACAACTGTAAGTTACTTTTACACTAATTGTACAGTATTATTCTTCATAATTTCATAAATTGTCTTTGTCGTTAACTTTAACTTTAACTTTAATCATACAGTTTCTTTTATAGACATGTTATCTAATACATATTTTTTCTTTTATTTTAGAATTGAAGCAGAACAGGCTTTATCTTTTTCAAATTGATATGATGAACAATTTTATAGAAAATACATAATTTATATCTTCCGAAGGTGATTGGAAACTATTAATGTGGAATTTCTGTTGTACAACCATGATATATATATATATATATATATATATATATATATATATATATATATTGTGATGTTTTATTATAATTAACTTAACTTAACTTAACCTTCACGCCATTCCCTTGCGGGGTAAGCAAAAACAATCCCTGCCTCTTATTTATTTTTCATTCACAATCTTTCTCCATGATTTCCTATCTCCGCACACCTCCCTAGTTTCCGAAAGGTTCATACATAGTCTCTGACATGCCCTTTTATTTTTAAAACTCCTTATCTTTCTTTCCTTTATCATAGATTCTACTACATTCAGCCAAGTTTTACGCGGCCTACCAGGCCCGGCCTTTCCCCTAACCTCACCCACATATATTTGTTTCGTTAAACTTGCTTTGTTCATTCTCTCAATGTGACCAAACCAACGTAATGTACTACTTTTATATCTATCCATCATCGTCTTTCCCTCACCACACTCCGTCATTATGCATTCATTTTTTATCTTGTCCCTTCTCGTTTTACCACATGCGCTTCTCAGGAATCTCATACCCACGGTATTTATTTTTCTTTCGTGCTTTTTTTGACATACCCATGTCTCACTTCCATACAGTACTGACGGGACGAATACGCTATTATAGATTGCTCGTTTCGCAGCTAGGCTCATGCTTTCATTTCTCATTATCGTCCACATACTTCCAATCACTTTCCTTCCAGCATTGACCCTTCGTCCAATCTCGCTCTCAATTGTACGATCTGCATTCTACCGAGATATACCAGCTCGTCCACTTGCTCCACAATTTCATCTTGCAGAGTAAATACTCTACTCTCCTTTCCACCTTCCCGATTGAACACCACAATCTTAGTTTTGTTCACGTTTACCCTTAGATCCATGCTCTCACAGACTGTATCAAACTTCCTCAGAGCAGTTTGCAGCTCATCCGCATTGTCACTTAATAAGACTTTGTCATCTGTATACACCAGAATCCGTACATTTATGTCAGCAACCATTACACCATTTGTATCGGTACATGCTTGTCTAAGACATTTATCCATGTATACATTGAACATCCAGGGTGACATCACACAGCCCTGTCATACTCCTTGCTCAATATTAAAGTATTCACTCACACCTCCTCTCACCCTAACACATCCCCGACTGCCTTATTCCATTTATTAGACCTTTATTTACGCCATATTCATTTAATATTTCCCACAGCTTCTCCCTATTCATTCTGTCATATGCTTTCTCCAGATCTACAAACGCACAGTACAACTTCCTTTTTACCTTTAAACACTTTTCGATCACCTGCTGGAGAGCAACCATCTGATCGACACATCCTCTCCCTAGCATGAAGTCACCTTGCACAACCCACATCTGAGTTTGTGTAGTTTCTCGTACTCTATCAATCAGTATTCTTCAAAACTGATTGATAGAGTAAGGAAACTAATTAATTAATTAAATTCTTAATGTACTAAACTTGACTCACGTTTGGTGCCAATTATTTCTACGATGATAATAAATAAATAAAAGCAATTATTAGATTAGAGTTAACGTTTCGATTTATTCTAAAATCATCGTCTGAACTTAACATATGTGCAAAAGACATATGTTAAGTTCAGACGATGATTTTAGAATAAATCGAAATGTTAACTCTAATCTAATAATTGCTTTTATTTTCAAGTTTATTGTATTCATCAGATTTAATGGAAAGTCCCTTTCTACTTATATTAAGATAATAAATAAATATATTTTTTTCTAATTTAATACAAGGTGGTGCAGAGGAAACGCATGTTTTTCGAACAGCTAGTACTCGGCGACGTAAGGGGATATTGACCTTGAACGAATGTTGGCAGACGGCCCATACAATGCCATTTCAGTCGCTATGGAGCGTTGGAGCGTACAACATCGTGTGTTCGTTGTCGAGCAGTTTTTTAGAAACAATGATTCTGTAGTCACAGTGCAACGTCTTTTCCGTCAATATTTTAGAGTTGGACGTCGAGGTGCAGTGCCTGATCGAAATACCGTACTTCGATGGGTTGCAGCGTTTAGAAGTACTGGTTCTGTGATGAAAAGAAACCACCTGGTCTTCCCGTTCAGTTCGTACTCCGGAAAATGTAGACCGAGTCAGAACGGCAGTTGTTAGTAGTCCTAGACGATCGACTAGACGATATGCTGTAGCGCTGGGTATGTCACGTCGTTCGCTTCACCGCATCTTACATGATGACCTCAAGTTCCATCCGTACAAAATAATGATCGTCCAGCAGCTTAATGAAGGGATTTTGTACAGCGCAGTGAGTTTTGTCGCATAATGGATGAAATGTTTACGGAAGATCCTGATGTTACAGTCTTCATGAGTGATGAAGTACATTTTCATCTTGACGGTTACGTCAATGTTCAAAACTGTCGGTATTGGGCATCGGAGAACCCACAAGAATTACACCAAAGACCTCTGCACAGTTTAAAGGTAACAGTGTGGTGCTGCATTTCAAAGTTGGGGATTGTCGGACCCTATTTTTGAAGAAGAAGGAATTGCAGTTACTGTTACATCAGCTCGCTACGTTGAAATGTTAAACAACTTCCTTCGTCCAGAACTTGAAAGGCGTCAAGTGAACATGAGAGACATTTGGTTTCAGCAGGATGGTGCCACAGCTCACACGGCGAGAGCATCCATGGAAGTGGTTCGACAAATGTTCCCAGGACATGTGATTTCGAGATTTGGTGATGTTCACTGGCCCCCTCGCTCACCCGACCTGTCGATATGTGACTTCTTTTTGTGGGGATATTTAAAATCAAAAGTGTACATCAACAAGCCTCGCACACTCGATGACCTTAAGAATTCCATTCGTCAGGAAATTGAAGCCGTGCCGAATGAAATGTTGGAGAGAGCCGTCCGTAATTTTCAGGAGAGGATCCAAATTGGTATCCAGCAAGAAGGACGTCATCTCAAAGACATTATTTTCCGAACCTAAATATGGTATGCAATTTCAAAAACTGCATTAAACAACCTATCATTTAATACTTGTTTTTATTATTTTCAACCCATTGTGTCCCAGTAATTCAATATTGAAAAACATGCGTTTCCTCTGCACCACCTTGTACTTCTTACAAAATAATTAAATTTTGAGCAATTAATTATAATTTGTAATACAAAAGAAATTAAGATCAAACGCATTAGAAGATTGTTATGTATTTTATTAAAACTTCTGTACGGTGTGCCCTCATAACTTTATTATAACAAATGCTGTTATTTTTATTTAAATAAATTGCCTCTGCTAGCATTCTCTGGGGATAGGGATCAATATAGCTCATTGTTAGATTCATATAATCATAAGTAGAGTTCTTAATCAAAATAAATTCAATTGTGAATTTTAACAACTATGGAATTATATTATACTTTACTATTTATAACAACACCATGTATCAATTCAATTATATCGCGTTGTGCGCATGCGAATCCGAATTTATATTTATATGTTCATCACTAAACCACATCAAGAATAATATACCTTTGGTAAGTATCCTTTCCTTTTTAAAACAATAATAAATCAACATAAATTCAATACATGATTTTGTGATTTCCAGACCAGCATGTAGTTTACTAATATCCTTTACACGAACGCACATAAATAATACACAATGATAATCAGCATAACCTCAAATAAGTACAAATAATTCATAGACTCACGTTCACTTTTCCTTTGTTTTTAGCTGCACCATTATACAATGATCATGAACCAATGTCCATATCAGCAGTGGTTTGAATTCCATACATTACTGTTCCATTGCCAGAAATCCATCAGCATAATGATTTCTAATACACATGTATCAGAAATTCATTCTAATTCCAATATTTGCGCCAACGAAGGAAGATAAACAGCACTAGCGATTATGTTAATTACGCTGCTTAACTAACTTAGTCCCACGGTGGAAGTTCTCAAGCCATAGGTACGTGGCTTAAATATTTCATATTTTTATCTCCATTAAATAATAATGCTTGGATAATTTACATAAAATAATTTTAATTTAAAACGAAAATACATTACGAACACTGGAGAATTTATTTACAAAATACTTGAATTTCAATTGTTTGTTATTATGAAATTTAAGAGGTTATACAAAGCTGTTGTACGATTTAAAATTTTTATACATACACACTGAGTAAACATGTTCTTACTTTAAGAAATAACAGGAAAAGATTAAGATTTGTTTTTCACTTGCTTATATAACCTCTGAAAAATTCTAAATTACCTAAGTAATTTTGTCAATACAGACATAATGTTACTACAATTCTATTGGCTAAGCACTTTTCTAAAATTTGCAAAATCTTAATTTCACACATAACTTCCATATACATGTTCAGATCTTAAAACTATAATCATTTTTGGATTCTACACAATTTTTCCTTTCTTTAGAGACCCCTTTTGCTATGCTTTTCTTCAATATTTACAATTTAACTATTTCACAAATTTTTATGTACAAATCTCTTTATAACTAACTTTTCACAGGAAAACTAAGACCAGAAATGGATTCTGTGGCTCAAACTACATAAGAATATCACAGTCTCAAACACGTTTATGGTTTATTAAGAAAAATTCCTTCTCACGTTTTAAATTGGAATTTCCTAACCTGGTTTTTCTTAACTTTACGTTTAATACATATAAAAATGTTAATTTAAATTGGAACATTTTCCAAACACTTCATCATGTAAGTTTTTAACATAATGTTTCTTTACATTCACTTTTAAAGTTTGTAAGCTCTATGAATCTTCTCAATTCTGTTCAAGTTTCATACATTTTACCACATATTTTAACTTTTCACGTTGATTTAGACAATTTTACTTTATATATATATATATATATATATATATATATATATATATATATATATATATATATATATATATAAAGTAAAATTGGCTAAGTGGACACATATGGAAACATGTTTATTATTGAAATTTCTGAAAAACTTTACTGGCGGTTCGTTTCTGCATGTCTGACAACCAAAAAATTGATTGTGACATTTGTCACGTGTCCATAGATTTGGCGGGAATTTTGAAAAATGTTAACCGTGATGCCGAAAATTGGGTCAAATTGACAATTGACTTGATGGAAAATTAATCAAATATTTGTAAAATAGACAATTTGTGAGAGGAAAATATAGAAAATACGATTTAGCCTTGTCACTGGTTGTGTTCATGCCATGTATATTGAAGCGCATGGGCTGATCTAATATTTTTAACCGCTAAATAAAATGTAAACGAACTAATATTTGAAATTAAAACTTAACAACACATTATTTATCCGTATTAAATTTAATATTGATTAGTACATTTGGAATTAGCGTTATTTTATGAATTTAATAAGTTGGCTTTGAAAAAATCAAATATTTCGGCTTATAAGGATAAAAATTATTGCTCTTTAAAGTGAACCTCATAGTTTAAGATAACTAAAATTATGTAATTTATGTTATTAAAACTATTTCCAGGTAAAACAAGATTTTATGAAGTTTCGTAATAGAAGCAGAGAGGAATAAATGGTATTTTTATTTTTTTTTAATGATTTGGTTAAAAATTAGTATATGGGGTCTTTGTTACATTATAAATACATTTTCTTAATACAATTTTTCGATATCTTGTCAATTTCACCCATTTTGCGGCATCACAGTTAACATTTTTCGAAAGTCCCGCCAAATCTGTGGTCACGTGACAAATGTCACAATCAATTTTTTGGTTGTCAGACATGCAGAAACGAACCGACAATAGAGTTTTTTAGAAATTTCAATAATAAAATTTTTTCCTTTATGTCCAACTTTATGACGGTCTATATATATATATATATATATATATATATATATATATATATATATGAAAGTTTAATAAGTTCTGAGTAACTTAAAGGTCCTTGATTGCTATTATTCATTAGAATTTGCTTGTTTTTGAAGATCTCTAAACTTTCATAACAATCAACTTGTGCTTATTACTAACATATTTGATTAAGGATACCTTATCTATTATGTTACTTTTATCAAACATATGTAGGACTACAGCAGACTTGTCCCAATGTTTGTATTTTGTATGAGCTAAATGTTCTTTAAAGCGAATATTGATAGGTCATTTAGTTTACCCCACGTATATTTGTTCACAATTATAACGTGATCTTTTGGATTGCCTAAAAGAGTTTCCAAACTATTATCTGAAGTAAGGACTGTTTTCAAATTAATTTTCCAAAAGATTTTAGATATACCTTTGTATAAACAGGATAGTTTGATAATTTTACATACTTTGCTTTTATTTGTTCTCTTGCGTTACCTGATATAGTTACGTTCTTAACCCTCATCCTATGTGTGCATAACCACTTCATCTGAAAACCTATTGTACGCAGAAATTTTTTTAATAGATCGCAATTATTTATTATAGTTTTGAACTGAAAGAGGAAAATTAAGCAATCTATGAACAAAAAATCAAAAGCCGCGAGTTTACGTTGTCTACAGTGATTTGAGTCATTGGTTATGAATATTTTAGTGCGAGTTTCCTTACGGTAAATATCTATATCTAGTTTACTACAATTTATTGTTACCAGAGTATCAAGGAACAGGAGTAGAATACGTGCACTACTTTCACTTTTGGCCGTAGGAATTCCCCAAGGCCGGTTACGTGGCTGACCTCGGTTTGACCTTGACGCCCACGTGGGGGCCGTATTCTTGAACTTGAGATAGTGGTTGATCTTGAGATGGTGGTTGACCTTGAGTTCAACCTCGGGTTGGCCCCGTGCATGGCCTTGGGATAGCCTAACCTACTAGGCGGAAAATTTGAAATCCAAATAAGGGGCCCTAGTGCTATTTCATAAGACAGATCTTCGCATCTTGTATTAAGGTCTGCGCCCCCTTGTCATGGCCCCCTTGGCTGGAAATAGTATTCTAATAGGGACCCTAATGCTAACTCGTAAGGCTGCTATAAGAACTTGTGTTAGGATCTGCGCCCCTTGACGTGGCCCCCCTTGACTGGAAATAATATTACAATACGGTGGCCCTAATGCTAACTTGTAAGGCACCTATAAGAACTTTTGGTAGAGCCTACGCTCTCCAGTGCGAAACCTGAATTTGTTTGTAGCGCCATCTAGTGGTGTATGGACTAATGAAAATTTGCTGTAATAAAGGTGGTGCCATCTACCGGTATATTTCTAGGACTAATTAAGGATTGTTTGTTGCGCCATATAGTGATGTACTTTTAAAGTAGCGAGTGTTTTCTGTAATAGTAGTTGATCATGCACGCCTCCTTCTCGTGCCTCCGTTTCTTTCTCGGCTCTTTTAAATCGTGTATAAAGTAACTATTTATTCGGAGGACTAATTTTAAGAAGAACCTAACACTAACTTGCATAACAGGTATAGGACACTTGAACCCACTCTCGGGGGTACATCGTCTGTTACGTACCACTAATCTTGGTTTCAAATTTTGAGTCATAATCAAACCCTTTGATCCTTTTCTTTCAAGTATTCAGTTATGATTTATAATTAAATTACATGAAGATTTTTGAAAATGTCTTGTTTATAAGCTCTAATAAAAAAGATAAAGGGTTTTTAATAATTTATTGAAACTATAACTATCAGTGTGGTGTAAAAGGATCATGAGCAGGGCAATGGTTTAGCTCCGGGTTACCGTCAAATCGCACATTGCATAGACTGAGTCAAAAGCACAGAGCTTCATTCCCAACCGTAGTGGTAGTCCGCACACCTCACAGATGCCGTTAGCGTAGTCTTTTGTCATATTGTCAGCACCCTTCACATAAAGTATGCTTATCGGGTGTGATCTATAGGTCACAGACATAGCAGAAAACGTGAGGTGGTATATGGGCTTCACATAGTTCCATCCCTGGTAGTGGAGGTGGAATTCCATGCACATAACAGTAATAAGACTGTTGTATAAATTAATTAATTAATAATGATAAAATGTATTTATGAATACTCACCTAGACTAGACTAGACCAATTGTAGGTACACACATATTGTTTTAAGGAACCTTTATCACACAGCTGCCTTAGTATAATTAAATTTCGTCCAATAAGTAATATCTTACTGCAAATATGTATTTAAAATGTCTATTTTGAAAATTTGCTACTTTAATATCCTACTCTTCACGCATGTCGCAGTTGCTCAATTTTTTTCATAACATTTTTTATCTAATGTAGTAATTATACCTTCGAAGAATTTTTGATCTGACCGATAGTGTGTAGCTTAACATTTTTTACCTTCCAACCTGCGTAGGTACATGAGGTTATGCACACACTATTGTTTCAATATCGCTAAATCGACTTATTACTTCACTTTAAGACATTAGGCAAAGTTTCATCGAGATCGGCTAAGGTGTTTCTCTCCCTACGCCCCAATCTCTCTTTCCCATATTTCCCTCACTCCCTCTCTCTATCTTCCCTCTTTTTCTCTTGATCTCTAGCCCGCCCTCTCCACACCTCCATCTCTTTCCCTCTTACGATCACGCTCACTCTCACTCTTACTCCCCTTCTCGTTCCCTCCCCCACTCACCCTTTTTTCACCATCCGTTACTCCCACCCTCTCTCTATTTTTCTCTTTCTCTCTCCCTCTCTTCCACCGCCCAGGTCACGGTCCTGGTTTCGTCCTCCGTCTCGATCTCCTTCTCCATCTCGGTCTCCTCATCGGCCTCCGTTTCCACATCCTTGTACGTCTCGGTTGAAAAACGCTGATAACGAGATCGAAGCTCCTAGCAGACGGAAACATCCGACAAGAAACAAATGATATCAAGACTGCACTTCTACAAAATAGATTCTCCCGGAAAATCATAAAGAGAGCAGAACAATCATCGAAGAAAAAAAAGACAAGGAGCCAAGGCATGTTTGCCACACCTGAGCGGTGTGACAAACCAGATACGAAAACTGCTGAAGAAACACAATATTGAGACCATCTTTATCACCAACAAGAAGATCGGCAACATGCTCCAGAACCTAATGACGAAATTCCATTCGAAGAGCAAGGAGTGGAGGGCAGAGTGCGTAAAAAGCTATTACATAGGACAAACCAAACGATACATCAATGTACGCAGAGAACATCGTAACATGATACTCAAGACTCTGGCAACATCTTCTCTGGCGTAACGTGTGAAGGAGGCAGCACACAAAATACACTCCGATAACGTCAACATTCTAGTCAACATCCAAAATAAAACACTCCCGGAACCCATCCAGATAGAGAAAAAACTGCCTAGCGTGTATATACGGGATGTTGCATTAAGCACCAAAGTTAGGCAGTACCTAATCTAAAGAAGCACGCACCAGTTACCACACAGAACAACGCCCTAATAACTAGAAAGGGATAAGCAAAAGAGAAAGGAGGGAAACAGGTTGTAATCGAAAGGATCCAGCCAAAACGTCGTGATGGAGGATATGGTTTTTAAGCAAATAAAATGGACTTCCAATGTTACGGTATCAACTGGCAGTAAAACAAAGTAACAGACAAACTTGGCTGTTGAAACGACATAAAACTGGAAACGGGCGCCAGAGTATTTGAAATGTCACAACAGTGGTTGAAATGCCTAATTACGTCAGTTCACAGCTAGCTCAAAATACTCAAATAACTCGTTTACCTATAAGTAATCTCCGCAGGCGACACTGGGACCAGCAGATCTTACCAACCTGAAAGGCTTGGCCTATTCTAAGAATACTACCCATGCACGCACGCACGCACCCACACACGCGGACGCAGGCACGCACCCACACTCACACGCACACGCACACGCAGGCGCAGACGCAGACGCAGACGCAGACACAGACACAGACGCAGATGCAGATGCATGCGCAGACACAAACGCACACGCAGACGCATACGTACACGCATACGCACACGCACCCGCACACGCACCCCCCCCCCCCCCCACACACACACACACACACATGCACACACACACATACACACACACACACACACACAAACACAAACGCACAAACGCACGCACGCACACACACACACACACACACACACACACACACATTGATAGTGAAAAAAAGTCGATTGCAACACATATCGAATATGGTTGTCAAAATTTTGTTCCCCTTTATCTTCGAAACAAAGGGGTTTTTCAAAAATCATCATAGTACAAAATATTCCTAGAATAGGCCAAGAAATAACCCCTTGAATTTTTGCCGCATGTTTACCTAACACTCTGTATATCGCCATCACAACATTGCAAAGAACATACAAGATAAAATTAATTTAATCTAACGTATACATACTATTTTCAATGTATCATAATACAGTTGCAGTTTTTAAGTAGTTACGAAACATTTTTACCAGATTTTTATTGATGTAATAAAGATAACATTCTGTCAAATTTGCTTTAATTTATTCGATTATGACATTTTTATTCTTAGCCTTCGTCCGTAGAGAATACTTTAAAATGTCATTTTCAAGATGGTTTTGTTTAATAAAATTTAATACATTAAAGATTTAGTTGTTAATTGTTTCTAAAAATAATATAAGGTGCAACAGTAAACCTTTAAGTCATATAATAATTGTAGCAGGCCTATTAATTTCACTTTCATCTTTTATAAATTTGTTGATTTTAACATGTTTCTTTTTACTGACGATGACATCTGCCATTGCAATTAAACTTAGTGAAATATGTACTTAAACCAATGTCTATTACCCAAAGGATGAGTATTTTCAAATTTCGTAACATGAGTTTTCCCAGTAAATACAACAATGATGTGCGTTCATGTTAATATCTGGGGTGGAACACCACACGACCTTCCAACCTACAAAATGGAAATTAAAAGAAATGAAATAATTTTAATGACATTTTTTGTAGGATAATTACGCAACCTCTTTTATAATGTTAGCTAGCGTGGAGCTTTGCTCCGCGCTATGGTCACACCACACCTCAATAACCGTTTACGATATGTATTTAAAGGTAAAATTTTCAGTTGTGAAAAAATGCTAAAATTATGCTTTTTTTAAAAAATATAATTAAACTGACGAATTCAATGTCCGTGGATTAACCCACTTTGAAACTCCATTAAAAGTCAGCACTAAGCTACAGTTATTTTTGTTATTTTGATCGATTCAAAATTCGGGAAAATCAAAATTATGAATGAATCTTCGCATTATTGGCTTTCTAATGAAATTTTTTTTTAGCACATGGGTTTGGTGGTTTCAAAGTCTATAACGGACATAGGTAGAAACAATTTTTGTGTTTTATAGATATAGATTACGAAAATATACAACATTGTAAAAACAGAAACAATAAACTATGCCAAACAGAGGTTTAAAACTTCATGTCTGACAGAAGTTAATTATACATCTAATGCTAACTTAAACAATTAAAAGAAATGAAATAAATTGAATTATAGTTTCTTTCGGGTAACTATGCAACTCTTTTTGTACGTTGATAACGCAAACAGGCAACATTGTAAAAACAAAAAAATTATCTGTTAGAATGAAGTTTAAAACTTCATGTCAGATATATTAATCATATATATATATATATATATATATATATATATATATATATATATATATATCGATAATCACTCATAATCATCGCACAGCCGAAACGGCTCGACGGATCTACTTCAAATTTTGACAGGACCTTTCTTTCGTGCTCTAGGCGTCGGCCCCTAAGTGACAAAAAAAGTAAAAAAAAAGGATTTTCTGACCGTCCGAAATATCAACCCGATCGGAAAAATCTCGGACACGTCGATTTTTATTTTCAGTCTGCCGTCTTTTCCGACGGCCAAAAAAATTTTACAGTGGCGTGCGACCGGGTGTGGGTGGAAGTCCTAACTGATATATTAACCTTGACCGTTGGTCCTAGAGACATGAAATTTGGAGGGTGTATTCTTTGTAAAGTGTAGGTATCCACTAAGAAAGGGTTTTTAGAAATTTCGCTCCTGAGAGGGTGAAATGTGGGGTTGTGAAAATTTTTATTCTATGGGTTGATTGACTCGAAAATTGGTACACATATTCTGCAATTAAAATTATGAGACGTCTATCACGTGTTCTATGCATTTTTTTGATACGACGCGTAATTTAGCGGCCAAAAATTTTTTTTTAAGTTAACATGTCTGAAATGAAGTTTTAAACGTCATTCTGACATAGATTACTGTTTTTGTTTTTACAATGTTGCCTGTTTTCGTTATGAACATATGAGAGGTTACAATTTGTTTTAATTTTCACTTTCCAACCTACATTATACTTGAAATCAAATAAGAATAAAGTAGAGGACTGCTATAATGTATATATGGCGGCAAAATAATAACAAGCAAGTCATTGTCCAAGTTTGGTGACAAATTCATTCTTTAAATTTATTCACTTGGCAACAACCGTTTCAATCACTGATGTATACCGTAGCGAAGCACGGGTATTTCGCTAGTATATTCATATTAACAAAAATTCCAAAACCGCCCTCTTCTATAAGATATCAATAATGCAGTATAACCATTTTCATTCATGTTTAATTAATTTTTGACTTACCTTGCGTTATATTAAAAAAATTTATAAAGAAAAATTATGTAAAATTAAATTTTCTTTAATACGTTTACACTTTTTCTGATAAAATCAATCGTTATTCAGATAATGAAAAAATTTGAACTAACACTTAAACTCCACCTTAGGAATATTTTTGCCGCTAAATTACGCGTCATATCAAAAAATTGTATAGATCATAATTAGTCGATATATGTTTAATCTACGTATTTTTATATCTTTGAAATATGCAGCTGTTTTAGAAAAATTTGATAAAAACCAAAAACTGCCCGTAATAAACCCTCTCCGCCGCTGGATTTCTCCCAGAATCAAATTAGCGCTAAGCCAAATGAAAACAAGCTTAAATACAAAATTTTAAGTACGTAAGTATTTTAATTCTTGAGTTATCATAAATATTAACATACATCAAAACACACACACATATATGTAAATTATTATAAGTTTTTGTTATGAACGAATAATTTCAAAGGTAATTATGTAATTAATAGTACATTAGATAACAAGGGATTGAAGTGACTCATTTAATCCCGCGAATAGAGTTTGTTGGTCGAGGGCTTTAGCTCGAGATCAACAACTATTCAAGGGATTAAGGAACTTCAATCCCGTAGTATCTACACTATTTTTTGCACTTCGTGGTGTAATAATAGAAATAATTATACTTTTTCTGAAAATTAAAATATTACTTCTGTGATAAATTTAAATTATTAGAAAAGTCACTTTGACAAAGAATCCACACTATTCAAGGCTAATGAAATTTATGAATTATTTTAAAATCCCAGATGTTTCAATGCCATAACAACGAGTAAATAAATAATAAACAACATTCGCCATTTTGAAAACTTAGTCTGTTGACGACGCGTAGTTGCGAAAATGGATGAGTCTGATATTGAAGCAGCGGCTGAAGAGGCTGTTAACCAACTATTGCCCTCAAAATCCAGAAAAGTGTATGAAAAATCTTATGAAGATTTTATAACATGGTGCTGTCAAAAAAAATACAAAATCACACCAATGAAAATGTCTTTTTAACATATTTCAATGAAAAAAGCAAAACTGTACGTGCTTCCACCTTGTGGGCGAACTATTCCATGGTGAAATCGATGGTAATGGTGGAAAATAATATTGACATATCCCAATATCCGAAATTAAAAGCTTTTCTGAAAAGAAACATTGACTGCTATAATCCAAAGAAGTCAAAAGTTCTTACTGATGAACGAGTCGATCGACTCCTAATTCAAGCTCCAGACAACGATTATTTAATAGTTAAGGTGAGTAATATAACGTCTATAAATTTTTTGATAGATATTTTGACACTGTGTTCAATTTTTAGGTTGCACTGATCATGGGTGTAGCAGGAGCGTGTAGAGGAAGCGAATTAGATGAATTATCAATCCACAATGTTACAGATTTGGGTTACTCTATCTTAGTTAATATATAAAAAAAAAGAAGAGCAATATTGATCGAGTATTCGTTGTTCAGAATTCAGTGAATAACCCAGTCGATTTTTTAAAATTATGCAGAAATTACATTGCTTTAAGAAAACCTGACACAAACCATTCACGATATTTTGTCCAATGTAAAGACCGGAGATGTTCAACTCAACCCATTGGAAAAAATACCTTTGGAAAACTACCCCAAAGAATTGCAACTTTTTTTAAACCCCTTTATACACCGGTTATTGTTTTCGACGCACGTCGGCGTCTTTATTAGCCAACTCTGGGGCAAACGTCGACGTTCTCAAAAGACACGGAGGTTAGAAGTCGTCTTCAGTGGCTGAGGGATATGTTGAAAACTCTATAAATAACAAAAAAATGATAGCAGAAAAAATTTTTGGGCATAAAAATGAAAAAAAGATTGATTTGGAAAACCAAATAAATACTATCAATGCATCTATCGTTTTAACATCATTCAATAGTGTTCTTAATTCTTAGGACAACGATTTTGGTAAATTTTTTAACTTTAATAACTGTACAAATGTAAATATATCCGTAAATGTTAATCACAAGTAGATGTTATCTTAAATGTTAATTGCTGATTTTTATTAATAAAATTATTATTTAGTAGAGTGAATTATTTATTTTTTAATCCTCGGAGGATTAAATTATGTTTTAATCCCTAGAGATTAAAAGTAACACTTGAGTCCCCGAAATGGGGGAACTAAATAGTACTTTTAACCCACGAAGTGCAAAAAAATTATTAATTTTATTATAAAATTAATAATTTTTAATTACATAATTACCTTTGGACTTATTCGTTCATAACAAAAACTTATAATAATTTAATATTAGTCAAATTGCTTTGGTTTGTGTGAATCCTTGCGATATTGCAGGCTCACATTCCATTAATATAAGTCATTTGATTGTAATCTCATTATATTTAGAATTTACATCAGTTCTACATACATAAAGACAAAGTTTACATCGATTTGGGCTTGAACCTTGATGGCGCAGTTGGTTAGCGCGGTACTCTAGCAAAGTACAGGTCATAGGTTCAAATCCTATTCGAGGTAAACTTTTTATTTATGTATTTAATAAAATTAATAATAATTTTTAAACACATATATGTAGGTTGGAAGGTAATTAATGCTAATCTTACCTTACTCTCTTCTTTCTTATGGAAAAAATTGCACATTAATCGGATATTACCGACGACGAACAGATCTGGGTCCAATACAATAAGGTTTGATACATTTTGTACAATGGCAGGAAAAACGTATTTAAGGAGTTCTGCGTCTTCCTTAAAAGTCCAATGTAGCCTTTTTGGTAAATTTTGTGTATTGTATGTAGTTAAAATGTCTAAAAAATGTATCCTTAAACTTTGGAAATAAACAACATTTAAGTACAAACCGTGAGATAAATATGTCCACGTTTTAAACAACGTCTGCACAGTATTCTCAGATACGTTATCTACTACAACATGAAAATATAATGGAAAATTGCGGTAAAAGAAAATTGACTTTAACGCTAAATAAAAATCTCCACTATTTTTATTTGATAAAAAAACAAATCCAATGTGCACTTCTTTGCATATGTCCAGCGTATTTGGTACTTCGTTGTTGGACTGTCTAAATATATCTAACAAATTGAACATGAAAGAAACGTGTGGCTATAACAAATTAATCTTACCTCCAAAAAGATAAATTACTAATAAAATTGTAGTAAAACAATTAAATATTTCAAATATATCTTACGAATCATATCGCGACCAACACTGAATTGTTAAATATAAAAATAACCATGTAATCCCACTGTACAAATAAGAATGAAAATTTTATGTTTCTGACGCAAATATTGTGAAATACCCGTGATTCGTTTAAAATAAAATAAATTGTAGCAAGTGGTTATTCAGGAGTTTTAAATAGGAATTAGATGTGCTATGGTAAATAAATTAAGTATGTTTGAAATCAACCGGAACAAAGGAATGGACTCCGGGTGGTCGGGGATATGGAAAATCTGAAAATTTGTAATAATTTAATTAAATTAAATATATTATATTTCAAATTAAATTGTTACAGTTCCTAAAAGATGCATGAGCAGCGTTTCAAGTATATTCCCATTTTTTCTGACAATTTCGACTTCCTTTTATACTTGCCCCGAACCTATAAACACTTCTTTTATATACAGGGTGTATTTTAAAATCACCGACAAACGAAAACTGGAGATTTTATGATTCAAAATAAGACAAAAATTATCATAAACGCTTTTCCGAAAATGCTTCCTAACCCAGATACGTACAGGTTGATTAAAAAATAATTTTGATTTTTTTAAAATTCCTCAAAAGCTACAAAAGATATTATACTGAGATTTGGTATACCTAAATGTCTAATTAAGTACAATTAATCAGGTGAGTTTGAGTCATCTGGCGCCATCCAGTGGCGTAGAATATGTTAAGTTAATCACTTTAAGTAAAAAAAAACGCACGTCCCTGCTTTTTTTGAAGAAATATTTTTTTGTTAAATTCAACATTTTATTCTGAAAATAAAATCATACTTAGTATTATTTCGATTCGGCACCCGTTTTTGAAATATTTTGCATTAACATAAACGACTACATTATTCAGTAATAACCAAATTAAATAAATCAGAGATTGCTTTGCATTTGACAGTTACGTATCTTATGTTTGCTAAAATAGTTGGTCGATATGCATTTATGTTATGGTAATACTAATTGCAATGCTCGTGCAGCTGCTCGACTTTATGAACAAAGATTTCCAAATAGAAGACATCCACATCATGGTACGTTCATCGTAACTTGTTAGGGTATGGAAGCTTAAGATAGAGTTTATGAAAATTCATCAATAGGTACGCGTGAGTTAGATTTAGAATTTTGTGTGTCGCATAGCAAGTCTTGGAAAGTTTTACGAGAACATAATTTACATCCCTTTAACCTACAAAAAGTGCATGCGTTATTGCCTGCTGACCATCCTCGTCGAATGAATTTTTGCGAATGGTTTTTAAATAAAAATGCTGAAGATGTACAATTTGTTAGAAACTTATTGACCACTGATGAGTGTATTTTTCCCGAAATGGAATAATAAACTTGCATAATTCCCACAAATGGTTAGATGAAAATCAGCATCTTACTGTAGTTACAACTCACTAACACAGAATTCTATTTAAATTTTTTGAGAGAAGATTTGCCAGAATTGTTTGACGACGTACCCTTAGATGTTAGAATGAACATTTTTTTTTATAATTGTGGACCTGAACAGGCTAAAGTATTCAGGAACACTTAGGAGGATGGATAGAGGGATAATGAATTACCAATAGATGCCTATGAACAGCTACCTTAAATTTTCTCATATCATAAGTGAGAGGAAAGCAGGAACTAGGGAGATCATTCCAGAATTTAGAAGCCGTGTAGAAAAATGTAGATTGCGCCAGTTTGGTACGACAAGTGGAGATTTGTACTGCATACTGATGATATGAAAGAGCGAACCGAGTGTTTTTCGCAAAGATATCCCGAGATGGTATCAAAGAATATAATTCAGCAGCACAATAGCCGTTGTAATAACGATAATACAAAGAAAGAACTGAAACCATCCTTCTATGCTCAAGGGACTGTATGTGAGAAGTTAAGGACGGGTCGTTTATAAGCCTAATCGCTTTCTTTTGAATACTATCAATGATATCGAGAGCGTATTGGGGAGCACTAACCCAAAGGTGAGAATTATATTCCAGATGAGGCCGAATTTGGGCCTTATACAGCAGAAGGAGTTGTCGAGAGGTAAAGTACTGCTTAGATCTGTACAAAAAGTTTATTTTACGAGCAGCTGTTTTGGTAACTGACAGAAGATGGTCAACCCATGAGAAATTTGAAGATACAGTCATACCCAACTTAAGAACTGAGCCATTCATACTTACAACAGGAAATGATCGATCTTTTTGGGCGGACACAAGGCAACACTGAGTTTTGTTAGCATTAAATTTAACTAGATTATTGCTTCCCCATTCAAGAATACGTTGAATGTCTTTGTTGATTGAATTTGCCATTTCAGCTTTAATTTCTTGATTTGACATAGAAGGTGGATTATCACTACGAGTAGACTGAGATGAACTACAGCGAAGAGTGCTATCGTCAGCAAAGCAATGGATGGGGTTGGTACAGCAGAAAAAGTACTATAACGGATCCCTGTAGTACGCCTGCGTTAATGCTAACTTCTTTTGAAAAAAAGCCATCAACTACGACACGTATTCGTCTTTTATCAAGGAAACTAGAAACCCAGTTGATGAGCGTATCATTTAACCCAAACGAGGTGAGTTTGGTAAGTAAACACTTATGCCAAACTTGGTCAAATGCCTTTGAGATATCTAAAGCGACTACAACTGTTTCACCCGATTGCTCTACGGTATTGTTCCAAACTTGGGTCACATATGAAAGAAGATCACCTGTTGAACGACTTTGCTAAACCCATATTGGTGGTCACTAAGGAGTTTGTTAAGGAACCTGAGCAGTTGCTGATTGATGGTTTTTTTCCATGATTTTAGACAAAATGGAAGTGATGGCAATTGGTCGGTGGTTTGAGGGATTGGTCTTATCGCCTTTTTTGGGAATAAGTTGAACATTTGCTAACTTCCATCATGAAAGGAGTTCCCCAGAAGACATAGAGATCGGATAGAGCTTAGATAGGACTGGTACTAGTTCGGGGGAACATTTCTTTAAGAAAATAGCTGGGATACCGTTTAGGCCAGTCGCCTTATTGAGATCAAGCCTACTGACGATCGATTCCAAGAGCTTGTACCGAAAATGAATTGGTTTCATAGCGTATGAAGAAGAGTTGACTAGGAGCACATCTTTTCCAGAATCATTGAGATACGAATTTGATGCAAACAAATCCACAGAAACATTGGCTTTGTCTACAGAATGAGCAACTACAGATTCGTCAATAGATGTCAGGGGGGGAAATGAAGATATTCCAAAGTTTTTACTAATGGCTTTAGCTAAAGACCAAAATTTACGACTGCCTAAAGGAGATGTAGCTAATTAATTGCATTTTCGTTGTTCGAACAACTTTTTAGTTTTAGTGATGACACTTTTGCAGATATTTCCAGCACCAACGTATTCTACATAACTGTCGACCGATTTATTAGATTTCCATTTAATGTAATATTTATTTTTTAAAGATATTGCATCAGCACAAGCCTTATTGAACCAGGGTTGGGAACGTGAATGACCTATACGGTACTGTTTTTTGGGAATGTATAACTCCATTCCCATGAGGATGACTTCAGATACTGAAAAAGCGATGTCCGAAGAAGAGGACGACTTAAAACAGTATTCACGCCATGGAAAGGTTGCAAAGAAATCCCGTAAATTACTCCATTGAGCTGACTTAAAACACCACAAGGTTCTATCGGTTTTGCGAACAACAGTAGAATTAGGTACAGTAGAAATGATTTCTATTAGACAATGATCGGCAAGACCTAAAGACGAAGGAAGGGAAGTTTTATAAACAAGAGGGTTTGATGTAAGGAAGAGATCTAGAAGATGTGGAGTATGGTTAGGGTTATCAGGAATTCTTGTGGGTTCAGAAATCATTTGTGTGAGATCACATGAAATAGCAAATGTTTCTGCACTATGACCAGCTGGATTTGTAGTAGATGAAAACTGAAGCCAATTAGAGTTATGAACATTGAAATCGCCTACAATTGAGATATCGCAAGATGAAAACTGAGACAGGAGATAGTCAACTTTCATACTAAGGTAATCGAAGAAGTCTTGAAAGTTACTGTCATTAGGAGACCAATAAATGCAACAGTAGAATTTCATAAAATTAGGACCAGAATATTTAAACCAAATCACGTCAAAATTTTTATTCTCTAATGAAGAAACCCTCTTGCAGGCAATTCTGTCCTTGATGTAGGCACATACGCCTCCTTTATATCGAAAGTTAGAGTGAATCTGGTATTGAGCAAATTGCAAGTCGGGTGACTCGGAGCTTTCAGGGGAGACTTGTGTTTCAGATAGAAACAAAATATCAGGTTGTAAGTGTTCAAGATGTTGGTGAATAGCATTAACATTAGACCTGATACCGCGGATGTTGCAGTAGTGAATCAGAAAGTTGATACTTTCGATGACCGAGGTCGCTTGGGCCCTACCCTCCCGGACATCCGAATGGGGCAGGATTTTACGTCTGGAATTAATTACCCTAGAAACCACAGCCATCTTATTTTTTAATTTGGGACTTTTAATCCGATGAAAGACAGTGAGGGCGAGAAGGAAGAATAAGGATGAGAATAGATTAAGGATGAAGGAAAAGGTGACCGGCAGCCCTTACCGAGTTCAGCAAATCGGAGACCCAATATTAAGGAGCCCATGGTAAGGGTGGTGGTGCCTCCCCGGCTGGCATGGAGTATACATGCCTACCACCTACCAAGTATTTCATGCATGATGGTGCACCACCATATTCTACACGAAACGTCAGAGAATTTTTAAATGCATGGTCTGGACGCTGAATTGGACGAGGAAGTGAAATACCGTGGCCGGCATGAGCGCCAGATTTTTTTGTGTGGGGGTATCTGAAAACTCGTGTCTATTTTGTTCAAATGGATAATCGAGAGCATACAGATGGCATGCGATGAGATTAGGGCTATGCCACAAATTTTTCAGTGTGTTAGGTTTCATTTGCTAAGAAGGATACAAGCTTGCATTCAAAAGGAAGGAGGACATTTTGAATAATATGTATGAAAATTATTATTAGTTTGTTTTTGATTCCTTCAATATCTCTAATAATGTACCTAATAGTTAACTGCGTAATTTTTTTGTAAATTAAAACAAATTTTGACTTTTATTGAATAATGTGGTCGTTTATGTTAATGCAACATATTTCTAAAACGGGGTGCCGAATCGAAAAAATACTAAGTATGGTTTTATTTGCAGAATTAAATGTTGAATCTATCAAAAAAACCAGGAGCGAGCGTTTTTTTACTTAAACTGATTAACTTAAAATATTCTACGCCACTGGATGGAGTCAGTTGACTCAAACTGACCTGATTAATTGTATTTAATTAGACATTTAGGTGTACCAAATCTCAGTGTAATATTTTTTTCTAGTTTTTGAGGAATCTTAAAAATATCTTAAGAAAAGTATTTTTTAATCAACCTATATCTCGGTTAGGAAGCATTTTCGGAAAAGCGTTTATGATCATTTTTGTCTTATTTTGAATCACAGAATCTCCAGTTTTCGTTTGTCGGTGATTTTAAAATACGCCCTGTATACGCTGAAAGCCAAAAAAGGGCCACCCTTCATAAAATCAAAATAATGATACATTCTGTTGTTATTTGGGCTTGTTTGTATTTTGTTATACTATTTTGATCAGCAGTGCTATGGTAACTATCAGTTGTTTTAAATTGACAACTAATCTGCCATTATTCTTTGTTTAGTTATTTGATTTAGTAGGTACATGCAGCTTAAAAGTGTGCACGCTTCTTAATTTTTGTCAAATTTTGTTGATATTATTGTTATAAGGGTGTGTTAAAAATAAATAATGCTATAACTAGTGCTCATGCCGCACGAATCGTTGCTCTTAAACAAAATGCAAGAAGTCTAGTACTGAAGCTGGAATGAAGTCCAGAAAACCTGTCATTGGTCCCAACCCAAACATCATAGAAGTCAACTGAATTTTGCTCGTCCCTACTCGTACTGGACTATTGAAGAATGCAAAGTAATTCTCTTCAGTGATGAATCTAGATTCTGTTTAAAATCCAGCGATGGGCGAACAAGGGCCTAGAGACGCCGTAACGACAGATATTCTGAAGCCACTACGTCCCAAAGAAGAAGTTTTGGAGAAGGAGGAGTTATGGTTTGGGCTGGAATGGAAATGATGCATAAATAAGCATGCGAAAACCGCATCTCAATATCTTGTTCCTAACCTAAAATATGGGTCAAAGAAAACTTTATACGAAAATCCCTTAAATTTTTATTTTTTTAACTATATTTTTCTGGAATTGTTTCTATTATGTAAGTTGTGGCTCTAAAAAGGACCGATTTAAAGGAGGAAGGTTTTTAATGCCCCTTAATGCTCGAAATGCTGACCATCACGCTCTATGCATTGCTGAAGCCTCTCATGACTAGACAAAACTGCAGCTTCAATTTCGGCTCTCGATATGTTACGTATTGCGTTACGAATCCGGTTTTTCATATCTTCTCTAGTAGTAGGTTGAGTCCAAAACACGATGTACTTTAAGAGCCCGCATAAATAAAAATCGAGGCAAGTTAAGTCTGGCGATCGCGGAGGCTATGGAAACAGACTTCCTCTTCCAATCCACCGCTGTTGAAATACTGCATTAATATGCGCTCGCACATTAATAGCAAAATGTGCTGGGCAACCATCCAACTGCAAAAACAATTTTTGCCTTGTTTCCAGATGCACATCTTCCAACAACAACGATAATTGATTGGCCAAAAAGTCAAGAAATACATTGCCATTTAGGGGTTGCTCGAAAAAATATGGCCCAATAATTCTGCCTCTCAGTATGCCACACCATACATTTAAACTCCAACATCCTTGGCGCTGAACTTCGCGCAACCAATGGGGATTTTCTGCAGACCAATAATGCATATTGTGTAGATTGACCCTCCCGTCACTACTGAAGGTGGATTCATCGGTTCAAAGAATTTGAAATAAAAATTCTCTATTTTCGCGTATCATGCCTAACATCCAATGGCAACAGTCTAACCTTCGATCAAAATCTTCCGCTTTCAAGGCCTGGTGCAAAACGACATGATATGGGTGCATTCTTGGTGTAATTAAAAAACAGTTTAAACGAATACCTATATATTTTGATGACCATTAGAACTTACCTATGGTCCTTCAAAATATTTTGAACCGTTGTCCGTGATATGCCCAACTCAGTGGATAATGCTCTTGTGCTAACATAAGGATTTCCTTCAATATAGCCCAGTACACGGTTAATATTTTCTTGTGTTCTTCCAATTCTTTGCCGTTGAAACGCAGGCCGAAAACTACATTGGCTCGTAAGCTCGCCACTAATCGGGGAAAAACTCTTACATCGCAAGGACGCGGATTTGGATATCGAGCCGCGTAAACTCTTTTAGCTACTGCGGCATTCTGAAGATATTCAAAATAAACCGCAAGTATATCAACGGCTTCATTATTCGTAAAACGCATTTTGAAAGCACAAAAATTGCTCAAAGTAACGCGAAAGTATTGACAACTATTGAAAATTTGAGGATTATGTATGCTTTGTATAGGTATCTGTTTCCACTGCCTGCTTCTATTAATTGTATTTTTCGTATATATCCATAGTGAATATGCATGTAAACAAACAAAAAACAGGCCTTTCGTATAACTTTTAGCATTGCTTGCTTACTTGCCCGTAGTAATTTCAAAAAGGGTGATTTTATTCTGGTGAATAAATTTACTAACATTTAAAATCGCAATTTCTAGGTAACCTATTCAGAGCCGAAATTGAAGCTTTAGTTTTGTCTACCCATAAGAGGCCTCAGCAATGCACAGAGTGATGGTCAGCATTTTGAGCATTTACGGGGGCATTAAAAACCTTCTTCCTTTAAATCGGTCCTTTTTAGGGCCACAACTTACATAATAGAAACAATTCCGGAAAAATATAATTAAAAAAAAAAAATTACAGGGATTTTCGTATAAAGTCTTCTTTGGCCGATATTTTAGGTTAGGAACAAGATATCGAGATGCGGTTTATTTAGCTACTTGTTCATGAAAAAAGTCATACCAATACATTTAATTTTTTTGCGAAAATTAACCGTTTCTGTCGGAATGTCGAACAAAGCCCTCTAGCGACGACATGTGAAACCAACAAAACTTCAATTATTTTATCATTTATAGCCCAAGAAAAGCTTTTTTCAACGCGCCCAAGTTTGTTAAAATCGGATTAGCCGGTTCGAAGATACGGCGGGTGATTTAAGGAAACCTTTGAATACCCCCCACCACTTTATTTTTATAGATACGTCAAAAAGTGCCAAACAAAAAAAGTTTAGATTATCCTCCACTTTAAAGATCAGCTTTTTTATTAGGTTAATAAGCAGAATTCACAGAAACATAACTTTTTTGAATTCAAGATTGCAGTTACTCTCCCTAGCGGCCATTTCAGAAACCTGAAAATATTTTCCAGGTTTTTGTATTGTCCATTTTAGTAATAACTTTTTTTTTCACAAGCCTCTACAATGGATAGTTTCTCAGATACAGTACCTCGCATTCTTAGTTGGTCACCCTGTACACCTAGGTGATAAGTAATAATCTTCAACATAACCTCGAATAATATTATAGGATTCATTAACTTACATTGATATAAATCTTCTTTCAGCTGCTCCAATTTTCATTATTGAAGATCGATTACCCAAATATGTGTTTTGAATCCCATGAAGCATACTGGTCCATCGGTGGTTGATATACCGCATCAGCTTGTACTGGTACGATGATGAAACATTTTTAAAGTTTCTCATAAACACTTTAATTTTATTTATTTCATAATTAAATGCAATAATTCTATTTTAGGTTATCGTATTATTAAATACAATAATTTATCTGCATAAAATTTTATTTAGTAGGAATTTTTAATTTTATTTGCATTGAAATAACAACACGATGTTAACTTTGTTTAAAAAATTTATATTAAAAAAAAGCATGATTTAACTTTCGATTGTTTATCAGTTCGACATCACTCGTAAAAATAATTCACGTTAATCTCACTATTAAGTAGTTTAAATAAATTTCAATTGTTTTTTTCTAATTTAATTTAGGTTATGCGAAACACACGATCAATCTTAAATCTGATCACATGTACATATCGAGTGACATGCTTTCAGCTTGAATATTGTATGCAGACTAAATTTTCCCTAATAACCAATTTGATTGGAGCAATTTTACCATACAAACGCAACAGCCCTTAATTCTCATTGGTTGTTCATTTTTCTAAAATTTTCAAATTGATCTTAAAAATATTATTAGCATTGGATTCTCACAATATTTCCTTTCCAACAATACCTCACTTGCCCTATTTACTTTTAAACTACTTAATCCATACAAATTTCAATAATTATGCAATTTTACATATACAAATTTACTTATGTCTAACTTATTTTACTATTTATAGGAAAACTATGAACAGAAATGGATTCTAGGACCCAAAAAACATACAGATACACCAGTCTCTAACACAAATACAGTTTAATTAAAAAAATTCTATCTCAACTCTATGTTCGGAGATGACATAACCTGGTTTCTCAACATGATGTTAATTTAAGTTGCAACACTTTATCTTCGCAGTTATTTTCATAATAACTGTTTAATTTCACATTTTTCACTTGTAACATATGAATCTTTTATAAAATCGTCTTTTCCCTAAACTTTATCGTACAATTTACTTCACCTACATTATCTGATACAAATTATTTTCTTTTACTTTCAGAACTGAGGCTAACAATATGCTGTATAGTTACATATGTACTTAGTTTTATGTTAATTTTAATTTATGAAACCTGCGGTTTATATATATGATTAAACTAAATCCTTCCCAATAACTCGAAGTTTAATGTACTTTTTGTACTGAACTTATTCTTATACTACTATCATATTTAGCATTGTAAATATCGTCTCAATATATATGTATATATAATTGTTAAAACCTGTATAGGAGTATAAGATTTTGAATTGAAAAAAAGGGGAATTTATTAGGTTAAAAAATGCTTATAAATTAATATTGTGCAACGAGCAAAGTTAACTTGATCCTATCTTAACTTTTCGACACGCAATGAACTGGATTTATTTTTTCTCGAAAACGAAGTCATATACCAACGAATATCAAGAGATCAATAAGTTGAACTTTTAGCCGCTTAATCCGAGAAAAATGTAAATTTGTAAAAAGTCAGTGGCGTACATTTCTTTTGTCAATATTATTTGTGAGACTGCCCCCCGGGGCGCCACTGGAAGTTTTAATTATCATCTAGTTAGTGATAACTTATTGTCTTATCACAATAAATAACACTGCCAAATTTCAACAAATTTGGCAAAATGATCTTTGAGATTAATATAAAAACCGATACTTTGACTCCCTGTACCTTGAAAACCAGACTTGTTAGGACACATGTTTATATGAATACTTAAATTTGGTTCAAGAATACGCCCTTGGAATTACGGTCTATCAATAAGTGAATGAGGCGATCTGACGTCTGGTTGATCTTCTACATTACAGTAAAATGAAAAGTGTATATGTACTGAGGGTAATCATGGGAATACAGATTTCTGAAAAGGGGAAAAGATATTGTATTTTCCAGAATCGTATATACGAGTACAAGAAGGGTATGATTAAAAACACTTAACTTTCCGGTTCAAAATAATTCATTCGTAAGTATATTTTCTACAATTTTTAAACGTATCAATAGCAATTAAAATTATTGATTTACAGATATTATCACGCCGGCGTGTGTGTGCGTCCATTAGGTTGCAATTCTTAGAAATGTAAAAATAAAATTTTCAAGGTCAAACTTTGTTGACCTGCAGGGGTATCATATTATTACGATAAATCTAAAAATAGAATCAGTTCGTGGAAAATGCCAGGATGTTGTCGATGCTAAAAAGTAGGTCAACGATAATTGGTCCTTCTATTGGCTCTGTGTGTCCTTGTATCTGTGTAGCTGTGTATCCGACTACCTGTCTATCTATGTAGCTGTGTATCTGTGTATCTGCATACCTGTGTATCTGTGTATCTGCATATCTGTGTATCTGTGTATTTGTGTATCTGTGCATCTGTGTATCTGTGTATCTGTGTATCTGTGTACCTGTGTATCTGTGTATCTGTGTATCTGTGTATCTGTGTATCTGTGTATCTGTGTATCTGCATATCTGTGTATCTGTGTATTTGTGTATCTGTGCATCTGTGTATCTGTGTATCTGTGTATCTGTGTACCTGTGTATCTGTGTATCTGTGTATCTGTGTATCTGTGTATCTGTGTATCTGTGTATCTGTGTATCTGTGTATCTGTGTATCTATGTATCTGTGTATCTGTGTATCTGTGTATCTGTGTATCTGTGTCTGTGTATCTGTGTATCTGTGTATCTGTGTATCTGTGTATCTGTGTATCTGTGTATCTGTGTATCTGTGTATCTGTGTATCTGTGTATCTGTGTATCTGTGTATCTGTGTATCTGTGTATCTGTGTATCTGTGTATCTGTGTATCTGTGTATCTGTGTATCTGTGTATCTGTGTATCTGTGTATCTGTGTATCTGTGTATCTGTGTATCTGTGTATCTGTGTATCTGTGTATCTGTGTATCTGTGTATCTGTGTATCTGTGTATCTGTGTATCTGTGTATCTGTGTATCTGTGTATCTGTGTATCTGTGTATCTGTGTATCTGTGTATCTGTGTATCTGTATCTGTTATCTGTGATATCTGTGTATCTGTGTATCTGTGTATCTGTGTATCTGTGTATCTGTGTATCTGTATCTGTGTATCTGTGTATCTGTGTATCTGTGTATCTGTGTATCTGTGTATTATCTGTGTATCTGTGTATCTGTGTATCTGTGTATCTGTGTATCTGTGTATCTGTATCTGTATCTGTGTATCTGATGTATCTGTTCTGTGTATCTGTGTATCTGTGTATCTGTGTATCTGTGTATCTGTGTATCTGTGTATCTGTGTATCTGTGTATCTGTGTATCTGTGTATCTGTGTATCTGTTCTGTATCTGTGTATCTGTGTATCTGTGTATCTGTTATCTGTTTGGGGGTTCTGTGTTCTGTGTATCTGTATCTGTGTTCTGTGTTCTGTGTTCTGTATCTGTACTGTGTATGTTCTTGTTTTTTACTTGTACGTCTGTTTGTCGTTTGTATCTGTGTATCTGTGTATCTGTGTATCTGTGTATCTGTGTATCTGTGTATCTGTGTATATCGTGTATCTGTGTATCTGTGTATCTGTGTATCTGTGTATCTGGTATCTGTTGTATCTGTGTATCTGTATCTGTATCTGTGTATCTGTATCTGTGTATCTGTGTATCTGTGTATCTGTTATCTGTGTATCTGTGATCTGTGTATCTGTGTATCTGTGTATCTGTGTATCTGTGTATCTGTGTATCTGTGTATCTGTGTATCTGTGTATCTGTGTATCTGTGTATCTGTGTATCTGTGTATCTGTGTATCTGTGTATCTGTGTATCTGTGTATCTGTGTATCTGTGTATCTGTGTATCTGTGTATCTGTGTATCTGTGTATCTGTGTATCTGTGTATCTGTGTATCTGTGTATCTGTGTATCTGTGTATCTGTGTATCTGTGTATCTGTGTATCTGTGATCTGTATCTGTGTATCTGTGTATCTGTGTATCTGTGTATCTGTGTATCTGTGTATCTGTGTATCTGTGTATCTGTGTATCTGTATCTGTATCTGTGTATCTGTGTATCTGTGTATCTGTGTATCTGTGTATCTGTGTATCTGTGTATCTGTGTATCTGTGTATCTGTGTATCTGTGTATCTGTATCTGTGTATCTGTATCTGTGTATCTGTGTATCTGTGTATCTGTGTATCTATCTGTGTATCTGTGTATCTGTGTATCTGTGTATCTGTGTATCTGTGTATCTGTGTATCTGTCTGTATCTGTGTATCTGTGTATCTGTGTATCTGTGTATCTGTGTATCTGTGTATCTGTGTATCTGTGTATCTGTGTATCTGTGTATCTGTATCTGTGTATCTGTTGTATCTGTGTATCTGTGTATCTGTATCTGTATCTGTGTATCTGTATCTGTGTATCTGTGACTTGTATCTGTGTATCTGTGTATCTGTGTATCTGTGTATCTGTGTATCTGTGTATCTGTGTATCTGTGTATCTGTGTATCTGTGTATCTGTGTATCTGTGTATCTGTGTATCTATCTGTGTATCTGTGTATCTGTGTATCTGTATCTGTGTATCTGTGTATCTGTGTATCTGTGTATCTGTGTATCTTGTATCTGTGTATCTGTGTATCTGTGTATCTGTGTATCTGTGTATCTGTATCTGTGTATCTGTGTATCTGTGTATCTGTGTATCTGTGTATCTGTGTATCTGTGTATCTGTGTATCTGTGTATCTGTATCTTGTATCTGTGTATCTGTGTATCTGTATCTGTGTATCTGTGTATCTGTGTATGTCTGTGTATCTGTGTATCTGTGTATCTGTGTATCTGTGTATCTGTGTATCTGTGTATCTGTGTATCTGTGTATCTGTGTATCTGTGTATCTGTGTATCTGTGTATCTGTGTATCTGTGTATCTGTGTATCTTGTATCTGTGTATCTGTGTATCTGTGTATCTGTGTATCTGTGTATCTGTGTATCTGTGTATCGTGTATCTGTGTATCTGTGTATCTGTGTATCTGTGTATCTGTATCTGTATCTGTGTATCTGTGTACTGTGTATCTGTGTATCTGTGTATCTGTGTATCTGTATCGTATCTGTGTATCTGTGTATCTGTATCTGTGTATCTGTGTATCTGTGTATCTGTTATCTGTGTATCTGTGTATCTGTGTATCTGTGTATCTGTGTATCTGTGTATCTGTATCTGTGTATCTGTTTGTATCTGTATCTGTATCTGTGTATCTGTGTATCTGTGTATCTGTGTATCTGTGTATCTGTGTATCTGTGTATCTGTGTATCTGTGTATCTGTGTATCTGTGTATCTGTGTATCTGTGTATCTGTGTATCTGTGTATCTGTGTATCTGTGTATCTGTGTATCTGTATCTGTGTATCTGTGTATCTGTGTATCTGTGTATCTGTGTATCTGTGTATCTGTGTATCTGTGTATCTGTGTATCTGTGTATCTGTGTATCTGTGTATCTGTGATATCTGTGTATCTTGTATCGTGTATCTGTGTATCTGTGTATCTGTATCTGTATCTGTGTATCTGTGTATCTGTGTATCTGTGTATATCTGTGTATCTGTGTATCTGTGTATCTGTATCTGTATCTGTGTATCTGTGTATCTGTGTATCTGTGTATCTGTGTATCTGTGTATCTGTGTATCTGTGTATCTGTGTATCTGTATCTGTGTTGATCTGTGTATCTGTGTATCTGTGTATCTGTGTATCTGTGTATCTGTGTATCTGTTGTATCTGTGTATCTGTGTATCTGTGTATCTGTGTATCTGTGTATCTGTGTATCTGTGTATTGTGTATCTGTGTATCTGTGTATCTGTGTATCTGTGTATCTGTGTATCTGTGTATCTGTGTATCTGTGTATCTGTGTATCTGTGTATCTGTGTATCTGTGTATCTGTGTATCTGTGTATCTGTGTATCTGTGTATCTGTGTATCTGTATCTGTATCTGTGTATCTGTGTATCTGTGTATCTGTGTATCTGTGTATCTGTGTATCTGTGTATCTGTGTATCTGTGTATCTGTGTATCTGTGTATCTGTGTATCTGTGTATCTGTGTATCTGTGTATCTGTATCTGTGTATCTGTGTATCTGTGTACCTGTGTACCTATGTATCTGTGTACTTGTGTATCAAAAAATGGGATTAATTCGTGCAAACAAGACGAATGACATGTTGTTATCTATGTTAAAAAATAGGTCAAGGTTAAATGGTTCTTACATTGGCTAAATTGAGTCAAGTTCTTCAAGGTAAAAATTTATTGGTATCATATCACAATTCTTACAAACGGCGAAAAAATTTAAATTTCTATTTCACGCCCCCTTTTCATAGTTCATGTAGTTTTGTTGGGGAGGTATTATATTCCTGGGCTGCTCTACAGTGTTGTGGTAGTGGTGTTGTTAGTTCTTTGATTTTTTTCAAGGTCGAGGTTCATTGGGGTGTCATATTACATTAGTTAGAATCATATTTCATTGGGGTGTCAATATTACAATTGTAAGGATCAGAGTTCATTGGGGGCCTCATATTATAATTCTTAGAATCAAAGTTCTAAGTAGCTCAAGGTTAGATGGTTCTTGTATTGACTAAATTGAGTAAAAGTCAAATCCTTGGAAATCTCTACAGTTCTAGAAAAATAAGCATTCCTACTCAAATGACTGACTTTGTGCATACTTGTTGCCCAGTTTTAAAAATTTCATCATTTCATGGAAAGAAGAAGAATATTAGGTTGCTGTCTATGCCAAAAGAATGTCAAGGTTAGATGGTTCTTGTATTATCTCAATGCTTGCATGAGTATTTCAAAGAAGAAACCCGAATTGAAGAATTTGAAACGGAAACACATAGGTAGTCTATGTGCCGCTGGAAAAACGACAAACTATTTTGTTTTTAATAGTAGTGCTACAAGCCCACCATATGTAAAATGGAAATATTGTATTATTACCTGACTTATTTAACGTATAGCATTTACTTCATAAATAAAGAAATATTAATAACTATGGTTTGTTTTTGTGAACTCGATTTAGGTATGAATGTCTTGCTTTTGGAAATAGCAAAATAAGTATTCCTAGTCTAATAAATGACTATGTGCATGTTGGCCATTGCTAAATTCTAAAAATAGAATCAGTTCATGGAAACAAGAAGGATGATGGTTTGTTGTCTATGCTAAAACGTATATCAAGGTTAGATGGATTTTGTATTGGCTGAATTGAGTCAAACTCAAATTCTTGGAAATCTAATCAGTTCTAGCAAAATAAGTACTCCTAGTCAACCAGTACTGCTTGGTTCTTATAAATCTAAAAATAAAATCAGTTCTTGGAAACAAGAGGAGGAGAGCCTTGAAGGTCAAATTCTTAGAAGTGGAGATCTGGGGGCAGACTCTGGACTATCAACTGAATGCGACGATTACAAAAGAACATATATACAATCATGAATTTAAAAAAATGTGTATAAGGAATTGTAATAACAACATTATGCTTACAGTATATGGGTTTCTAGTTGCATAATACTACTACGTCCTGACCACCAGGATTTAGCTTGTCTCAGGATGAGATACTTGTTTGTAATAATAAAAAGACTATGATTACAATATGTGGAGTTTTATTTACTTTATCTTGTACATAATACTACTATCCTAACCACCAGGATCTGGCTTGTCTCAGGTTTCCCCCAAGAACTGGATCCGTTTCCCAAAAACATCTCAAAACGTGAGTCTTCTTTCCAACACAGAAGTGATGGTCACTTCCCAGAGAAAACAGGTCAAAATAGTTCGTTCTTCCTAGCTGACTGCTGAAGATCACAGAAACATTGTGCGGGAACTTTGGTCAACAGGATAGTGGATCCTGCATGTTGAAGAATAGTAGTAGCCGTAGTTTTATCTAATTTTATTACCTACTACCAGTATTATTGCTTTCAAGTCTTCGATATTATAAATAGGCGTGGAATAAGTTGAACTCAGCATGGTAGCGCAAAAGAAAGATTCAATCAGGTGACCTTGAGTGGTCATTGTTGAGGTCCGAATCGGCCTACTCAACGGTTAGGATACTCTGTATTGAGGTGCTGACCGACTGCATTAGCAGCTGGGGGTGCTCCATCTTGCGTAAAATACATTTCGACGGTCTACTTATTCCACTTTATCGCGGATAAGTTTGCATTACTTACCGAGGTCAATCGCATATTAAAAGTCCCAAATTATAATTTTTACGTGCCCCTCTGTTGATAAATTTCCTAATTTGGCGGATTCATTCATTCATTAATATTGTTTTACGTAAAATTAGACTGGTAACGTTCATGAACCTCTGTTGAATTTCAGACACGTAATTAAAACTACATGGGTAATTCAGGTTCTATTGGCCCGATTGAGGTGTTGAAACGCTCACTCTGGTGTGCTGAAACAAAATTTGAGTATTATTGCTTGGGGTATCGTTGTTTTTTCTGTTTAGCTTCAGAACGAAAAAGTTTTTCATATTTTATGTTTTTGTTAGGTAAAAAATAATTTAGAGTGATTTTACAGTAAACAGCCATCATTTCCACATCTGAATGAATTTGGAAGAAATATTTCGATGTTTATTTTTCACTCTTTTAGCATCTGTGAATTCTTGAAGGGTTGAAGGATCCTAGGAATATTTTACTACAAATAATAGAAATAAAAAGAGAAATTAAAGAATTAAACATTTTTGTTCTAACATTCAGTTACGTACTTCCAGAAGAGTGCCCTCAAACAACTATTTAGTGATATAATAATAAAACAAAATAAATACACTGTTAAACATCTAAATGTCCTATATAATGAATGAATCGGGAGTGGATCTAATGGAGGCGGTTGCAAAAAACTTTATATAAAATATTGTCTTTCCTTGTTGAGTGATTATTTTTTTGCGCTTTTATTGAACGAGGACATTCTTCTTCTAGAGGTATATACACATATATATATATATATATATATATATATATATATATATATATATATATATATATACACGTAACTAAATATTAGAATAAGATTCTAAGGCTATAAATCCGTTAACGTTAAATTATCAACAAGTGGAAGTGGTTGTTGGTACGATGAACCGACTGAGTCACCTCGTATGAGGTGTTAACACATATTCCTGGTACACATCATTGAAGAAATGAATCTCTATTGATCCCTAATGACTTAGTGCTTTGCTTATGCTTTTGATGTATAGCAGACGTTATGTCATGTATTTCACTTCCTCACCAAGGGGGAGGGCGGGCTGATCGAGCTTTTCGAGCGGCTTCAGCTACGATCATGGATTCCCAGCATACATACATACATTACGTATGTATGCATGGTGGGTGTGGTCAGGATAGGATCGGAAGGAACGGAGTTAGGGTTCTGAGGGGGAAAATACTACCCCAGCATTCGTCTAAGTAGCCGCACATGGTGTGCATATACGCAGTGATCATGCCGCTATATGTGTATGAGGAAACCCCGTGAAGAAACATCGTACAAGGTAGACGGTAACGGAAATCGAACCCTAAGCAGGTCGTGTCACCACTATGCCACCAGCTCGGTATGTGATGAAAATATACCTTCTAAAAAATAAAAATCAAAATATTTCTTCACTCTACAACAAAAAGTAAATAAATATATCATTCTTATGTCTTGAATGTATCGAATTTGTAGCTAATTATTTTTCGTATAAAACGAGATTTTGTAATAAATATAAGTTTAGTAATTTGCTAATAAAACTTTTAAGACAGGTACGTTTATATGAAACATTGAAATCTTTTTCTCTTATCAATGTAAAAGTAAACGCAATAATTTAGTTTAAAATTGTATTCAGATATGTTATTATTATTATTAATAGATTAACAAATTTTCACTTCAAAATCCGTGGTCATTAGGGAAAATGTGTCTTTGAGTAGAGTAAGAAATTCCAATCGCATGGTCTCCTTTTACTTATGTCTACCAGAAATACCTAGACAGCAATATATCTTTTATTAGAATTTATATAGACTTTTCCTTATACAGGTGTTTTCATGGGAATTATTTTATTCAGTCTACATCCACCACTTATATATAAAAATTATAAAAACGGAAGCTATACACTTAAGTTGAATGACGCATACATTATTCTATGAAATTTTCAAAGCATACAGAGATAATTTTCATTAATATGCAGGTGTGTGAAGAACTCCACATTCAGAGAATTATATTTATTTACTAGTAAGTTATTTTTTTTAAAATTGATGGTACTTTACTGTGTAAGATAATAGGAAAGGTTGCCACATTAAGCATGCTTCCTTACTCAAGTCAAGAACACATTTTCCCCTAATAAGCACTGATTTTGATGTAAAAATTTGTTAATGTTACATTTTTTGTTACCACTAGGGACAATGCACTGTTTTGAAAATAAAGCTGATCAGCAATTATAGATATGATTATTTATTACATACAACAGCTAACCAATTTCACATTAAAAACTGATAATTTTCAAAATTTGTTACGTTAAAAGTAAAATTTATTTATGAATAATAAATATGCCTGAATACATTTTTAAACTAGATTATTGCGTTTACTTCTTAAAAGTTTTATTAGCAAATTACGTAAAATTAGATTTGTTGTAACACGCAAAATCTCATTCTCTATGAAAAATAATTAGCTAGAAGTTCGATACATTCAAGACAGAAAAATGATATATTATTTACTATTTTTGTAGAATGAAGAAATATTTTGATTTATATTTCCGTCACATAAATTAAAAGTTTGGAAAATCTCTTAAACTCTATAAATTGAGTAATTCAGGTACAATTGGGCTGATTGAGGTGTTGAAATACTAGCTGTGGTATGCTGGAACAAAATTTACTTGTTATGGCACAAACTTTTGAGAATTATATTTATTATATATGTCACGGACAAACCACAATATGGGGCATAAATTTGAAACTGATTAGGGAAGGGGGACATGAATCCCAGTGTTCCCGGTATCAAACTCAGGATCCAACAACCATTTAACAGTTCAAGAAAAAAGTGTTGGGTGGTTATGAAACAGTCTAAATAACTACATAAACAGTGAGTTATACGGGGCGGAAAAAGTGAGACAACTAAAAACTGAATGGGCTGAGGCTAATAATCTTTTTGAAAATGCGCGACAAAATATAAGGAACACACAAAACGTGCTGCATACTATAGAACATTTGGATGTTTAGCAGTTTATTTATTATTAAGTGGTACTGCCAGAATTACCCACTTTATAGAATTTAAAAGATTTTCCGAACTTTACTTATATATCTTTTAAATAGTAAAAATCAAAATATTTCTTCCAAATTCATTCAGATGTGCAAATGATGGCTGTTTACTGTAAAATCACTTTAAATTATACTTTACCTAACAAACTTCAACACAGGTCTATGAACATTACCAATCTAATTTTACGTAAAATTTTTAAGACAGGTAAATAAATTCGCCATGTCTCGAGTTTCTACTAATGAATGAATGAATACGCCAAATTATGTAATTTAGCAACAGATGCACACGTAAAAAATTATAGTTTGGTTGTTCTAATATTTGGTTAACCTCGCCAAGTTTTGCAGATTTATCCGCGATAAAGTGCTATTAAGTAGACCATCAAAATGTGTTTTACGCATGATGGAGCATCCCCTCTCGCTGTTAATGCAGTAGGCCAACACCTGGATACAGAGTCTCCTAACCGTTGAATAGGCCGATTCGGACGGCAACCATGACAATCTAGGTCACCAGACATTGATCCAATTGATTTTTCTTTTGAGGTACCATGATTAGTTCAATTTATTCCACGCCTGATTATAATGTTTAAGACTTGGAAACAAGAATGCTGGTGGTAGGTAGTGAAATCAGATAAAACCCTGACCTAGATCAACCGATTACGTACTATGCTCCCACATGCAGGATCCAGTGTCCTGTTAACAAACGTTCCCGCAAAATGTTTCTGTGGTCTTCAGCGGTTAGCTAGGATGAACGAGCTGCTTTGACCTGTCTTCTCTGGGCAGCAGTTACCGTTTCTGGGAAATGGCTACCTGTGTTGGGAAACAGATCCCCGCTTTGAGCTGTTTTTGGGATACGGCTATCGGTATTTGGGAAACGGGTCCAGCTGTTGGGGCAAACAACTACCTCATCCAGAGAAAAACCAAATCCTGGTGGTTAGGACAGTAGTATTATGTAAAAGATAAAGTAAATAAAAACCCACATACTGTAAGCATAATATTTTTATTAGTACAAACAACTACCTCATCCTGAGACAAGCTAGATCCTGATGGTCAGGACCGTAGTAGTATTATGTAAATAAAAACCCACTACTGTAAGCATAATCGTTTGATTACAATTCATTATACACACTTTTTTAAATTCATGATTGTATACATGTTCTTTTCTAATGGCTGTATTCAGTTGATGGTCCAGAGTCTGTCCCCAAGATCTCCACTTCCAAGAGTTTGACCTTCAAGGCTCTCCTGCTCACGACTTACTTTTGACACACTTTTAGCATAGACAACAACCCACCATTATTCTTGTTCCCATGAACTGATTTTTTAACTGAGCAATAGCAACCACGAAACGTCAGTCATTTTATTACGAATGCTTCTTTTGCTATGTCCAAGAATTTAACCTCCAAGGAAAGCTTACTTTGCTAGAACTAGTTAGATTTCCAGGAACTAGACCTTTAAGGCTTTCCCCGCATGTTTCCATGAACTGATTCTTCACATTTTGAAGGTGAAAGTTGAGACGTTGGAAGAAAGGATGAGATGAGTTAACCCCACGAGGATAGCCGAGCAGTACCGAGCATGAACCAAGCCAGTCATTGACTAGGAATGCTTATTTTGCTAAAACTGGTTAGATTTCCAAGAATCTGACTTTCAAGGCTTCCCCCGTAACGTTTCTACGAACTAAGCCTTCAGATTTTGAAGGTGGAAGTTAAAATGTTGAGAGAAACGACGAGATGGGTTGACCTCACGAGGATAGCGAAACAATTCCGAGGATGTACCAAACCAGTCATTGATTAGGCATCCTTATTTTTCTAGAACTGGTTAGATCTCCAAGAATTTCACTTTTATTCAATTTAGTCAATACAAGAACCATCTAACCTTGAGCTACTTTGAACTTTGATTCTAAGGATTATAATATGACACCCCCAATGAACTTTGATTCTAAGAAATGTAATATGACACTTCCAATAAACCTTGACCTTAAAAGTTTCAATGAACTGACAACTCAAAATCTGACGACACCACCACCACAACACTGTAGAGTTGCCCAGGAATTGTAATATGATACCTCACCAATAAAACTGACCATGAACGATGAAAAGGGGGCGTGACTTTTAAATTTCAATTTTCCCGCCGTTTCTAAGAATTGTAATATGACACCTATAAATTTTTACCTTGAAGATATTGAACCAATTTAGCCAATACAAGAATCATTTAACCTTGACCTACTTTTTAGCATAGGCAACTACCTGTCATTCTTCTTGTTTCAACGAACTGATTCTGATTTTATATTTATAAGAATTGTAATATGACACCCTTGCACGTCAATAAAATTTGAGCTTGAAAATTCTATTTTTAGGTTTCTAAGTATTGTAATATACCACTGCAGGTCAATAAACTTTGACCATAAAAATTCTATTTTTAGATTTCTAAGGATTGCGATATGGTACCCGTGCAGGTCAGTAACTTTGGCTTTGAAAATTTTATTTTTAGATTGAAACTTTGACCTTGAAATTTTAAGCTTGTTTCTCACCACCAGAATGCGAGTGATCTTGAACTGAGCCAGAATCGGCA
This sequence comes from Vesta saturnalis, assembly GCA_036346205.1. Classification (NCBI taxonomy): domain Eukaryota; kingdom Metazoa; phylum Arthropoda; class Insecta; order Coleoptera; family Lampyridae; genus Vesta; species Vesta saturnalis. Next base: position 394,034 of record JARFJB010002352.1, on the reverse strand, counting down.
CTGTATGTCTACTGATGTGTGTATATGAACACAAATTATTAGATTTTGTTTCAAAATCTCCTGAAGGTGCTGATTCAAATAGTTCTTAACTTGATTCAAACCGTTTTTGTGGTTGAATTTAAATCGTAAGGGTTTGATTTGACGGTAAATTACAATTATGACATATACAGTGCGTGACATATCATGAAAAAACGAACCTGATCTATCAGTCACAACCGATTCGTACGCATATTATCATTTTATGGTTATTATGTTAAGATCTTAATCTAAGCAGATCGTTTTTCTTGTTTTTCTCTTATAGAGATTAGTGCCTAAATATCTGATAATATATTTGTATGTTCATTTTTGGCTTCAATAAGCTAGAAAATCGCATTGAAATTGTCCCCCAAAGAAGGGAAAGCAGAAACTACACTATAAAGTAAAACATTTTCAAAATACGCCTAAAATCCAGAAACCTTTTCAGTTGTTAAAGTAAACTTACGAGAGCTGCAAAATTTGATATAGTGCAAAAGAGCAGGTACATAAAACTTAATTGTTGCCTAAAAGTAATTCCTACTTATAATCTCCCTAGTGCTTGGATTATTTCCAGAAATTTTTTCGAGTCACAATTGTTTCGATAATTTTCTCAAAACATTCGAGAACGAGAAGAAATTTCCGTTAATGAATTCAAGCACGTGGGGAATTCAGTTAGAAAATATTCCAAGAATATCCGTTGCTATTGACAACGGGATATTTTCATGATAATTACAAGGGAAATTATTTATAAACATATATTACGGATATCGCTGACCCCAGCGATAACTAGCATTGTAAAACAATAAAATTATTTTCTTGTGAACCGCAACAATGTGTTTGGTCGACTAAATAATTGAAAAAAATAAAGTTATTTATTGAAAATATTTGGCTTCATATGATTAGCAATGCCCTAAAATTATAAACGTTGATCTTGCCCATCGAGACAATTTTGATAAATAAATAAATTTTTCGGTTGTCTTTAGCTTACGGTAAGACCATACCAATCAGTTCTTGCCCAAGGCAGTGCATTTGACCGCGTTTCCAAGAAAATTAGTAAAGCAATTATGAGTTTAGGAATCTTTAGTCCTAAATGATGTCAAACCTCAAAACCTTAACATTTACTTCTTGTCCATTTATGTAATACTTTCGGGCGTGTATAATTGAAGTATGTGGGCGTGTCTTGTCCCAAATGATGAACAACCCCCCAAAACCGTTCAACCAAAGAAATGCATTTGGACGATTGCCCATCAAAACTCTTGTATAAGTAAGTAAATAATTTAGGGACCTTTGACCCTGAATAATGACAAACAGTCTTAAGCTATAATGGTTTGCTCTTGGCATTCAAAGAAATACGTTTAGTGAGTTCACCAACGAGAGTTCTCTATAAATAATTCTTTTAGATATGTTTGACACCACATAATAAATCAATGCTCTAAAACCATGACAATTAAAGGAAATTAAAAAAGAGTTTTTGGCGTTTTTTTGGCTCCAAAGAATTACCATCGCCGTAAAACCATAATACTAACTCTTTGTCTACCTCTGAAATATAGTTGATCGTTTTCCCAACGACGTTGATGTATGAATTAAGTATTTTGTCGTATTTCGCCCCAAAATAATCACCAACGCTTTAAAGTCTGATGATCGTTCTAATCTATTGCCAAAGTTCAATAAAAATGGTGTACAAAGAAAGTTGTTTGGCTTACTGTTCCCACATCATGATTATAAAGTTCGTTCTTTACCGTCGAATCAATGCGTTTGGTAGTTTTTCTTGACTTTGGATTGAATGGATATTCAATAGCGTTCAACGAAAATGTATAAGGAACACAATTTTGACGCACTCGGTGACACATTTAATAATTTAAGATTGTAATTGCTTAACAGTAACTGCATAATAAATTTTCTTTTTATTTTACAGAGAACAAAACTCAAAAATGAAAGATAAACTTACGCAAGATTCACTACCGTCATTTGTATTTGGCTACTTAATTTTAACGTTTAAACGTACTTATAATTCTAGCGATAACATCCAGTATTTGAGAAATCAACGTGTGTCATATTAACAAAACAATGCTTATGAACAGTATTTTTGTTTTCAACGGCATTCTGCCAATTTTTTATACGCCATGATTATTTCAAAATAATCATTGATTGAACGATCATCGCTTTGTTTAAAAATTTTGAACCTGTGACTCAATTCCAACTATTTTGTTCAATGCATGGAGTTTCAAATTACTCATTGCGTTATTTTTATACTAATTGAGGTTATAGTAAATACACTTTGGACAGTACTTGCTTATTTCATAACATAGTGTGTGATATTCGAAAGAATAATTGTAATGACTCGCATGAAAATACTTAAAAACACTAAAACGAAACTTTAATCTAACTCTCCTTAAGTGTAAGTAGCCCTGCAATGCAATGTTGCCAATTTTCGGAGGCGTGAAGGAAACCCCGCTTTAGCGAGATCTCAACCCATACACTCGGAGGGGCTTACGTACTCATGGTATCAGAAAAGCGCGATACTAGAGCAAGAGATCTATACCGAACCACCGATTTGGTGATACTGAAGATATCTTGACACGTTCACTTGTAACTTTGTTTTTAGGGTAGTGGAAGGGTTCCAATGTCAATACTATTGACAGACGTTATCGCTTTCGAAAGCTGAAATGCCAACGTTATACTTGTATGTATCGTTTTGGAGGCAAAAGTACCCGTGATATATATATATATATATATATATATATATATATATATATATATATATATATATATATACTTTTTGCCTCCAAAACGATTCATACAAGTATAACGTTGGCATTGTGTGAATGTATGAGTTGAGATCTCGCTAAAGCGGGGTTTCATTTGCGCCTTCGAAAACTGGCAACATTGAATTGCAGGGCTACTTACACTTAAGGAGAGTTAGATTAAAGTTCCGTTTTAGTGTTTTTAAGTATTTTCATGCGAGTCATTACAATTGTTCTTTCGAATATCACACACCATGTTATGAAATAAGCAAGTACTGTCCAAAGTGTATTTACTATAACCTCAATTAGTATAAAGATAACGCAATGAGTAATTTGAAACTTACTTGCATATATCCATGCATTGAACAAAATAGTTGGAATTGAGTCACAGGTTCAACATTTTTAAACAAAGCGATGATCGTTCAATCAATGATTATTTTGAAATAATCATTGCTTATACCTTCTAAGTAAAAAAATGGCTGAATGGCCTGATACCTTTGAAAACAAAAATACTGTTCATAAGCATTGTTTTGTTAATATGACATATTTTGATTTCTCAAATATTGGATGTTATCTCTAGAATTATAAATACGTTTAACCGTTAAAATTAAGTAACCAAATACAAATGACGGTAGTGAATCTTGCGTAAGTTTATCTTTCATTTTTGAGTTTTGTTCTCTGTAAAATAAAAAGAAAATTTATTATGCAGTTACTGTTAAGCAACTACAATCTTAAATTATTAAATGTTGCCACTGAGTGCGCCCAAATTGTGTTCCTTATACATTTTTGTTGAACGCTATTGAATATCCATTCAATCCAAAGTCAAGAAAAACTACCAAATGCATGGATTCGACGATAAAGAACGAACTTTATAGTTTTAAGGCGTTTGTTATTATTTGGGAACAGTAAGCCCAGCAACTTTACTTGTATACCATTTTTATTGAATTTTGGCAATAGATTAGAAAGATCTTTAGGCTTTAAGGCGCTGGTAATTATTTTGGGGCGAAATACGACAAAATACTTCATTCATACATCGTCGTCGTTGGGAAAACGATCAACTACATTTTAGAAGTGGACAAAGAGTTAGTATTATGATTTTACGGCGATGGTAATTCTTTGGAGCCAAAAAAACGCCAAAAACTCTTTTTTAATTTTCTTTAATTGCCACGGTTTTAGGGCATTGATTTATTGTATGGTGTCAAACATATCTAAAAGAATTATTTATAGAGAACTCTTGTTGGTGAACTCACTGAACGTATTTCTTTGAATGCCAAGAGCAAACCATTATAGCTTAAAATTTTTGGTCATTATTCTGGGTCAAAGGTCCCTAAATTATTTACTTACCTATACAGTTGGATGGGCAATCGGCCAAATGCATTTATTTGGTTGAACAGTTTTGGGGAGGTTGTTTATCATTTGGGACAAGACACGCCCGCATACTTCAATTATACACGCCCGAAAGTATTACATAAATGGACAAGAAGTAAATGTTAAGATTTTGCGGTTTGACATCATTTAGGACTAAAGATGTGTAAACTCATAATTACTCTACTAATTTTCTTGGAAACGCGGTCAAATGCACTGACTTGGGCAAGAACTGATTGATATGGTCTTACCGTAATGGTCACCATTTGAAGACAACCGAAAAATTTATTTATTTATCAAAATTGCCAACAGCATTGTCTCGATGGGCAAAATCAACGTTTATAATTTTAGGGCATTGCTCATCATATGGAACCAAATATTTCCAATAAATAACTTTATTCTTTTCAATTATTTAGTCGACCAAACGCATTGTTGCGGTTCACAAGAAAATAAATTTATTGTTTTACAATGCTAGTTATCGCGGGGGTCATCGATATCCGTAATATATGTTTATAAATAATTTCGCTAGTAATTATCATGAAATATCCCATAAAATGATGATATGCGTACGAATCGGTTGTGACTGATAGATCAGGTTCGTTTTTTCATGATACGTCGCGCACTATATATGTCATAATTGTAATTTACCGTCAAACCAAAACCTTACGATTTAAACTCAACCACAAAAATGGTTTGCATCAAGTTAATAACTATTTGAATCAGCACCTTCAGGAGATTTTGAAACAAAATCTAATAATTTATGTACATATACACATATCAGTAGACATACAGGGCCGATTCTGGCCCAGTTCAAGATCACTCGCATTCTGGTGGCGAGAAACAAGCTTAAAATTTCAAGGTCAAAGTTTATAGACCTGCATGGGTATCATATTGCAATCCTTAGGAATCTAAAAAAGGAATTTTTATGGTCAAAGTTTATTGACCTGCAGTGGTATATTACAATTCTTAGAAACCTAAAAATAGAATTTTCAAGCTCAAATTTTATTGACGTGCAAGGGTGTCATATTACAATTCTTATAAATATAAAAGCAGAATCAGTTCGTTGAAACAAGAAGAATGACAGGTAGTTGTCTATACTAAAAAGTGGGTCAAGGTTAAATGATTCTTGTATTGGCTACATTGATTCAATCTCTTCAAGGTAAAAATTTATAGGTGTCATATTACAATTCTTAGAAACGGCGGGAAAATTTAAATTTCAAAGTCACGCCCCCTTTTCGTCGTTCATGGTCAGTTTTATTGGTGAGGTATCATATTACAATTCCTGGGCAACTCTACAGTGTTGTGGTGGTGGTGTCGTCAGATTTTGAGTTGTCAGTTCATTGAAAATTTCAAGGTCAAGGTTTATTGGAAGTGTCACATTACATTTCTTATAATCAAAGTTCATTGGGGGTGTCATGTTATAATCCTTAGAATCAAAGTTCAAAGTAGTCCAAGGTTAGATGGTTCTTGTATTGACTAATTGAGTAAAAATCAAATTCTTGGAGATCTAACTAGTTCTAGAAAAAGAAGGATGCCTAATCAATGACTGGCTTGGTACATCCTCGGTATTGCTTCTCTATCCTCGTGGGGTCAACCCATCTCATCGTTTCTCTCAAACGAAACCCCGCTTTAGCGAGATCTCAACTCATACACTCGGAGGGGCTTACGTACTCATGTTATCAGAAAAGCGCTACACTAGCGCAAGAGATCTATAGCGAACCTAAAAGTCCGATTTGGTGATACTGAAGATACCTTGACACGTTCACTTGTAACTTTGTTTTTAGGGTAGTGGAAGGGTTCCAATGTCAATACATACATACATACACACACACACACACACACACACACACACATATATATATATATATATATATATATATATATATATATATATAATTTGTAATGGCTAAATTGAATAAATATACGTTTGAGGGAAAAGGGTTGTTTGGCTGTGTCTCTTTAGTGGGGAAAGGTAATTAGATATTAGGTAAAAATAAATTTAAATGTTAAAATGTTAATTAAATTAATAATGGATTTTTAACTTTGCACCGGACTAGCTCAATCTCAAATGGGGATAGGGATCAAAGGTATTTAGTTTGGAAAATTAACTTTATATTTAAATGTGAATGTATGTATAAGATTTACACTTTATAAAATTTCTACAACTGTATAAAATTTACTCTGAATAGAATTTACCTCTAACGCATGCGTTGTAATGTAATTGAATGAATTTAATGATGTCAAAATTGTCAAATAATTTAGAAATTTACTGTTTAAGTTCAACAATGAAATTAATTTAAAAATTTTGATTACCTTACAAGTGTTTACACAAGTAATTGTTTGAAATAATATACCAATACATATATCTAATGAATAATGAATTTGCAGGAAATTTATCAAATAAATGTCCACAATGAAATAGGGTTATATACAAAAAAAATGTGACTCACATATACAGTCCTCAATACAGGTGGATGTTTTCGAATAGTTCCAAATTGATGCAGGTACTTTCCACTCGGTTCTAGCTGTTACCATACATCCATGTGCAGCTAACCGGTACTTGGATTGTCGAAGACAGCAGCTTCCAAAGGCAAATGATGTTTTCTTTCCAAATCGGCCACTCCAGTCACTTATTTTAATTTGGTAATTTTTATTTAAATAGATTAAAAATTTAATGATTGTTATCGGTTTAAAAAAAATGTTTAAATGTTATCCAAACTTTTGTTATAATCACTTTTATTTTAGGTACCGGATCAAATTTATTTTATTAAGAAGGAATTGTACGTAGAAATAAAACACCAGTAACCAAATAAATATGCTTTTAATTTGGTAGAAACGAAATTAAATTAAATGCGATAACACGAAAAATTCTTAACAACAAAAAAACGTAACACAAATCAACTCGTATAATTATTTTACGAACATCAGCAGGTATCGGAGACCGAATTATTTTATTTAACCGCCGGTATAAAAACTTTCTTTACGATGGTTTAATCAGGTTATGAAAACTTACTCTTTTTTTTCACAAATGCACAACACTGCTTTAACCTTATTTTAAATTTTAACAAAACTAGAGAGAGAGTAGAGAGTCCAGGGCAATTCCTTTTATACCTTTTTGGTTGTTACTAAAAATTCAATTTTTTTTCAGCCATATTACCTAAGTAACTAAGGCTCTTATTGGTCGAAACATTTACAAATTTGGACTAAAATGGAAATTTGGCCATAACTTTCTTATACTTTAACGAATCTAAAAACTAACAACAAAAATGAAAACTACATAAAATTTTGAACAAAAAGACACCTAACAAGCTATGGTTCCTAAAATTAATATACGAACTCACTTACTCTAAGCTGAATATGCTTATAACTATTTAAACTTACAAGCTACACTTAATCTAATAACATAAACGGAATTCTGAGGCAATTTTACATAAGAAAACATACTTTTAGTGTTAGAAATATTGAATTTAAAAGAATTTTGAGTTTATGTAAAAATATTCTAGATTTACCTAAAATTTCACACAATTTTGCGGTAAAAAGCAAAGTATCCTTATAAAAACAGTGAGATACTGTGAAAGAACGCTTATTAATTGCTTTAAGAGCAAAATTAAAGCCTAATAATATGAAAAAACTATAAAATTATGGAAAAAACCTAGAAATTATAACCTAACCAAACTTAAATCTAAAATTGGAAATAACACATATTTAAAAATGTTTTTAACACACAAAATGTTATGTTCGAGGTTTGTAATGCTTGTCTTTATTATTTTCACTATATATTTCTAGTGCATAGAGTCATATATTGTTGCATTAAAAAAGTCTCTTCGTCTAACACACTTATTGAAATTTTTATTATAAAAATGTATATCACTATGAATGTCTTTATGCTAAATTGTTTTAAGCATTATTCTTGCTGTTAAACTTAAATCACAATGTTCGTCACTTAGTTGCTTCCAGAAATATTTGCGAAAAATGTCTAATATGTCTATATGATAACCCTTTTATTAAATTTCTACATTTCCTGCTTTCGAAAACTAATTATACAATATCCTTAACATAATCCTAACTATACAATTTATGTTTAAACACCTGTAAAATGTTTACTTGCCAAAATACCCTACAAAAATTGATTTTTATTGAAAAAAATGAAATGCTAAATTGACTTTACGAAAATAGGTGTATTTAACATTCTTGACATCTTTGTTGGTAGCACAATGCTTTTTATGATGAAACCAAACTATGTAAATAATATTCAGACTAAATTATACAAAACACATCTATTTTAACCACATCGTGAACCAGATTTCTATAAAAAAATGTCTCGCATATGTATCGAGCTTGAAATCACCCCTTTTTATTACTAAATTGTCATTCAAACTGTACGATCCTTCCTTTACCTCTTTCTGAACATCTCAATATATATATATATATATATATATATATATATATATATATATATATATATATCTATCTATCTACCCGATGGGCCATCCTGCCCGTACCGCTTGGCAGCAGGTCTAACGCCGGAGACAGGCACCTTATGCTGTACAAAGGAAAGGGGAATATTTTTAGTATTTTTTTTGAGTTCGAATCTAATCTAATTTCATTTGGTTGTAAACGTAGAATTATTATCTCTGTCACTTTCTTATATAAGTTCTTGCATAACGAGGTAGGTTGTATTGCATTGCTATCGCAAGTTAAGTTTCTAATGCCAAATATTATACGCCAGACAATTACTTTCTTCATCTCTAGAGCAAACACAAATTTAATACTATTTTTACTCCATTTGATATTAATTATTGTAATTTGAACCCGATTATTAGCTATTTAAGCTGTCCATTTGGTTGTATTGTTGGACAATGAAGAACATTGTTATTATTATTATTATTATTATTATTATTATTATTATTATTATTATTATTATTAAATTTATAAGCTATAAGGTAACGTAAATTGAAACAGTTACGACCGTCATTGATCAGCTGTTGACTTTGTGGCACGTTATTATTTTGTCAATACGTGCGAATATTATTTTGTAGCTTTTCACGAATTAGCGTATCGACTGCCGACACGGACTCACCTGTATTTATTATTATTAAGTTACACTCCTAAACAGGCTTAGTAGTCCAATTAAATACGAGTTAATAAACAGTGAAATTAAAGAATATTGACTAAATCAGATATAAAAGAAGCCGAGCCTGTGTAAGTGTGATTGTTTTATCAGAAAATGATTAGTTTTAAACAAGAGAAATATATTTAATTTGATAAGCAGAGCAATAATGAAAATCATCCAATGCAAAGGTGAACATAAAATCAGATTAGTTTTAGCAGATGGGAGATAAAAACCGCTCGTCAACCGTGTATTAGTTCGTTTAACTCTAAACTGTATCATGTTTAAGATTTTTGCACAGTCGATTCTACTAGACATAACCTTAAACAGGAATACCGCAGATTGTATACGTTTTTTGTTATCTAAGCTGGTAAAGCCATACACAATTAATAAACACTCCTGAGGAAAGCCTTGAACTGGCTAGTGATTGTTCGTTCGAAAAAACAGATATTTCAGGAAGCGTCTCTGAACCTTTTCAAGTGCATCAACATGCATCGAGTAAGGCGGACAACACACTATTGCCATATTCTAGCTTAGAGCGGACACTTTCTAGTGCAACATTTTTGGAATTCCTTGCAATAAAACCAAGGTTTTGATATGCCGAGTTTAGTGTTTTTCAATATGTGTTTGAAATGATAATTCTTTATCAAAACCTACACCTAGGTCAGTTATCGTGTCGGGTCTAGCGAAGAAAAAGTTATCTGTATTGTATTGAAATCTTATGTAGTCTTGTTCACGTGTGAAAGACGTAATTACGGATTTGTAATTGTTAACCTTTAATTTTTTAAATTGCACTACTCGTCCATACGTTCGATACTACCTTGTAAGGCTAAGGCGTCGTTGTAGCCCTGAATTATCGTAAACAATTTAACGTCGTCAGGATACATTAAGGTTATTAATCAAATCATTGATAAAGATGTTAAAAACCATGGTCCCAGGACAGAACCTTGAGGCACACCAGAAGTAGCAATATAAGAAGCTGATTTATATCCGTTGAAATACACTTAAGAGTATCAATTATCAAAATAAGAAACAAACTGCTGAATAACCAAACATTTATAACTTATCATAAAGGATACAATGTTCCATAGTGTCAAATTCCTTGCTCAAATCTATATATACGACATCAACTTGAAGTTTATTGTCCAAACCCTCTGAGAGCAACTGAGTAAAACAGCAAATTTGTGATGGTGGATCTACCAGGATAGAATCTATGCTGAGGTGGAGAAATCTTTGTGAAATCCAAAATATCAAATGTTTATGCACCAAATACTTTACAAAAGTTGAAAAGTAGAGAGATAGGTCGATAGTTGCTAATTTAAGCTTTTGAACTCTGGGAACGCCTTGGGGCTTAAAATTTTGTTAAATATAACCATTAACGGTTTACCAAGATAGGAGCGCAATCTTTAATCCAGAAGGAAGGTATCCGATCTAAAGCCGGTGTGATACTAGAACTGAGTTTTTTGTATTACTTCTGTACTCCATTTACAATACGTCCCTTGAGGATAAAAGCAACTAGAAAAGTAAGAGCCAAACGCTTCCACTATTTCTTGAGGCATGTGCAACGATTGATTGTTGAAACTCATGTATGAGTTGTACGCAGGGCGCTTAGAGCGGTTAATACAGGACCTAAGTTTCTTTGGGTTAGTTTCAAATTCAGCTTCCAGTTTTAGTATATATGCTTTATGTGATTTTCTAATGTTAATTTTAATTCTGGATCTGGTGTGCTTAAATACCATTAAGCCTGAATTAGGGGGGGGTGCCTCTTATTTTGCCACCAAACATTTTTCATCGGGATATTTTTAATTTTTTGGGCAAAATTTGCCACAAAAAAGTTACTCTTGTTTGAGGTTTTAGCAATAAATGCTGATCGACTTAATAAATTATTTTGAAATGAAACAATTAATAATTTTCATGCGCGAGAACGAACTAATAATGATTGTTTCAGAAACAACTATGAGGTAAAGATATTCTAAATTATTTAGAACTTAAAAATGGTTTTAATTGTATGACATTAACACAGAACAGACAAAGGAAACAATTAAAAAAAACAAGGAATAACCCAAAACTATGAACAACAATGTGTCAAACGAATCTGTCAAACAAAAAAAAATCTGCAGTCTAAGCCTACTTTATTGAAGTAAATCAAATTAACTTAATATTTCTTTTATTTTCTTATTTTAGGTAAAACACCTTAAAACCTCAAATAACTCCAAAACCATTAATTTTTTTCACTTTCAACAAAAGTACCTTTTTTGTGGCAAATTGTTTAAAAAATATTTTTGCCCAAAAAATTAAAAATATCCCCATAAAAAAGGGGGGTGGGGCAAAATAAGTGGCCAGGCTCCTGTACAAAATATTAAAAATTTCTCAACACCATCTTTTATGACCTAATCTATTTGTGATTTAAATTTCATTTAGGTATCTTAAACCGTTTCAGAGATAATAAAAAAGGATTTTTCGCCCACATTTACAGGGCCGTATCTTCTTAAGGAGTCATTTTCGGACACATGTTCATTAACCAAACTAACGTTATTTTTTAATATTCTATTTACCCTAGAAATTATTAGCGGAATGTTTTTTGGAATACCCAGTATTTAAAAAGATGATGACGTTAATTTGACGTTAGCTTTTAGGTCGACCACCAATTATTTAATATGTTGTTTGTATTGGTACTGAATGTAAAGGGTAATGACGATAAACTTATTTTTGCCAAAAAATTAAAAATATCCCCATAAAAAAGTAGGCGGCAAAATAAGTGGCGATGCTCCTGTACAAAATACTAAAAATTTGTCAACACTATCTTTTATAACCTAATCAAAGGTATTTGTGATCTAAATTTCATTTAGGTATCTTAAACCGTTTCAGAGATAACAAAAAAAGGATTTTTGGGGCCACTTTTACAGGGCCGTATGTTCTTAAGTAGGAATTTTCGGACACATGTTTATTAACCAAACTAACGTTATTCTATAATACTCTGTTCTATTAGAAATTAGCGGAACGTATGTATATATATATATATATATATATATATATATATATATATATATATATATATATAGTATATTATATATATATATATATATATATATATATATATATATACAGTACCGGGTATTTTACGATGAGCGACACAGACTATAGCGCTTAGACGCCACCGATTTGCAAATTTTTTTTAATGCAATATGATATAAGATCATAATGCTCACATTTTAAAATTATTTCCATTGATACAGGGTGTGCCAGAAAATAGTCCCGCATCAAAGTTGTGTTTTTAAATGAAACACCCTGTATATTTTTCCATATTTCAAGTTGTACGAGTAAAATAAAGCTAAATTGCTGCTATACTGTGTATACGTAAACCTTACCCTTTTCGAGATATTTGGGATTTCTCAAAATTGTGTGGTAAATTTTATCAATTGTACTATAGTACAATGATAAAATCACTATTGGTCACTATGAATAGTCAATATAATGAGCTATCAAATCCCATATGACTGGTTGGAGAAAATCTATACGTGGCGTTTAAAAAAGGTAATTCTTTTCATTCTTGTTTAAATATAATTAACTTGCTTAGTTCAAATGGAACATCCTGTACATTTTTCTTTTAATTAATGGAGAATTTAATTTTCTTTCAAACTACATTAGGTTTTCCTATACCTAAAATGAATGGTTTTGCAGTTATTCCCATTTAATTGAAGTATTTATATGAATTAACTGTTCTAAAAGAAAGGACATTCGAGAGGAAAGTAAACTATACGTGAGCTGTCTTCATTAAATATTCAAATTGTTTCCCATCTTCGACTATACACAAACGTACTCTTTCTTCGAAATTATTTCGCACATTTGAGAGTATTAACGGAGTTACAGTAGAAAAAGCGTGCCGGATACGTCCTATCATGTACTCTTTTGTCGTCGGAGAAGTAACGTAAACAATATCCTGCAGGCCAGTTTTGTGGACCACCTCTTCCAATCCAATTATCGGAGTATCTTACACCATGACCGAAATGCGCAGGAGCGTCATCTAACTGAAACCACATACGCTCTATGAGAGGGAGAGGGAGAGGGAGAGGGAGAGGGAGAGGGAGAGGGAGAGAGGAGAGGGAGAGGGAGAGAGGAGAGGGAGAGGGAGAGGAGAGGAGAGGGAGAGGGAGGAGGGAGAGGGAGAGGGAGAGGGAGAGGGAGGGAGAGGGAGAGGAGAGAGGAGAGGAGAGGGAGAGGAGAGGGAGAGGGAGAGGAGAGGGAGAGGAGAGGGAGAGGAGAGGAGAGAGGGAGGAGAGGGAGAGGGAGAGGAGAGGAGAGGGAGAGGGAGAGGAGAGGGAGAGGGAGAGGGAGAGGAGAGGAGAGGAGAGGAGAGGAGGGAGAGGAGAGGAGAGGGAGAGGGAGAGGGAGAGGAGAGGGAGAGGAGAGGGAGAGGAGAGGGAGAGGAGAGGGAGAGGAGAGGAGAGGAGGGAGAGGGAGAGGGAGAGGGAGAGGGAGAGGAGAGGAGAGGAGAGGGAGAGGGAGAGGGAGAGGGACAGGGAGATTCAGTTTCTTACAAACACTATTAAACTTTGAAGCTTTAAAAATGCGTAAAGTACATTTAGTTTAAAAACAAGACTTACATATGCACTCTAATAGACCATTATCAGTACTTTCAATGTAATAAATTTCCTGATTATCTTAACGATATGAACAAATACACAGCAAATACTTTAAACTTTAATCAATTAAATCTTAATCTTAATTTAATTTCAGTTTAAAAAATTTCCTTATAGGTGTAATTTCGATTATATTTTAGGTTCATTTCAGCCAAGAATGTGTATCTTAGGTTTTTCATACACCTAAATAAAGAAATGAAATATATGAAATTGAGTTTTTTAAAAACAATACAATACTTACTTGTAATAACTCATATTTTCTTTAAATAAGTGCTCATAAGGACTTCCTATATGAAATTTATGTACAAGAAAAGTATTTGGTAAAACAATAAATTCGTAACCAACAAACGATAATTCCGCAAGTTGTTCAACTTTGTTTAAACCATACCCAACGAATCGTTCGTCAAACTCTGGTACAGTTCGTGAAGTGACAACGTATGGCTCATAACCTGCCTTCCACTTAACCTGAGAAGTTACTATTAAGCAATAAACAATAATGATAATGTAACTAACTGTATATGGTGTTGTGGCATTTCGCAATTTCTCATAATTAGTTGTTGCGTGACCTTTTCTAAATCTACTAACATGAAATTGAATGATTAAATTATGATCCCATGCTCTATGCCACTCGGTTGTATTAATGGGCATTTGTTTCATTTCCTCACTGGACTGAAATGCTGGAATAACTAAAGCCTACACAAAATTATAGAGTATCACTTAAACGTTTACCTTCTTATTTAATGTTTTCATACCTTCAATCTGATTCAGTATGTTTTGATAAACATCTTCTCCTGGGATAAAATCAACATCGACTAAAAAAACGTACGAGGTTTGCACATTTCTTAAAGCAATGTTTCTAAGTGTATTTACAGGATACAAATTACTATCCCTGAATACAATATGGTACAAAATATTTTGACGTGTACTTAGGACAGTCGAATTGTCAATAAGATGCAATATCCTTTGCATTTCTTTATCATTTACGTACATCGTTACACTTACTGGACCTAAATCAGTTTAGATGAGTAATTAATATTTTAAATGATCAAGAAATGGTTTTCACCTGGCCACCTTTCACAAATCAATTCAAAAACTGAAAATTTCTCAAATGACATTTGTGTTGTTAGCGTTACATCCTCCTCATAAGCATCACCACCAATACCTCTTACATACAATAACGTTCTATACAAATATTTTTTTCCTAAAACTTCAGGAAAGTTGGAACAACCTGTTAAATTGATGTTATAATTATTTGGTGAAAATTTGACAAATCCTGGTATTAATGATGCATCAAGTTCCGATATCCCGTTGTAGATTGATGTAAAGTAATCATTCTTTGTGATTTTGTGTAGATGCGTCCAGCGAATATACTAAAAACAGATTATAAAAAATATTTGTTTATTATAAAAAATATACGTTACGCTTGATTTATTATTAATTACAATCTTTGCGTCTAACGACAATATTTTGTGGGAATTTATGAATTGTTGATAATTTTTTGATTCTAATAATTGCTTAACGTTGAAGTATAGTATATTATCCTTGGTTATGCTATCCACCACGATGATAATCTGAAATTTTTGTTCATTATACATATTGTTGGTTAGTCTGTATACGGTTTTTTCATCCACTTACTGCACCAAGTCGTCAGTAATGATTGAAGGTCTGTAGCTTGCCAATAGATAGCGATACATAGGGTGCGTACGCTAGGTACCGGACTCACAAAACGGTACTTACTTTAAAAATACGCCTCGTATTTCAAAGTAATAGTGTAATACGTATTGATTCTCAGTCAAAATCATTTCTTAATGTTATCTCTCTCCCTCTCCCTCCTCCCTCCCACTTACTTCCCTCTCTCCTTACCCCAATGATAGTGATGGTGATGGTGATAGTGATACGAATTCTAGTAGTAATAGTGATAGTGATGGTGATGGCGATGGTGATGTGATGGTTATGGTGATAGTTATGGTGATGGTGATGGTGATGGTAATGGTAATGGTAATGGTAATGGTAATGATAATGGTAATGGTAATGGTAATGGTAATGATAATGGTAATGGTAATGGTAATGGTAATGGTAATGGATGGTAATGGTAATGGTAATGGTAATGGTACTGATAATGGTAATGATAATGACAATGGTAATGGTAATGGTAATGGTAATGGTAATGGTAATGGTAATGGTAATGGTAATGGTAATGGTAATGGTAATGGTAATGGTAATGATATGGTAGTGGTAGTGGTAGTAGTAGTGGTAGTGGTTGTGATAGTGATAGTGGTAGGGACAATGGTAGTGTAGTGGTAGTGGGAATGGTAGTGGTAGTGGTAGTGGTAGTGGTAGTGATAGTGGCAGTGGTAGTGGTGGTGGTAGCGGTAGTGATAGTGTTAGTGGTAGTGGTAGTAGTTGTGGTAGTGGTAGTGGTAGAGGTAGTGGTAGTGGTAGTGGTAGTAGTAGTGGTAGTGGTAATGGTAGTGGTGTAGCGGGTGGTGTGGTAACGGGTAGTGGGTGGAGTGGTAGAGAGTGGTAGTGGTAGTGGTAGTGATAGTGGCAGTGGTAGTGGTAGTGGTAATGGTAACGGTAACGGTAAGAGTAACGGTAACGGTAACGGTAACGGTAACGGTAAAGGTAACGGTACGGTAACGGTACGGTAACGGTAACGGTAACGCCAACGTCAATAACTTTAGCAATATCTATACCATTAGCAATAGCATTATCTATACCATTAGTAATAGCATTAGCAATAGAATTAGCAATAGCATTAGCAATAGCATTAGCAATAGCATTAGCAATAGCATTAGCAATAGCATTAGCAATAGCATTAGCAATAGCATTAGCAATAGCATTAGCAATAGCATTAGAATAGCATTAGCAATAGCATTAGCAATAGCATTAGCAATAGCATTAGCAATAGCATTAGCAATAGCATTAGCAATAGCATTAGCAATAGCATTAGCAATAGCATTAGCAATAGCATTAGCAATAGCATTAGCAATAGCATTAGCAATAGCATTAGCAATAGCATTAGCAATAGCACTAGCAATAGCATTAGCAATAGCTTTAGCAATAGCGTCAGCAATAGCATTAGCAATAGCATTAGCAATAGCATTAGCAATAGCAATAGCAATAGCATTAGCAATAGCATTAGCAATAGCATTAGCAATAGCATTAGCAATAGCATTAGCAATAGCAATAGCAATAGCATTAGCAGTAGCACTAGCAACAGCGATGGCAATCGCAATAATAATATCATCAGAAACAGCGTAAGCAACAGCAACCGCAACCACAGCAGCAACAACAGCAACAGCAGCGGGAACAGCAACAGCAACAAAAACAGCAACAGCAGCAGCAGCAGCAATAGTAACAATAAAAGCAACAGCAACCGCAACAACAGCGACAGCGAATACAACATCAACAGCAACAGCAACTGTAACAGCAATAGCAACGGGAGCAGTAACAGTAACACTAACATTAACATTAACATTAACATTGACATTAACATTAACATTAACATTAACATTAACATTGACATTGACATTGACATTGACATTGACATTGACATTGACATTGACATTGACATTGACATTGACATTGACATTGACATTGACATTGACATGGACAGTGACAGTGACAGTGACAGTGACAGTGACAGTGACAGCGACAGTGACTCTGACACTGACAGTGACAGTGACAGTGACAGTCACAGTAACAGTAACAGTAACAGTAACAGTAACAGTAACAGTAACAGTAACAGTAACAGTAACAGTAACAGTAACAGTTACAGTAACGGTAACAGTAATAGTAACAGTATTAGTATTAATGCAACATCAACTGCAACAGCAACATCAACAGCAACAGTAACTGTAACAGCAATAGCAATGGGAGCAGTAACAGTAACACTAACATTAACATTAACATTAACATTAACATTAACATTAAAATTAACATTAACATTAACATTAACATTAACGTTAACGTTAACGTTAACGTTTGACGTTGACGTTGACGTTGACGTTGACGTTGACGTTGACGTTGACGGTGACGGTGACGGTGACGGTGACGGTGACGGTGACGGTGACAGTGACAGTAACAGTAACAGTGACAGTGACAGTGACAGTGACAGTGACAGTGACAGTGACAGTGACAGTGACAGTGACAGTGACAGTAACAGTAACAGTAACAGTAACAGTAACAGTAACAGTAACAGTAACAGTAACAGTAACATCAACAGCAACAGCAACGGGAGCAGTAACAGAAACACTAACTAACTGACATTAACATTAACATTAACATTAACATTAACATTAACATTAACATTAACATTAACATTAACATTAACATTAACATTAACATTAACATTAACATTAACATTAACATTAACATTAACATTAACATTAACATTAACATTAACATTAACATTAACATTAACATTAACATTAACATTAACATTAACATTGACAGTGACAGTGACAGTGACAGTGACAGTGACAGTGACAGTGACAGTGACAGTGACAGTGACAGTGACAGTGACAGTGACAGTGACAGTGACAGTGGCAGTGACACTGACAGTGACAGAGACAGTGACAGTGACAGTGACAGTGACAGTAACAGTAACAGTAACAGTAACAGTAACAGTAACAGTAACAGTAACAGTAACAGTTACTGTAACAGTAACAGTAACAGTAACAGTAACATTAACAGTTACAGTAACAGTAACAGTAATAGTAACATTAACAGTTACAGTAACAGTAACAGTAATAGTAACAGTATTAGTATTAATGCAACGTCAACTGCAACAGCAACATCAACAGCAACAGCAACTGTAACAGCAGTAGCAACGGGAGCAGTAACAGTAACACTAACATTAACATTAACATTAACATTAAAATTAACATTAACATTAACATTAACATTAACATTAACATTAACATTAACATTAACATTAACATTAACGTTAACGTTAACGTTAACGTTAACGTTAACGTTAACGTTAACGTTAACGTTAACGTTAACGTTAACGTTAACGTTAACTGACGTTGACGTTGACGTTGACGTTGACGTTGACGTTGACGTTGACGTTGACGTTGACGGTGACGGTGACGGTGACGGTGACGTTGACGGTGACGGTGACGGTGACGGTGACGGTGACGGTGACGGTGACGGTGACGGTGACAGTAACAGTGACAGTGACAGTGACAGTGACAGTGACAGTGACAGTGACAGTGACAGTGACAGTGACAGTGACAGTGACAGAGACAGTGACAGTGACAGTGACAGTGACAGTGACAGTGACAGTGACAGTGACAGTGACAGTAACAGTAACAGTAACAGTAACAGTCACAGTAACAGTAACAGTAATAATGGTAATATTAATAATAATAATATTAGTAATTCTATTTTTCGTAGTGATGGTGTTAGTGTAGTGAGCAGTTAAAATTTCTTAGCATGAATTTTCCCAGTAAATGCAATAATGTGTTGTTACATTAATGTTTAATATAAAATTAAGGTTAATTGCTTACATTACTATCATCTGCCATATGGAAAAAATTACACATTAATCGGATATTACCGACAACAAACAGGTCTGGGTCCAATACGAAAAGATTTGATACATTTTGTACTATTGCAGGAAAAATGTATTTAATGAGTTCTGCGTCTTCCTTAAAAATCCATTGTAGTCGCTTGGATAAAGTTTGTATATTATATGTAGTTAAAATATCTAAAAAAAGTATCTTTAAAATTGCTAGAAATAAACAAAATGTTAGTACAAACCGTCAGATACATGTACCCACGTTTTAAACAACGTATCCACTATATTCTCTGATACGTCATCTACTATAACATGAAAATTTAATGGAAAACTGCGATAAAAGAAAATTGACTTTAACGCAATGTAAAAATCGCCACTATTTTTATTTGATAAAAAAACAAATCCAATGTGCACGTCTTTGCGTATGCCCAGCGTATTTGGTACTTCGTTGTTGGACTGTCTAAACATATCTAACAAATTGAACATGAAAGAAACGTGTGGCTATAACAAATTGATCTTACTTTGAAAATGATAAATTACGATAATAATTGTAGTAAGAATTAAATATTGCAAATATTCCTTGAAATTCATATCGCGACCGGTACTGAATTACAATATCCAAAACTGTATCCTATTCGTAGTTTACAATTCACATAATCGATTAAACATTTGTTTGTCACATTTTACACACCTCATCTACAGAAGCACATTCGGAAGTTTCCATTTGTTTATTATCACGTTCCTGAGGACACTGTGACTACAACAAGGAGTTGTATCCATGTATAGCGGTGAACTTTCGATCGCCTTGATTGAGAATAGTCATTTGCATGCGAAGAACCAGTATTAACATGGACCAATTCTATTTTCTCCGAAAATGGTATTGGCCCATGGTAATTAACCCTCACTGCCGGTCTCAAGTTAATGAACTTTGTTCTATTTTAAATTTTTAATACGCTAGAGATACCGAAGAACTTCCTAATTTTTAGGACCTAAGGTAGTAGGTTATGTAAATAGATTATAATAACGTTGCCACCAATTACTCTGAAAATTCAGTTTATTACAAGCACTTTAGTGCATTTTTGAAGCTTTAAAATTTGTAAAGTACATTTAGTTTCAATACAAGATTTCCATATGCACTTTGATAGAACATTATCAGTATTTTAAATGGAATAAATAACCTGGCTCTACTTTTAACAATATTAACAAATATCCGGCAAATACTTCAAAACTTAATCAATTAACTCTTATTAATCTTAATTCAATATCAATTTAAAAAATTTCATTGTAAGTGTAATTTCGATTATATTTTAGGTTCATTTCAGCCAAGAAGGTGTATCTCAGGTTTTCCATACACCTAAATGAACAAACGAGATATATCAAACTGAGTTTTTAAAAAACAATACAATACTTGTAATAACTCATATTTTCTAGAAATAAGTGCTCATAAGGACTTCCTGTATGAAATTTATGTACAAGAAAAGTATTTGGTAAAACAATAAATTCGTAACCAACAAACGATAATTCCGCAAGTTGTTCAACTTTGTTAAAACCATACCCAACGAAGCGTTCGTCAAACTCTGGTACAGTTCGTGAAGTGACAACGTATGGCTCATAACCTGCTGTCCACTTAACCTGAAAAATTATTATTAAGCAATAAATTATAATAATAATGTAACTAACTGTATATGGTGTTGTGGCGTTTCGCAATTTCTTATAATCAGTTGATGCGTGACCTTTTCTAAATCTACCAACGTGAAATTGAATAATTAAACTATCATCCCATGCTCTACGCCACTCGATTGTATTAATGGGCATGTGTTTCATTTCCTCACTGGACTGAAATGCTGGAATAACTAAAGCCTACACAAAATTATAAAGTAACAGTTAAAAGTTTACTTTACCTTCTTATTTATCGTTTCCATACCTTCAATCTGATTCAGTATGTTTTGATAAACATCTTCTCCTGGGATAAAATCAACATCGACTAAAAAAACGTACGAGGTTTGCACATTTCTTAAAGCAATGTTTCTAAGTGTATTTACAGGATACAAATGACTATTCCTGAATACAATATGGTACAAAATATTTTGACGTGTGCTTAGAACAGTCGAATTGTCGATAAGATGCAATATCCTTTGCATTTCTTTATCATTTACGTACATCGTTACACTTACTGGACCTAAATCAGTTTAGATGAGTAATTAATATTTTAAATGATCAAGATATGGTTTTCACCTGGCCACCTTTCACAAATCAATTCAAAAACTGAAAATTTCTCAAATGACATTTGTGTTGTTAGCGTTACATCCTCCTCATAAGCATCACTACCAATACCTCTTACATACAGTAACGTTCTATACAAATATTTTTTTCCCAAAACTTCAGGAAAGTTGGAACAACCTGTTAAATTGATGTTATACTTGTTTGGCGAAAATTTGACGAATCCTGGTAATAATGATGCATCAACTTCCAATATTCCATTGTAGATTGACTGAAAGTAATCATTGTTTGTTATTTTGTGTAGATGCGTCCAGCTAATATACTAAAAACAGATTATAAAAAATATTTGTTTATTATAAAAAATATACATTACGCTCTGTTTATTATTAATTACAATCCTTGTGTCTAATGGCAATGTTTTGTGGGAATGTATGAATTGTTGATAATTTTTTAATTCTGTTAACTGCTTAACGTTAAGCAATAATATTTTATCCCCGGTCATGCTATCCACCACGATGACAATCTAAAATTATTGTTCACTATACATATTTTGGTTAGTTCCTGGATGGTATTTGGCGGTTTCTCATTTGATACGACAATATACCGATTAATACTAATGTAAATTTTCTGTGAAATAATAACTTTAGTGTTCTACGTATTTAATACGTAATGTTTCTCAGTCAAAACCATTTTTTTATGTAACAGTGAAGGTAACGGTAACGGTAACAGTATCGGTAACGGTAACGGTAACGGTAACGGTAACAGTAACGGTAACGGTAACGGAAACGGTAACGGTAACGGTAAGGGTAACGTAAAGTTAACGATAACGGTAACGGTAACGGTAATGGTAACGGTAGCGGTAACGGTGACGGTAACTGTAACTGTAACTGTAACTGTAACGGTAACGGTAACGGTAACGGTAACGGTAACGGTAACGGTAACAGTAATAGTAATAGTATTATCAAAGAGCATATAATAAGAAAGAGAGGCAATGTCCGTATGAAATATCGTATACGCCAAAGTTAGTCGACTGCTTTGGAGTGCTAGTATCAGTCCTCTAGGACTCGACTATCCAAACTAATTTATTTTAGAATTGAACCGTTTTCCACACATTTCTTCATTGCTGTTGACAGCGTTGTCACATAATATCCGCGATTACCTGCTGGAAAGGATACCCTTTTGATTTATGACGTTTGTTTATTTACCAACATATTATAAATAAGTCTTTACTAATTTGTTGTTTTTATGGAGTAAAACAATACATGAATTTGAAGTTTTCGTGTACTTCCCCATCCCTAACGTAGAATAATTAGTATGATGAAAGGTCAAAATGACTCTTAATTATTAAAATGAAGTATTGGTTCTTGTATTTCACATTTGTAATTTTTGTTTTGAAATGTTTGTTGAATCAATTGTTAAACTGAACAAGAAATTTATACTACAGTATTGCCCAAAATAAACAGTATGAACTTGTAATTGTTTTATTTGTTTAAGAAATACATATTATTGACACTTTATTACATGTACTGAACAGTACTGAACTTGTAATTGCTTTATTTATTTAAGAAATACATATCATTGACACTTTATTACATGTTCTAAATGTGCACCTCCTCGTTCATGACAGGCCTCATAACGATGTACTAAGTTTCTCGTCTTGTTATAGAATAAGGGTTGTCTCAGGTCTGCGAAGAAGGCTCTAACGGCATCCGTTAATTCATTGATGGTTTGTGGTCTCTTTTGAAAACGGCATTTTTAGCCATGCCCCAAATGTATGCGCCTGGAGATATGAGGTCTGGAGAGTGTGAAGGATAAGGGAAGTCAGTAAATCGTGAAATGAATCTGCTTGGAAAATATCCCTGAAGAAATTGCCGAACTGCGGCAGCAGTATGGCAAGTTGCCCCGTCCTGCTGAAAAAATTGGTCTCGAAATTCCAAATCAGGTGCACGACAGAATTGACGTAGATCGGGGATAAAGCGTGTTAAAATTTGTATGTACCTCTGTTGAGTTAGTGTGACTTGCCTACCATTCTCTTCGATGAAGTATGGACCAATGATTCCGTGTGCCGAAAATGCACACCAGACACTCACTTTTGCACTATGTAAAGGAACTTCTTGAACCGCATCGGGTCTGGCAAAGCCTAGAAATCGATTTGTGCGCCGATTCACATGCCCCGACAAATGAAAATGTGCTTCGTCTGAAAACCATACATTTTTCAAAAATTCAAGATTTTCATACTGTAACGCGAGAATTCTGGCGCAGCATTCCTCTCTACTGCGATAATCCTGAGGATGTAATTATTGATGTACCTGAATCACATACGAAAATGCACCCAGTTCCTTCAGGATTCTTTGCAAGGAAGTTTCTTTTAAACCAAATTGCAACGCTGTCCTTGTCTGGCTGACTTTCCGATTTTCAAAGATCTGTTCAAAAACACGTTCATGGTTATTGTTGTTGTTAACTATTCTGGGACGCCCCGAGTTTCCTTTTCGTTGGCACAATACATTACCTGTATTTCTGAACTTTTCAATAACCTTTAAAATTACAGCATTACTTGGAGAACGTTTATTAAACCGTTGTGTGAATTGACCACACACGTATCGCAGACTTGCACCATTACATCGGCCGATGCCGTATGAGCGAAAATAATGCTCTACCAGAAACACTTTCTCCTCTGTACTTAACACCATTTTTTAAAATTAGGCCCTACTAATTAATTGTTTAAGGTTTACTTGACAGATGTACACTGGCTAACTTGGGTATGACAGCACGCGCATAGAGACACCGCCGACTTAGTTTCAGTACTGTTTATTTCGGGCAATACTGTATTACATAAAACAACTAAAACCGATGTATCAAATCGAGTGGAATTAATTTGGTAAACTTGAGTGCATTTTTAACTAAAATGACCGATCAACTACAAGTTTTGATAAAGGCTCGTGGCCTCATCAAAGCGGCAGTCACTAAATTTAAAACATGCTACGATTCGTTAAGCGAAAATAGTAACGTAACGGAAACGCGTCTTCGAGTAGCAAAATTCGAAAAAAATTGGGACGAATTCAATACAAAACAAAATTGAAGATTTAGATAAATCCGACGGTCAAATAAACGAAAGAGATTGATTCGAACAACAATATTTTGAACTAACGGCTAAATGTGAGGATTTTATTCACCAGCGTTCTACAAATTCTGAAGTAAATATGAGTACGTCAACTTCACTACCAGAACAATCGCCACAGCCGGCAATTCTCTTACTGCGATTAACTTTACCACAATTTTCAGGTCAGTATCAACAGTGAATTTCATTTTTTGAAACGTTTAACACTAGCACCACCGGCTATTGTAAGTATCTAAAACTGCCGTGGCCGGTCATTTTGCTTGGGAAGAAAAAATTATATATAACATATGAATTCGACTTAAGTGCGAAAACAGTCTTTATCAAGACTAAGCCTGATGACGGAAACAGAGTCCGCTTCCGAAACGTCGCGCTCAAAAAGCATAAACTGTAGAAATAGGCCGATCAACTCCACCAATTTGTTTCATTGGTAATACAACACTGTCTCAGGTTTCTTCTTTTGCCATCATCTATAGCCACAGTTGGATGTAGTGTACTTAGCAATACGACATTTTTATTATCATTACCTTGATACATTGACAAGATGCTTTTATCATTTTTCATTACTGTAGTAGAATATAACTCTGCCCTTTTATTCTTAATACAAATTGGTAATTCCCTTCTTGCTCGGTTCATTGTTCCTACTATTGCTGTGTTCTTTTTTACCAGCATTGTTGCTAAAGTTGTCGGCAATAACGTTTATACCCACATTTAGGAAAGGTTCCATTAATTTTAAAACAACATATTCTGGAAGAGGTTGGTTGTTAGGATGCATATCATCTTTTCCTAAATAAGGAAAACCATTCAGGAGATATTTAGAATTCGTATTAACAGCTAGGCAACATTTTACACCAAATTTATCAGCTTTATTCGCCATATATTGTGTAAATCTGTATCTAGCTTTAGTAGGAAACAGTTGTTCGTCTACTGCAATGTTTGCTCCTAGAACATAGCAAGCTTTACAGTTACTAATAAATTTATCCCATATTTCGGACGCCAAAGCAAACTTATCACTAACTAGACGTTCTTTTCGTGTCATGATTTCACGAAATCGATTGCGTGACATGGTCTCACGAAAAAATTGCGGTCCCTAAATAATAGACCATAAACTGTCAAGCTGTAATTGTCTTGCGCCGTAAGCACTACGAGCTAGCAATATTGCAAGAAAAGCATCAAGTTCCTGAAGAGACAATGACCAGTGTGTATCATCTCCTAGTTGTCGTTTAGCTTCAATTTCAGTACATTCCTGAATGTGTTTTAGCGTTGTGTTATCTATGAACAATCGTAATGCACTTAGTACAGAGTTAGCAAACACACTTCTTTTTGCATAAGGAGTTGGTCCAGGAGTATTTCGCATAACATTTCTTTGAACATACTGCCAAGATATGGTCCACTTCTTAACCGACTTCTTAATCGATAGATGTCAACTTCTCGATGCCTTAAGCTTTGAAAAGGTTGATCTCTTAACGTCCAACATAAATAATAAGGCCAATAGGTTTTTGCACAAGTACAAGTCACAAAGGGTGGAAAAATCCGCTACGCATCTAACGGTTAATCGTAAAATATCGTGTTCCATTTGTAAACAAGAACACCACACCAGTCAATGCGCAGATTTTATAAAATTACCTTTAGAATCGCATGCTAGTAAGATTACGAAGCGAAACCTTTGCACAAATTACTTACGGGGCAATCATTCACAAGAACGATGTAAATCCATAATGCGATGCAAGAAAACACCATACTCTATTACACGGATCTCAAATGTGAATCGATAGTTCTAATATTGAAATTGTACCAACCAGCGCAGTTAGTAATTGTACACGGAATCACAGCAATTTCCAAATCCTTACACGCATACAGGGCAGTGATGGTAAATATGTATGTATTATATATATATATATATATATATATATATATATATATATATATATATATATATATATATAATGGTAAATGTAAAAAAATCCTAGAAATTCTCAAATTTTTAATTAATTTGTTTCGCAATTTTTTAAATTTGTTGTTTTTTATATTTTAAAGCAGTGTACACATAATCGAATGTCATTTGCCATTTCTAAATTCCTGTAAATCATATGCATAACGCAACCGAAACAATCGCAAATCCTCGCGCACTGATTAGAATATTAGGACAATTTAAACAAAAAAAAAACATTTATTTAATTGTGAAAAGTGAAATGAAGGTTATGTTAATTGCTCATAAATTTACTCGGAAATGTTGTAATTCGCATTTTAATTATTAACCACAGTTCTAAAGGTAAATAAGATAGTATGCAAGTTCAAATAAAGTTGAAGAAGTTATATAATTTGTTATGAGATAAATATAGTATATTAATATAAACAGGTTTTATGGGGTTTGCACAATGATGTTGTATTCATAAAAGCATTGAGCTATGGCAGTACCATGTTAAAAAGGTCAACATGATACATATTAGTGTGTTAAAGATAAATAAGAAATTTCACATATAAATCAATATAATTAAGCAATTAAACACATAACAGATATTGATTACATGAAGTACAATAATCCTAATGTGTAGAACATGTATAATAATTCGTACAATGCATAAGAACTCTGCGAACTACAAAAAGGGTTATGGTACGAAGACGTTATGTTGTTAGGTCATAGACTAAGTGTTTAAAAAGTGCTTAAAAAGTTAAAAGTGCCTTAGAAACATATCTAAGAACATGAACAACACATGTGCAATGTGAAATTAACAATATAAATACAACAAAATATTACACAATTACGCTACACTTATTTCTTCGTTATCATAATCTGATATAAAATCAGATTCATCCGACGAGTTTCGACTCCTACGTATAATCAATTCCTCACAAACGACATCCATAATATGCTCTTTATTAATGTATTCCTCTTCAATTTCTTTAACATGACGGAACACTTCTTGCCAGTGGCTCTCCAAATCCATCGAACACTTTTCATGAGTTAGTTTTTCGACATCGGCTAATTTAAAAGTTGAGTTTCTCGATACCACCCAAGCATGTACTATCATAAGATGTTGACCTTTACCGATTGGCCATTTTAAACCTTCGTTGGAATCATCTACCCAGAAATGTGGCGTTGTATGCGATGCATGTATATATGTTTCATCTGTATACACAATGGGTCGCCCTGCTCGTATATAAGCACAACGTAAAGATCGTATATCGTATCGTTCCATTAAACATTTACGATTGTCAAGGGTTTTCGTCCATTTAAAACCTATTTTATTTAATAATCTTCTTAAAGATGTTTCCTTCCCAGAGAAACCAATGGATTCGTCATCTTTAATAATATTATAGATAGCATTGACGGTTGGTCGTCGTTTCTCCGTGACATGAAAATTGTGTACAATGCATCGAATGACTTGTTCCCCACAATTATCGACAGATGATCTTGGTGCGGTTTTCATTCTCTCATTAGAAGTCTTGAACGATTCTATTGCACCACATTGAATTGCACTCCCTTCTCTAATAATTCTAACGACGGTACTTTTAGATACTCCAGTTGCTTTCACAACGATATCAAGTACGTTAACTGTAGAGAAACGTAATCGTGAAAAAACTGACAGATGTTAATCGTACAATAATGACATACCATTATTCATATTTTTATGAAACTGATAAACATTTCAAATAATTTTGCGGGCATGTTGCGATAAGACACGCCGCTTCTTTGCTAGAATGTTTGATGTACTATCAGAGGATGTACTCGCATCACCCATTATAAACAACGAACTAAATCATTATATTATATTAATACATATTACTGTGGATCACAAATACAACTTACTTGTAAATAAAAGGTGCTGAAACGGAAGGAGTTTTGAAAAAAACTGTTTACAATTGATAAAAACCAGCACGAAAAATGAGGTTAGAAAACAATAAACAACACTACATTTAGTGGACGGAACATAATATGTATTTCTCACTCATATCATTATTCCATTTCTTTTTAATGCAATATTCGATTTCTGCGCAGGTGTCTTCGTATTTGGCGTTTGCTCTATTAGTAATAGTATTTGTCGTAGTGATGGTGTTCATGTAGTAAGCAGTTTCAAATTTGTTAGCTTGAATTTTCCCAGTAAATACAATAACGTGTGCTCACATTAATGTTAGATATAAAATTAAGGTTAATTGCTTACATTACTATCTTCTGCCATATGCAAAAAATTACACATTAATCGGATATTACCGATAACAAACAGGTCTGTGTCCAATACGATAAGATTTGATACATTTTGTACAATGGCAGGAAAAACGTATTTACTGAGTTGTGCGTCTTCCTTAAAAATCCATTGTAGCCGCTTGGATAAAGTTTGTGTATTATATGTAGTTAAAATGTCTAAAAAGTGTATCCTTAAAATTGCTGAAAATAAAGAAAATGTTAGTACAAACCGTGAGATAAGTATGTCCACGTTTTAAACAATGTCCGCACAGTGTTCTCTGATACGTCATCTACTATAACATGAAAATTCAATGGAAAACTGCCATAAAAGAAAATTGACTTTAACGCTAAATAAAAATCTCCACTATTTTTATTTGATAGAAAAACAAATCCAATATGCACGTCTTTACATATGTCCACCATATTTGGTACTTCATTGTTGGACTGTCTTAATATATCTAACAATTTGAACATGAAAGAAACGTGTGGCTATAACAAATTGATATTACTTTGAAAATGATAAATTACCATAAAAATTGTAGTAAAAACAATTAAATATCTCAAATATACCTTGCGAATCATATCGCGACCAATACTGACTTATGATAGCCAAAACTATAAAAATAACCAGGTTATCGCACTGTACAAATAGGAACGAATGTTTTATGAATCTAACGCAAATATAGTGTAATTAATATCCGTGATTCGTTGAAAATGAAATAAATTGTGTAAAGAGGTCGTTTCGGAGTTTAAGAGGGAATTAGAAGAGCAATGGCGAATAAAAATATTTTTTCTTTGGCTGGTTATATTGACTGCAATTAGCTACAACGATCACGTCGATAATTTCGATCAAAACCGATTACATCGATTGTACAGACTTTATAAGGTATCCTTAAAACCAATCGGTAAAAAGGTGAGAACCACCGGGGGGCCGGGAAATCTGGAACACTTGGAAAATTTGTAATAAATTAAGTATGTTATAGTTTACATTAAATTGTTATAGTTCGCAAAAGGAGCAGAGCTTTAAGTAGAATGAGGCCAGCTAAGGATGTGACGTCATAATCGTGTGGGTAGGAGTGGAGGGTGGGTGGGATCGGTGTGGGGCTAGGAGTGAGGGCGGCTTCTTTTCTGGGGCGTTTATCAACCTAGGGGCGTGGTTTTGCCCCTGATTAATGCACTTTTGGCCGTATGAAGAGTCTTTTTGGCGATCTAACCGAAT
Source organism: Vesta saturnalis (assembly GCA_036346205.1). NCBI lineage: Eukaryota > Metazoa > Arthropoda > Insecta > Coleoptera > Lampyridae > Vesta > Vesta saturnalis. Next base: position 363,893 of record JARFJB010002352.1, on the reverse strand, counting down.
GTTGGATGCCTCTAGGATGTGGTCTAGCGACCATTTTGTCTCAGTTAAAGTGGGGGGGGGGCTAACGCCCTTATGACTTCATTAAGGCGTGGCCACACCCACTCCTTTTACCTGATTGGTTGTACGTGTATTAAGGTGGGGCTAAGGATAGTCCAAACCCATCCTTATACCTGCTTGGCTCTGACTGGCTTCTGATTGGTCCTTAGCCGCACTACTTAGCAGCTGTGCTCTGATTAGAGGATTAAGTCTCTGTATTCTGATTAGTTATGACGGAAAATCTGAATCTAATAAGGGGGCTTAATGCTAACTTGTAAGACAGGTGTAGGGCTTCGCAACTTGTTCTCGGGTATTCGCCCATTGTCGTGATCGGAACTTGTTCGGGGGCCTTCGTCACCCCATTGGCTGAAAATTTGAATTTGTATTATAATAAGGGGCCTAATGCTAACTTGAAAGACAGATGTAGGGCTGCGGAACTTACTCTCGGGACTTTGCCCTCTTGTCGACGCCCCATTGGCGGAAGATTTTAATTTGTATTTAAGTCTCTACAGGTTATTCCTGGAAGTATAAGTTTGTATTTTAATAAGAGGACCTAATGCTAACTTGTAAGACAGGTGTTGGGCTGCGCAACCTACCCTCAGGCCTTCGCCCCTTGACCAAAAACTTAAATTTGTCTGTGGCACTATCTCGCGGTATATTTTTAAAGGTACATACAGGGACCTGTAATGGTTATGACGTGAAATTTGAAGTAAGGGGTCTAACACTAAGGTTTAGATATGAGGTATGCATCTGGGTCTCAACCCTTTATCCCACAATATATTTTGTCTTTAATTATGAGTCACAATGTATCGCAAGCGTTTTGTTTTAATTACGAGTCATAATTAAATTTCCCTGTCGTTTAACAATCACTACCGAGGGAACTTTGAATCTAATAAGGAGGCCTGATGCTAACTTATAAGACAGGTATAGGACCTCGCAACTTGCATTCGGGGTTTCGCCCCCCCCCCTGATTTAAAATTGGGTTTAAGTCATTGTAGATTAATGAGGGAAATTTGAATATATATATATATATATATATATATATATATATATATATATATATATATATATATATATTCTAATAAGGGAGGCCTTAATGTTAAGGTGTCAGACAACTGTAGGACTTTGCAACTTGCTCTAGGGCATTTGGCTCCTTACCCCAAAATTCGAATTTGTGGTGCCATCTACCTGTGTAGACTAATGATTGTTTTTCTGTTAACATGCGTAAACACTAATAAAAGAAAAAGGATTTTTTAAACAGGTGTAGGGCTGCGCAACTTACTCTCAGGCCTTCGCCCCTTGACTAAAAATTTTAATTTGTAGTCTAGTAAGGGGCCTAATGCTACTTGTAAGACAGGGCTTCGCAACCTGCTTTTGGGGTTTCGCTTCTTTGTTATCGGAACTTGGCCTGGGGCCATCGTGCATTGTCGTGACCACCAGGGCTGAAGAGGGGAAGGACTCCTAAACAGTCTACGAATAAGATATATATATATATATATATATATATGTATAATCTATAAATAAGTAAATACTAACCATAGGCACCTTGGTCGAGGCCCATTGGCGTCAAATTTGAATTTGTATTGAGTCCTCTGCATTCTGCTTGGTTATGGCGGGAAATTTGAACTTGTATTCTAATAAGGGGTTAGTGCTAACTAGTAAAACAGGTGTAGGACTTGTTCTCAGGACTTCGTCCCTTGACCAATTTGTTTGTGGCGCCATCTACATATAGAGAACTGCAATGGTTATGCGGAAAATTTGAAGCAAGGGGCCTAACACTTCCTAAGTCATTATTGCTTTAGTTATCAAGCATAATCACTCTTAAATAATACAATTAAAGTAGTAGAAACCCTTTTTTATTTATCAGACTAGAATAGTAGTAGAAAAACAACTTGACTATCTCGTCATTTATAATTAAACATGTAATAACAGTATATTATTCAACGAGCGTATAATGATGGCTATTATTCACGAGGTGAAGTTTACGGCCACGAGACGCAGGCGAGTGTCCTAAATCACTGAGAGAATAATAGCCATTATACGCGAGTAGAATACTATACTTTATCCACGACTACTAAATATTTTTGTTGAAGTTTTTTTTGTTGTACAATGTTGTTACATTACATACATATTTTTAGAAACACTATTTTATTCTAACAAATATTTCATACAATACATTATTGTCCATTTATACACAGTACATAGTTATCGAAAATTATAATAACCGTATAATATCTAATAATAATTAACACACAAATATATGTATTTAGCTTAACAAATATCACGTATCTAATCTTACAAGATGCTGCTATTTATTTATAGTTATTTATAATTGTAATATTTGAACAATTGGTCAAGTTAATCGCGGGGATAGAATTAACATCAAAACTAATGTTTTGGTGACTTAAGACATTTGAATTATACGTACATTGATTCGTTTAGTTTACTTTTGGATGAATTGAAGATGATATTTTGTTGGCCGTATCGGATTTATTTTTGACGGATTCGTCTATGTAGCCTTCTGCTACGGCGGTGGACTTCCATCCACTGTCTTTGGAGAGCAGCAATATCCCCGACTGCGTCAACCAATATTGTTGCAGAAGATCTGCGGAGACTGTGCCCAGAATATTGAATATACGCACGCACGTAAGAACGCAGGCACGCACGCACGCAGGCCCGCACGCACGCACACACATACACACGCACAAGTTTGTCAAACTCTATTAAATATTTTAAAGTTCAATAAATTAATGTTATAGTTTTAATAAATTAAGCGTTCAAGCTTTTTGAGTTCGTTAAAATGATGGAAGATATGCATGTGATAGAAAATGTATTGGAATCCCTTGTATATGTAACAGAAAAAAGCGGAAATTTAAAGAAAGCATTAAAATAGAATATATATATATATATATATATATATATATATATATATATATGACTAACTAATAAGAAGATTCGTGCAAAGAGAGAAGAACGCATAAATGCTGTCAAAAAAGGCCAAAATACTTCATCGCTAGCAAGTGGACAAAAAAGTAAAAGTGGAACAAAAGAACCAATCCCACGAAGTCAAGCACATAACCAGGAATATAAAACGGAACCTCCACCAGTACATATCAGTTCAATAAGAGTAACGAGAGGCAGTACCAAAAAGTTAAATGTATCCTGAAAATGGCAAGTGGGATCTTGCCGAAACGTCGAGCTAACAGTCTTGTTGAGACTACTACATCATCAGCACCAACGCGGGCCAGTACCCAGAACATTGATTTAACACATACACACACACACACACACACACACACACACACACACACACACACACACACACACACACACACACACACACACACACACCACACATATATATATATATATATATATATATATATATATATATATTATATATATATATATATATATATATATATATATATATATATATATATATATATATATATGTTTAAGGTCGTTGTGGAGCCGTACAACATATTAACAGTACACTCTTAAACCCGAAAGGACATAATGAACGCCGGATGCGGGCTTCTTAAGTGTATGCTTATATCATCAAAGTATGATTGTACATATGACAAAACCCTTAAATACGAATTTTAGGGTGGGCTTCATAATATACCGTTTACATGTGCAGTATATACAAATTGGGTCTTGTCATCACGCTGCAGAGGCCGTTTTATATACAGCTTGTCTGAATGTACTTACGTGACATTGTGTAGCCCCAGTAATGGTAGCTATGTTTGGGTTCTTTAAGGGCTACTTCGTATATACCAAATGAGTCCGAATTTGAAACATCGATTATTACTATCTATTATGTAACCGTAACCGATAATGACAAATCTAGAGCAACTTACTCTGGGAACTTCTAAAGAAAATATACAACCTGTGGTTACCTTAGATTCCGATCACCAAGGTTGACCACCTAATATGTAAGACGCTGAAATACGTTTTTTAGTAAAAGAGGTGCCACCTAAACCCTTAAAGGGCTATAAGTGTTCCTTTGATAACAACACTGGTTGCAAATTCAGTACGCATTATTATTCGCAAACATTGAAATATGGATAAAAAGTACTGCGCAAGTAGTTAGTCTACTCCATTATAAAAAAAAACTGTGTGTCTTATTTTTGCAGTAAACTTTTTAGTTGATCTTTTAGTTCTCTTTGCACCGAAGATTTACACATTGGAGGCACCTCAGTGACACTTTAAAAGAACATGAGTCATCAAACTATCGCATCCAATGTCAAATTTCTTGTATTGAATTTGGTTAGCGATTACAATCTATAAAACTTGTAAGGTTATTTTGACGCATCGTGTGTATGCAGTATTTTGATAACGTATGGAACATATTTTGAATGTAAATGAAGTGAGTTTGCACGGAAAAAAGTTGTTTGTGTAAGCAGAAAGTAAGTGGGTGTAAATGATGCGCCACTGGAGTTTAATAGAACATTGTGGGCCATATGATAGAATGTTTGAATGTTGTAGAAGGATTATTACTCAGACGGCACTGGGAAAAGGCCAGTAGTTTGCCACTGGTCTTTTGCTGCTGTGTACAAAAGAATTCGGATTAAAGAAATTATGGTGCAATACTGAACAATTGAATGCGTGTTCAAAAATGAAGTTGTTAGAATATGCTAGGGTTGGGTAAATTGTGCGGAAAGAGGATTCGCCCACATGCGAGGTTTTCATAGACAGTTGAGTTATGGTCTGGATAATGTACAGAGTGAATATAATTAAAATGAATGGTTTTTTCAGAGAGTTGTGAGAGAATTAATAAAATAATTCAAGATGGCTGCGTTTATTTCGCGTGGTGTGCGCCTTGTTCCGCTTTCAGGACTTCGACGCGACAACTGTGATAGGTGGATTTTGATATTGGCGCTAATATGTTGCGGCATTTTGGTAACATGGCTGGTAGAAGGTAGATATGGGAGAATTTAATAAGGTAGTGACAGTGAGAGAATCGTTGGATGAGAGCTTAAGTAAGGGAGGTAGCGCGCGCGTCTTTAAAGGTACCTTAGAATGGTCAGTAGATTTCGTTCATGAAAACTTTAGCTCAGCAGTACGTATATCAGGACTGTAATAAATCATGTATAGACATTCATAAAGTGATTTCTTTTCAAGGAATTTAAAATGTGCTAAAGCAATAAAACAGCAAATCTTCAGGTAAGTGTTCAGTAAGCACGTGATCCAATACATAAAGAAAGCCTGAAGTAACCCATTCAGTAACAGAATTACAAGTTTGTAAATTTAGCTAAGAGATTGTCGTATGCGTAAATTCGATAATATCCAAATCAATCGTACATAGCAAATAAGAATTCTATTATACAAGTGGAAGTAAACATTCTTTGTTGTGACAAATGTTTATGTGAAGGGCAAACAATAAATCAGATTGCCCAGTTGCATATCTGCATTGCGTGCGAGTGAAGGACAGACACCTGCGCTTGCGAGATTAGGGGATGAAGACGTAATCGGTTCGGTTAAGGGCGCCAGAATGTTTGGTACTCAAAATAAGGGACGTCGTGCCAAAATTACGAGTATATAGCGTGTCTAAACATACAAAAAACATACGCTTACCTATCCGCAATCAATCCCAGGTGTGCTGGACAGCAACTCAGCAAACCACCTGAAATCGGGCTTCAAAATATCACTACACGCCTGTAAAATAAAAGCGTGATAAACACTCAATAAAGTTACGTTACTACACCTCAGTGTAAATAATTAGGCGTTATATAATAATCAAAACAAAACAAAAAAAACAAGCTATAGAATACACTCTAAATGAATTAATACTCCACTAAAAAATCAAATAAAACACTAAATATCATTAACGCTATTACTCAATAATAAAAAAACTGTCACTTCGTTACGTTAAAATTTAAACTCATAAACTATCGGTAAACTTGCAATTTGCAAAAAAAAAAACTTTTATGTAACACAAAAGGGTTTTCACAGAATTAAAACAATTTATAAAACTTAAACAAAGCTATAATAAGATGAAAAAAATAATATAAATGTAAACATACACAAAAAATACAAATGCTTAAAGGGCGACAGAATGTCTGGCCAGGATCCTGCGTAACGCCGTTCTAGATTGCTTAATCATATATATATATATATATATATATATATATATATATATATATATATATATATATATATATATATATATATATATATATATCTATCGTGGATTATATAACCACGCTACTAAAGGGTCAAGTGCCTTTTAATACTAAAATAAAAAAAAGTGTGAAGGCGGAGCGTCAGAATTATGATTAATTTCAATAAATAAACCAAAGCAACAACTTAATTTAAAAAAAGGTACACGACTCCGCTTTCAAACCTTCGTTAACAAAAAAAAAATAATTCGAAACACACAAGAAATCTTGAAAATATCCAATAAAAAAAACACTATATTATATTACCTTAATGTCTAGATTAACACCTCTCCTGTGTTACAACAATTGAAAATGAACCAGGTGGTCGATTACTGCTAACACGGATATGGAATCTCCCTGCTCTGACAAAATGATGAATGCAAATGTTGACTAATATTCTTTTGTACGCAAACAATTCCTTGATTGAATCTCGGTAAAATGTTACTACATTGATTAAACACTTCTTTTAAAATAAATAATTTGTGCGCTCAACTTGCTTGTTAACTTTTATCTTTCAAATAGTTTTATTCACACTAACAATCCAAAAGGTTAATAACTTGATTTAAATAACTATAATTTTAATATACTGCGAAAGTTTCTTTATATTTCAACACGCTTTGCACGGCAAATAAGTGGCACTTCAAGAACGTTAATTTTAATAAATCCGCAAAAGCGATATAAACCAAAGAGGTCACAGAAGCACTAATATAACACGACGATGATCTCTAGGTAACTTGATTACGTAAAATCGAAATCGGCACTAGGTCTAATCCTTTGGTGGTTGAACAATTTTAATAAAATCCCTTCACAGGTTTTCTTCCAAAAAGTAGATTACTACCCTTACAACACAAAAGTACGTTCGTTAAACACCAAAAGGTCCAATATATCAACGTTCTAAACCACCCCTTAAAGCGTAACAACAAGCGTCACCGTACTACTACTCGGGAGTGCTGTTAGTTTCAGAATCATCCAAATTATATCCAAAAATCCATCTTGGATTTTGAATCCGACCACTCACAAAAAAAATCTCATTTAATTCAGTTCCACCAATTAAAAAAACGGAAGGAGAAGATTTGATACCCCTACACACAAACTTCGTTTCCAACCGTAAGGACTCGATAGTTTTCAAAATTTTAAACGTCAGCATAATCAACGTGCAAAATATCTCTATATTTTCATTTAAGTACAAGCAGTTAGTCCCACATTCTACCTCTACGATTCAAAACCAACATACTCAATATTAAACTGAACCACTATAATTACTCGACTTCCTGTCGCCAGACCGATATCTAACACATATAAACATACATTCTTTCTTTAAGTTACTTAATTTTAAGGAAATCAAACGAAATAAACGTTATTTAAACGTATATACAACTATATACAAATAAAACGTTACTCAACATTCAATAAACGGGGAATAATAAGGAAAACAATCTAAATTACGGAATAATAATTCACAGACAAAAAAACATAAGCTCGCCACACACCTTCCTTAAAGGTCGCAACACACGTAAAACAAATTTATTCATAAAACTCAACTTGACAACAAAAATTTGACGGTAAATCGCTAGAAAATCGTGATCCTATCACACAGTACTGAGGAAATGTACTGCCAGCATACCCATGAACCCCACTTTCGAAAGATATTCACGTATTTGTGAAGAATCGATTACAGCGTAACACACCGAAGGAACCAAGAAAAAAACCTAAATAAATCATCGTCTTAGTTACGAGACTAGCAGAGATGTGGGAGCTTTAAGTATATAAGTAACTATCCGTGCCTGTCGCGCGTTGCTGCGATCTCAGAATTGGAGGGGTGGGGGGCGATATTAAAATTTTGTCATAAACTTGTCTCATAATTTTAATTGAAGAGTATGTGTACCAATTTTCGAGTCCATCGACCCATAGAATAAAGTTTCTCAAAAAAATTTAAACCCACCAATTCACCCGCTTAGGGTGGAGTTTCGAAGAACCCTTTCTTAGTGGATTCCTACACTTCACAAAGAACACATCCTAGATCGATAAATCCCGACAGATGCAGCAGTTAAATGACATTTGCTGCGCACGAACTTTCAAAAGCGCGAAGTTCAAATTGTAAAGTCTTTCTCAAGTTATTCTGTTAAGGAACGAAGGCATTCATTTATATATATATATATATATATATATATATATAATCTGAAGGGTGTGGTAACATTATTGAGACTTGCCTCCCGAAGAGACGAAAGATCATGTAGATTTTAAAGCAACTTATATCTGTATAAAACGAAAGACTAACTTCTAATCAATATAATATTAAGTAAATGTTTGAAATTAAAATCAACTTAAACTGAGATGTAACCATTTTAACTTTGTTAGAGGAAGTCCCCAGGACGAATCATTACAACATACCTACCAAACATACACACGCTTTGTTATGGATTTCACAGCACTCATATACACAAATATAAACCCGAATGACCTCTCTTCAGGTACCCTAATGACCTTACTATACAACATGCAAACATACCACCCATCACAAATGGAATAAAAACATTACAAAAAAAACTTTGCACACAGAACAATTTTCGGCGACACAATCCCGGCCAGAGAGATCCTTAGCATTCCTTGACGACTTCTCTGAGGTTATAATACTCCACATACTCTTCTTATCCTTCCATCTATTCGATGACAACCACGCAAGGATACCCGTCAAAGGAGATTAACTATACACTAATGCACACCACGCTACCACTAACCAAACAACACGCACACAATTAACCTGAATAATACCAGACATTCAAGATACACATTTTTTCTTTTTTTAGAGACACCAAAGATACACAACCTATGATTGTAATTTATACAATAACGCAAAGCAACGCAATACCAACAGCAGAAGATTGAACATGGCTGAAAAGGAGAAGAATCACAACAATCCACTAAAAAGCATAAGTATAAGGTAATAATAAGATAAGCATGGGTAAACTATCAAAAAAAAAAACATTGCGTGTACGTGCGTGCGTGCGTGAACATGTGCGAGATACAAATTGCAGTTAGCTATTAACTCATTTATATAGATTTTAGATTATTTTATTTTATATAATAAATACTTTGAGTGCGCTTAACTTGGCGTTTCGTATGAGATACTGGATACACGTTATGAGACTGGTAACAAAAGATGTATGTAGAGGGAAACGTTGTAGATCAGTAAGCTTTTCCGTTTAGACATGTATATTTAGTATAGAAATGCAAAACATCTTGTACTTGTGTTTTGTGGAACCAGTTCTACTCGCTATTTTCGTGTCGTGCAGCAACACGTGAAACAAACTATGACGACTTTTACTTACTCAGCTAGTGCACGTATTTGTTGCATCATTTGGACTATTTCCAAGTTAACAATTATTGAATTGTCGTCACTCAGGGGCTGAAGTACGTGTGATAAATTTTATTCTTAGACAACCGTAAATTTTCTGTTTCTTCATAATTGTTTAAAAAATTCAGTTTTGCAAATGGCTTAGTTACATAACTCCGTATAAATGAAATGATTGCAATGTTTGTGTATTATAGTCTTATAACTAATTGTTTTTTAACCTTTAACTTTTAATAGATTTAATATAAAAATATTTGAGGCTCTACAATTCAGCTATAATAAGTCGTATTATTTGATTTAACAACTATCTTTTAAAATACGGAAACAGTATTGATATTTTTATTATTATTCTTTTAGTGCTTGTAAAGTTAAGCGCCACCTAATTATTGTTGTGTTATCCCTTAAGTAGGAAATGACTTTAAATTTTAATACTTTGCTGTTTTATCCACCCAGTCAGCTTTTATTACGAGCATTTAAACTTGTGTCCACATAGCCCTTCTACTAATGGCCAGCTGATTTAAACCAAGACTTACCAAAAAAGAAACACACGATCAGTTACTCTCGTGTTTTTATAATGAACGTAAGAGTGCGCTAACCTGCACAAAAATGGTTCGCTTGACATAAGTAATGTACCTGAGTTACTATATTAACCAATTTACTAATTTCTAATAACACACATTTTACTTTGGAATAATTTACTTATAGTGAAGCACTTACATTTTGGTTTTAGTTTTTGTTAATATTACGATCAAATTAGTTTTCATTCTTGTTATTCATTCTAGTTATGGTTCCACTGATGCAGTGTTACGTTTATGCTTGAAATTAAAACACAATATTTTAAAATAAATTAACTTATTAATACTTTTAGTAATCATTAATGTACAAAATCTTTATAAACGTGTTTGCAATTATACTTAGAATTTATCTCATTTAAATATGTTTGTTTAAGAGTAACCATGCAGCTAAAAGTTAAGCAAAAATAAATAAATGTAATAGCAAGTACTTCTAACGTACTTAAAATATTCTCCTGATTTCAAGAATCTGTTGAAATCTCCGCTACGCTCATGGAATTTGTGTACAAGAAAAGTATTAGGTAACACTGTAAATTGATACTTATCTGAAGCTAATTCCAAAATATGTTGTACTTTATTCCAGATGTATCCAAAGAATCGTTCGTCATATTCAGTTACATTACTCTGTACAACGACGTACGGCTCATACTTTGGTTGCCATTGGATCTATAAAATCTATTTCTAGACAAATGGTAAAGCTAAAAAAGACCTTACTGAGTACGGTGCTTTAGCAGTTCTTAATTTTGTATAATTTGTCGGTGCGTGCCCTTCTTCATATGCTTCCACTTGAAATTGCCCTATTAATTTTTGATCCCACATGTTATGCCATTCTGATATGTTTCTCGGTATTTGTTTTACCTCTTGACCTGCTTCAAAAGCTGGAACAACTAAAGCCTATTCAGGAATAACACAAGTACAAAAGTCATCCCACAGTACCTGTTTGTGCATGCTTTTCATACTTTTAATGTGGTTTAATAAATTAGTATAAACATCACTTCCGGGAACAAAATCTACATCAATCAAAAACACGTAGTTTGTTTGCACACTTTTCAATGCAACGTTTCTAAGTGTATTTATTGGTTGAAACGGACTATTCCGAAACACAACATGATAATCGACATTTCGACGTTGGTACAAAATTTTTGATTGTTTAATTAACTTTAATATTTCATGTATTTCCTTGTCATCTGAATAGATTGCCACACTTACAGGACCTAAAATATTTATAAAGTCGTGTTACGAAATAGAGGAGTGCGGACACTTGTCTCCATTACTTTTGCTACTTAATTTTGTCTTGAATTTCAAAAGGTCGCTTAGTCCTAATGAGATTTTTGAATTGTTCCATTGTCTCTTATGTGACAAACAAACCCTATACCATTTTGTAGAGGACACTTTGAGGCATAGGCTTTTTCAGTAGGACCGAACTTTGCAACTTAACATTAACCGTTGTAATAATTCAAGCATTTATTCTAAAATTCTGATTTTTTGCATACCAATACCTGAAATATGAGCGCTTATAACAGCAATTCAGGAATTTTGAAAACTTTTATAGTTTTTTTAAAATAAAGTTACAAAAATAAAATTATCAAAATCGTGAAACCAAAACTTGACCCAGCAGCGAGCTATGTGAATTATTGAAAATTTCTATACATATCTATCGAGTCAAATGTAGCCAGAAAACGTAGAAAGTTAAAAAAAAATTAAGTCGCTACATTCAATAGTTAGAGAAATACGAATTTTTATTCAAGAGCTTTGGAATGCGCGGAAGCTTATTACGAAGCGCCGCGCGACGGAAACGGTATTTTGCGTGAGTGCGTTATAGTGGAGTAAAATCTCTCTTCTAACTCGCTGTTTTCTGAGTGTGTGACACCGAACGTATAACCAAATCAAACCTACACCATCCTGTAGAGGACACTTTGGGGCATAAAAAATGGAAAGGTACAACTTTTTTTTACTAGGACCGAACTTTGTAAATGACGCTTAAACGCGACTGAGGTTGAGTTAAAAAAATTACGTTTTTCTTAACATTAACCGTTGTAACAATTTAAGCTTTTAATCTAAAATTATGATTTTTCGCATACATATACCTGAAATATGAACGCTTCTAAAAGCAATTCAGGAACTTTGAAAATGTTAACAATTTTTTTTAAATGAAGTTGAACCAATAAAATGATTAAAATCGTGAATCCAAAACTTCACCCTGCGGCGAGCTATCCGAATTATTGAGTAATAATAACGTCGATGATTCGACATGTTTTGCACAAGTCAATTTTAGTTAATTACCATATTTATGAAATTAATTGTTTTCGACTTCAAAAATTACATTTTAGAAAATGAGGTTTTGTAACCTTTTTAGGAAAGGGAAGGAAAGAGCCACGTATTTTCTTCCCTCCCCCAAGGGGGAAGGCGGGCTGCTCGAGCCTCCCGAACTCCTTCAACCACAATCATGGATTCACAGCATACATACATACAGTGGCCGAAGTGTAAGAAGACGAGCCCGCCTATGCGCGAAAGACGACTTTATGATGTTCAAATTCCCGCGTTCGCTTACCTCAGAGGCGTCACATGGTGCATAATGTATATTTTAATGGTATATTAAAAGCAATTCAAAGAACCATATTTTATGTAAATACGCAATTTATTATAACTAAAAGCTATACTGGAAGTAATACTATAATTAAATTAATAAAATCAATATGTTATTACATTACACATAATTGATACCTATTACTAAAATAATATTGTCTAAAATGTTTCATTTTCACTGTCACTCAAATCACTAAACTGATAATCACTGTCACTATCTTCACCCATATTTATACCTAACTTCTCAGTTTCTATTATGCAAACATGAAAAACCAAATGTTAAAAAAAACGCGTCACCAATGGAAATATTGGAATTATTCATCTTCATACGCATTCTTCCAATATACATATAATTAAACATACAAATGTGATACGCCACTGGTTAGTATTTTTATTAAAATCGGCAACCGCCGTAGTTCTTCGCGATGCGCCGGCTCCTCGTCTTCCTACACGCTGGCCACTGTACATTATGTATATATGTATGGTGGGATTAAGGAATGGTGTGGTCAGGATAGGATCGGAACGAAAGGAGTTAGGGCTCTAAGGGGAAAAATATTACTTCAGCATTCACCTAAATATCTGCACATCGTGTGCATATACGCAGTAACCATGCCGATACATGTGCATGAGGAAAACTCCCTGAAAAAGCTTTATACAAGGTATATGGTAACGGGAATCGAACCCATTACCTCCCGAATGCTAGGCACGTCGTGCCACCACTACTCTACCAGGTCGTGTTTTTTAAGTAAAGCACCGCTACTCTACACTTATAAAAATTATTATTTTATTTCTAGATACCAGGCTAACGCATATGATTTATAGAAAGGAAGGAATGGTGCCGCGGATAAAAATTCATATTTTTGGCTACATTTGACTCGATATATATGAGTAGGAATTTTCAATAATTCACATAGCTCGCCGCAGGGTGAAGTTTTGGATGTACGATAGTCCAAAAAATCAGAACTTTAGATTGAAAGCTTAAATTGCTACAACGGTTGATGTTAAGAAAAACGTAATTTTTCTAACTCGACCTCAGTCGCGTTTAAGCGCCATTTGCAAAGTTCGGTTCTACAAAAAAAGTTGTACATTTCCATTTCCTATGCCCCAAAATGTCCTTTACAAGGTGGTACAGGTGTCAATTGAATTAAATTAATTGTTTAAAGAATGTATCAGAGTTAAATCACACACTTTTTACAGTAGCCATTTCTACCAAGATGAATGAAACAAATAGCTGTCACACTTGAGGGTAAATTACATCTTTGAAGTATGTGTATGTGTATGTGTATGTGTAAGTGTATGTGTATGTGTATGTGTATGTGTATGTGTATGTGTATGTGTATGTGTATGTGTATGTGTATGTGTATGTGTATGTGTATGTGTATGTGATGTGTATGTTTATGTTGTGTGTGTGTGTGTGTGTGTGTGTGTATGTGTATGTGTATGTGTATGTGTATGTTTATGTGTTATGTGTATGTGTATGTGTATGTGTATGTGTATGTGTCATGTGCATGTGCATGTGCATGTGCATGTGTATGTGTATGTGAATGTAGTGTTGTATGTGTATGTGTTGTGTACGTGTACGTGTACGTGTACGTGCACCTGTACGTGTAGTGTACGTGTACGTGTACGTGTACGTGTACGTGTACGTGTACGTGTACGTGTACGTGTACGTGTACGTGTACGTGTACGTGTACGTGTACGTGTACGTGTACGTGTACGTGTACGTGTACGTGTACGTGTACGTGTACGTGTATGTGTATGTGTATGTGTTGTGTATGTGTAATGAAGCGAAGAAGGCAGTGAGAATAAGTAAAGAGTAAATGATGGCTGTGGAAGGAGAGAAAATGCAGAATGATTTTGAGGGAAACAAAAAAAATCCTCTGAAAGTGGGTCAAAACTACAAAACGTGGCCCAAAACAGAACGCTGCAGAAGTGATGGATATAAGTAACGAAATAATATGAGATAATTGTGAAGTGAGGAAATGCTGGTAAGAATATTTCGGAAAGCTGCACAGTAGTGAGGAAGGTAAGACTGAAGGGTTAAATAAGGAGAATGTAGAAGGAATGGTGAATGAAACTGAGAAGGATGTTGGGATAAATGAGGTAGAGAAAACGGTAGGAAGATTGAAAAACGGCAAGGGAACAGGTGTAGATGAAATCACTGGTGAAATGCTAAAGCGTATATGAAGAGTGTGTGAATTATTCAATGTATGATTTATTTGTGGAAAAGTGCCGAGGGATTGGAAGAGCGCGATCATTGTACCACTGTATAAAGGTAAGGGGAACAAGAGTGATTGTAAGAACTACAGAGGAGTAAGTTTGCTCGGCATGCCTGGCCAAGTATTTGGAAGAATACTGATTGATAGAGTACGAGAAACTACACAAACTAAGATTTGGGATGTGTAGGGTGGCCTCATGCCAGAGAGAGGATGTGTTGATCAGATGGTTGCTCTTCAGCAGGTGGTGGAAAAGTGTTTAAGGGTAAAAAGGAAGCTGTACTGTGTGTTTGTAGATCTGGAGAAAGCATACGACAGAGTAAATAGGAAGAAACTGTAGGAAATATTAAATGAATATGGCGTAAATAAAGGTCTAATAAATTGAATAAGGACAGTATACAACGGTAGTCGGGCATGTGTAAGGGTGAGACGAGGTGTGAGTGAATACCTTAATATTGAGCAAGGAGTGTGTGACGTCACCGTGGTTGTTCAATGTATACATGGATAAATGTGTTAGACAAGCATGTACCGATACAAATGGTGTAATGGTTGGTGACGTAAATGTACGATTTCTGGGGTATGCAGATGACTATGTCTTATTAAGTGACAGTGCGGATGAGCTACAAACCTCTCTGAGGAAGTTTGATACAGCCTGTGAGAGTATGGACCTAAAGGTAAACGTGAACAAAACTAAGATTGTGGTGTTCAATCGGGAAGATGGAAAAGAGAGTAGAGTATTTTCTCTGCAAAATGAAATTGTGGAGCAAGTGGACGTGCTGGTATATCTCGGTAGAATGTTTACTGCAGATGTTACAATGGAGAGCGAGATTGGACGAGGGGTCAATGCTGGAAGGAAAGTGATTGGAAGTATGTGGACGATAATGAGAAACGAAATTATGAGCCCAGCTGCGAAACGAGCAATCTATAATGGCTTGTTTATCCCTTCAGTACTATATGGAAGTGAGACATGGGTATGTCAAAAAAACCACGAAAGAAAATTAAATGCCGTGGGTATGAGATTCCTAAAAAGCACATGTAGTAAAACGAGAAGGTACAAGATAAAGAGTGAATGCACAATGACGGAGTGTGGCGAGGAAAAGACGATGATGGATAGATATGAAAGTAGTACATTACGTTGGTTTGGTCACATTGATGGAATGAATAACGCAAGATTAACGAAGCAAATATATGTGGGTGAGGTTAGAGGAAACGCTGGGCCTGGTACGTCGCATAAAACTTGGCTGAATGTAGTAGAATGTGTGATAAAGGAAAGAAAGTTAAGGAGTTTTAAAAATAAAAGGGCATGTCAGAGATAATGTATGAACCTTGCAGAAGCTAGGGTGGTATGCGAAGGTAGGGAAGCATGGAGAAAGATTGTGAATGAAAAATAAATAAGAGGCAGGGATTATTTTGTCTACTCCGCAAGGAAATGGCGTGAAGGTTGAGTTATGTTAAGTTAATCAAAACGTCACGTAAACATACATACGTCATTGCATTACTGTACTATTTACTGTTTAATTGATGTATTTTAATCTGGAAAGTACAGTGATTTTTAAATGTGGTTAAAGAAAATCAATGAAAACATCAGACCATCCGGAATTAAAACGTGGACTCTAGATTTAGAAGTTATAGTAGTTAACTTTGTTATTTCTTATGGCAGCCATATTGGATTCTCACATTTTTGAATGAAGTTCTTTTTGATGATTACAATGATATATCATATGGTATGATTGAACCGTTTTCGCGAGGAGTGCTTTGGAAAGAACATGCAGTCTTTTGTTTAATATAAACACATATTTGACAGTTCGCTTCAACTTCAGTAGCTTTCGCTTTTTCATCAATTTATTACAAGTTTCTGGATATAATGTCTTCATTAGAAACGAGATATGTTAGAAATCTATTACGTGTCGCCCCGAAATATCCATATTATCGTACAAAGATACCTAAAGCCGTATCCAGAAAGGCAACAACCTGCTTAAAAGTATTTTTATCGCCATATCCAAATTTGGGCGAGTTTCGCTCGTTTTGTCAGCCAACAAAATCTGTTGCTCGACCCAGGAATGAAAATAAGAATGAAGTTTTACGGGCAGTAAGTAAATTCCTAAAAATCATTAAAAATCTCCATAAATAATTTCCCAACAGATTCAAGATGATCTTTCTACATTCGCACGGGCCATCGCAACAAATAAGAATACCTCGCGACAGCTATTATGGAGAGTACTAAAAAAAATAAATATCGTCCATTAAAAATGCATATTACTCAAGTGCCGCATCCCGGATATCGTGAACGGTGAGCAATTTCATGGATCATGTAGAACTAAATCCAAGTTTCCTTTCTAACGTCATATATGACGAGTCTAATTTTACAAATTCAGGTATGTTTAATCGTCATAACGAACACGTCTGGTCCATTGAATATTCTCATGAACATCAAGGACGTCGACCACAAATACGATTTGCCATTTATGAATGGATCGGTTTATTTGACAACACAAGCATTGGTCCATACATTTATGAAGACATTTCAACTACAGATAGATACTTGCAATTTTTAAGGACATATCTCATGGATTACAATGATAATAATATTAGCCTCAACCGTTTGAATAACATCTGGTTCCAGCAAGACGGTGCTCCGCCACATAAGGCTTGAAGGGTAACGGATTATTTATCGCCATTATTCCCCCGTAAAGCTATTTCTAATAATGCGATACACGTTGGACGGCGCGTTCGCCGGACCTTTCTCCTTAGACTACTATTTATGGGAAACTATGAAAAATGTTATTTATAAAACTGTATGCTATGCTATTCATGATTTACGAAGAAAAATAATTACGACGTTAAAGACCAAAATACGAAGAAGAGGCATTTTAAGAGTAACACAAAATTTAAGGAGACGCATAAACCTATGTTCAGAGGTCGATGGTAAATGAACTCTTTGAGCATCTATTATAATGCTTCTTCTTTCAGTTATGTTCATTATACACTCATAGTTTAGTTTTTATCTATTAAACTGTTTAATTTTAAATACTTTAAATTTAATCAAAATCTTGTCTGAAATTGTGTTTGTTAGAAAATAGTTTTGAGCAGGTTGTTGCTTTTCTTCTTCATAAGAGAATTTTTAAATGAAGCATAATGAATTTTTAAAAAATAAATAACAGTTTTAAATTTAATCAAAACGTGTTTTTTATACAAAAGAATGCATATTCTTTCCAAAGCACTCTTTGTGAATACGTTTTTTTTTTTCATATTTTGAGGAAATCTTGAAGTTGATTCATATCACACGCTGTATCATTGCAATCAACAAAAAGAGCTTCATTAAAAAATGTAAAAATCCAATATGGCTGCCATAAGAAACAACAAAGTTGACTTCTATACCTTGTAGATCTAAAGTACCTTGAAATTTTTGATAATATAGTTGGATTTCTCGTAAAAAAGTGCCTTAATAATGTTTCAGTTTAAAACGTCACCTTTTGCAGTTTTCGGTATAAAAATGAAAATTGAAAATTAAAAACTTTGGTGTTTTCGAAAAATTCCGGCAACCTCTGAAAACATCCGAAATTTAACGGCATATTATTAAGCACCAAACTGTCCTAATTTAACCGACATTGTATCTCTTCAAATAACTGAATCTCCATGTTGTAGCTCAAAAAACGGAAACCATATATATATATATATATATATATATATATATATATATATATATATATATATATATATATAGGATGAGTCGTTAAGAATGGGAAATCTGGAAACTGGGAATAGTAGAGCCTAAAATATGAGGATTGAGCGCAACATGCCTTATAGAAATGTTGCTCGTTTAAGAGATACAGGGTGTTCAAGTTAATAATTTTATTTCTAAATTTTCCAATAACTCAGCAAGTTTTATAGAATCAACTTGAAAATTGGTATTACTATCTTTTTAACCATGACGAATAAGAATTTGACATCAATTTTAACTTTGCTCATAAATGGCGCTGGTTACACACTGCTGAATAGATAAATTGATGTTTATCTTTTTTGTTTGTGTAGAATCACTTAAACTGAATCGAAAATTTGAAAGAGCAACCTTTTTTACATGGTTAATACATACTTGTTTGATTTTGATATCTTGATCCGTTTTCGAGATATTTGACTTCCAATGTTTCAATACAGTTCGTCCTATTGACACAATTTTCAATTTTTAAACACGAAACTCAGTAAATAATAAATAATAACAAGAAATAATGCATAGGTACACAGAGTATTCAATAGGCCTTACGGCCACATAGTGTTCGCAAGAGGAAGTTATAACGTCTCTAAAGTGTTCATGGTAAAAAAATATCAAACATGAAAATAATGCCTTCTAAAATTGATTTTTCAAAAGAGTAGCAAGTTCATACAACTGTCATATGTAATGCAAGCGCCCACGTATTATGCCGGTGAATAACTTATTTAGAGCAACTGCTCGAAATATCCACCACCCACTTCAATGCACTTTTCTATTCGTTTTCTTAGAGATCTTTTAATGTTAAAAAACAATCCTGCATTATTTTTGATGACATTGACAGCTTCTTCAATTTTTTGAAGCAATTCTTCACGGGAATCTGTTCTTTCCTTGTAGACGATTTTCTTCAAACTAGACCAAACAGAGGAATCTAGGAGGTTAAAATCTGGACTTCTAGGTGGCCAAGGAAATTCACTTCCACGACCAAACCATCGATGTGGAAACTGTTCGTTCGGATAATCGCGCACAGGCAGAGGGAAATGTGGTGGCGCTCCATCGTGCATAAACCACATGTTTTGTCTTAGTTCAAGCGGTATATTTTCTACCAGTTCATGTAAATTTTGTTCAAGAAAATCTAAGTAAAGTTGACCGTTCAGATTCGGCGGAAGTACAAAGGGACCAATAAAAAAATCAAATATCATCCCACACCAAATGTTCATCTTGAACTCCTGCTGGAAATGTCTTTCCCTTATAGCATGTGGATTCTCAGAATCCCACAACTCATTATTCGTCCAGTTGATAACTCCCCGTCTAGTAAATGTTGCTTCATCGGTGAAGAGAATTCTGTCAAGAAAATTTCGGTCTACTTTCTGTTTTGTCTGAGAAAAAATTGCGAAAATCGTAGGCGTGTCGCAGGATCCTGTGGTAATAAATTCTGCACGGGACTGAAATGATAAGGATATAGTTGCTCTTTTCGTAAGATTCTTTTGATAGACCTTTGACTTATTCCTGTCGCTGCACTTAAACGGCGAGTAGGTACTTACGCCTTGGTTTTCGGTAACACGAACTAGAACTTCATCCTCTTGTTCTACCGAAATTGTTTTTGGAGTATCATTATGACGATTAGAACGAAAACGCCCAGTTTCTCCTAGGAGATAATAAATATTTCTAAAAAGTTTATGATTTGGTTGTCTTCGATTAGGATATAATTCTAAATATCTTCGGGTTGCAGCAAATCCATCAAAATCTGTTTGAGCAAAAACACAAACCATATCTCGCATTTCACTGTTAGAAAACTCATTACGCCGTGGCATTTTTTTACTACTTATTCTTGTACAAATAAAGCAGAAAGAAAAAGATAAGGCTACTTACTTAGCACTCTTTGACACAAGCTTAACAAGCATAAATAATGGTAGCTGTCAGATGGATTTAAGCCAACTTATTTTTTTCAGAGCAATAAGCCAACTTTGTATTTGAAGGACTAAGAGTTGTATTAATAGTCCGAACTGCATTGAAACTTTAGGAGGCAAATATCTTGAAAACGGATCAAGATATCAAAATCCAACAAGTATGTATTTTTCCTGTAAAAAAGGTTGCTCTTTCAAATTTTCGAATCAGTTTGTGTGATTCTCCACACACACAAAGCATCGATTTATCTATTCAGCAGTGTGTAACCAGCGCCCTCTATGAGCAACGTTAAAATTGATGACAAATTCTTATTTGTCATGCTGAAAAACATAGTAAGACTAATTTTCAAGTTGATTCTATAAAAACTTACTGAGTTAATGGAAAACTTAGAAATAAAATTATTAACTTGAACACCCTTTATCTCTTAAACGAGCATCATTTGCATAAGGCATGTTGCGCTTAATCCTCATATTCTAGACTCTACGATTTCCAGTTTCCAGATTTCCCATTCTTAACGACTCACCCAATATACAGGGTGAGTCAGTTTTTTGTAGAAAAACTTTAACAGGAGATAGAACACATGTTTCTAAAAAGAAAAGTTCCTATAAACATATGTCGTAGAAGGCTTCGTTTCCGAGATACAGGGTGTTGAATATAATTTTTTTTTCTCAAATTTTCATTATAACTCATAAACGAATGCTTAGATTTTTTTCATGTTGGGGGGATAATGTCTATTAATTAAGGGGCATAAAACAAGCGATAAGAATGTTCACAAACTTGCACAGTGGGGGAGTGGAGGGGGTGCTCAACCCCTTTCATAAACAGAACTTCTATGCCAATGACTATTTTTTAAAAAACTGTTGTTTTCATTATCTACATACAGTTTAATAAAAATAATGTACCTTCTTCTGTTTCGAAATTCCTGTGTGTTTCCGAGTTATTTTGATTTTTAGTGTTTGATGTGGTACTAAGTTAAGTAATGTGATTTATGTGAATAATTGAATATAAAGTTTTTAATAAAAAAGATATAATAAAACATTTAGAGCCATTTTAGTACCTAACGTTCGTTTCTTTAAAATTTCAAATACATTTTCATTTATAAATAGGTTAGGTTATCGGTTTTTTTAGTATCCATTGTTATTATCCTCGTATAAAAAGAAATGCATAATTATTATTGTTATGCGGTCAATACTTTCTGTATAATTATGTATGCATCAATTTCGCCATAAACATGTATGTAGTTTTTAAGTGAAATTCTAATAAGTTATAGACCGCTGCTCACTTGCTCTTATTAAAGAGCCGCCACTGTATCAAGCCATACTCAAATACAAGACTTTTGTAAATTGAAATCTGTTTAGTACACTAATTTTAACAATCCTTATTTATTATTGTAACAATACTTAATTAATAATTGTGAAATTAATAAGAATTCTTAGCAATAACGATTTATAAATAAATAACAATAACACTAGTATAATAAAATTAGACACTTTGTTCAAAATGTAAACCGTTCTTTTCAATACACATTTCACAGCGACGTACAATAGAACGTCTTAAGTTAATTAAATGATGCACCCTTGTTTCATTGCAAGCATCTCTGATGCGATTGTGAAGTTCTTCAAGTGTATTAACCGGAGTGGTATACACTTTTTCCTTCATGAATCCCCATACAAAAAAGTCAAGTGGCGTTAAATCGGGGGATCTAGGAGGCCACGTCACTGGACTTCCACGACCTATCCACCTCCCCGGGTAGTTATTGTTTAGCCAATTTCTTACATTTCTGCAATAATGGGCCGGACATCCATCAAGCTGAAACCAAGAATGTCCTCTTAAATTCAAAGGAATGTCTTCCCACATATTAACATGTTCTTCTTCTAAAAATTGTAGGAAATTTTCTGAATTTACACGTTGTGGCAAGAAATAAGGTCCAAACACGTGGTTGCCGTAAATTCCAATCCAGACATTTGTACTAAATTCATGTTGAAAACTTCTTGGTCGAATGGCATGTGGGTTTTCATGTGCCCATATATGCAGATTGTGAAAGTTTACGATACCACTACGAGTAAAACAGGATTCATCAGTCCACAGTATGTTGGATAAGAAATCTCTATTATTTTGAATGGAGTTAAGAACCCACCTACAATAATTAAGTCTTCGTTCGGCGTCACTTGGACATAAACTATGAACAGGTTGAAAATGATATGGGCGTCTGTGATCCCGTTTTAAAACCCGGGAAACTTTACTTTGGGAAATACCGTGAGCAACAGCAGTACGTCGAGTACTTGTCGTAGGGTTCCTATTAAATTCACGCAATATACCCTCTCCAATTCTATCTTGTCCACGGTTGTTCTGTCGGCCCCCGTGTACATTTTTCAAACCCTGGTTAACAAATCGACGATGGATACTCACAAAAACGGAATGATGAGGTTGTCGTCTATTTGGAAATTTTCTCCGATACTCCCTAGCTGCGTACCTTGAATTCCCATTTGCGAACTCATAAATAAAATGAATGTCGGCTTGTTCGCTATTTGTAAATGTAAACGGCATGTTACACTAATTAAAAGCTGGCAAATCAAATGAAATAACTTTTTGAACTTAAAAACAATAATTAATAACAGTGAAATTATTCAAGATGTAGCATGTGTTTGTAAAAAGTCAAACTGTCGTTTCAAAATATAAAATTTAATACTTACTTGTTTTTCAAGGAGTATCATATTTTGTTGCAATGAAATAAGGGTGCATCATTTAGTTAACTTAAGACATTCTATTGTACGTCGCTGTGAAATGTGTATTGAATAGAACGGTTTACATTTTGAACAAAGTGTCTATTTTTATTACACTAGTGTTATTGTTATTTATTTATAAATCGTTATTGCTAAGAATTCTTATTAATTTCACAATTATTAATTAAGTATTGTTACAATAATAAATAAGGATTGTTAAAATTAGTGTACTAAACAGATTTCAATTTACAAAAGTCTTGTATTTGAGTATGGCTTGATACAGTGGCGGCTCTTTAATAAGAGCAAGTGAGCAGCGGTCTATAACTTATTAGAATTTCACTTAAAAACTACATACATGTTTATGGCGAAATTGATGCATACATAATTATACAGAAAGTATTGACCGCATAACAATAATAATTATGCATTTCTTTTTATACGAGGATAATAACAATGGATACTAAAAAAACCGATAACCTAACCTATTTATAAATGAAAATGTATTTGAAATTTTAAAGAAACGATCGTTAGGTACTAAAATGGCTCTAAATGTTTTATTATATCTTTTTTATTAAAAACTTTATATTCAATTATTCACATAAAGCACATTACTTAACTTAGTACCACATCAAACACTAAAAATCAAAATAACTCGGAAACGCGCAGGAATTTCGAAACAGAAGGAGGTACATTATTTTTGTTAAACTATATGTAGATAATGAAAATAACAGTTTTTTTTAAAATAGTCATTGGCGTAGAAGTTCTGTTTAAGAAAGGGGTTGAGCACCCCCTCCACTCCGCCACAGTGCAAGTTTGTGAACATTCTTATCGCTTGTTTATGCCCCTTAATTAATAGACATTATTCCCCTAACATGAAAAAAATCTAAGCATTCGTTTATCAGTTATAATGAAAATTTGAGAAAAAAAAAATTATATTCAACACCCTGTATCTCGGAAACGAAACCTTCTACGACATATGTTTATAGGAACTTTTCTTTTTAGAAACATGTGTTGTATGTCCTGTTAAAGTTTGTCTACAAAAAACTGACTCACCCTGTATGTATATATATATATATATATATATATATATATATATATATTATACGTCGAAAGTTTTAACATTTGTGTCTATGTGTTATATACGGAATATAAACGTAATTTAAATAACATTGACCTATTCCCTATAGGTAAGCGGCATCGACCTTGAGATATTACGTAAGTGACCTTGACAATAAGGTATTTTGACATTAATGACAGTAAACGACCCTGAAGTATCTCCATTTTCATTTATTACAAAAGCAATTAGAAAAACGTAGTGAAAGCAATTGTCCATAACGTACTGATATCCTTTGACAACAGAGACTTACCTTTCCATCTCGCACAAGTCATTTCGAAAACAGAAAATTTATCATACGACATTTGTGTTACTATTGTAATATCATCTTTATCGGAATTGTTATTATAACCATTTATATGGAGTAATGTTCTATATTTGTATTCTTTGCCAAGAATTTCCGGATATTTCGAACACCCTTTTAAGACACTCACATTAACTTTTTGGGGTTGTACCGTTTCTAATAATTTTCCATCCATTTGTGAAATTGTGTTAAACGCCGTTTTAAGATAATGATCAGACGAGTTTATTTGACTAAAGCCCGCCCAATAGGGGAGCTAGAATTTGAAAATGTATTAAAATTTTGAACTATTCTAAAAAGCCATTTACGTTTGATAGCTCATTATTAATTGTGATTATGCGGAGTGAGTTCGTATTGTGTGAATTTACAAATTGATTGTAACTATGAGACTTTTTTACTTTGTCAACATCAATTATTAGTATTTTATCTTTACTTCTGTCATTCACCAAACGAATAATCTAAAATTTATATTAATTGTCATTTAGTTACGTTTTTAAAGCTAAATACCTACATTCTCTTTTGAATAATTATAAAAAGAACACAGTATCCTAAGATTTCCGATAATAAACGAATTTGGGTTCACCACGATTAGATTTGTCACGTTCTCTACAAGTATCGGGAAACTATACTTTATCAGCTCTTCATCTTTCCCTAAAACCCATTTGAGATTTCTTGGAAATTTTTGTGTGTTATGGATGATTACAGATTCTAAAAAAAATTAAGTGATTTAGTTGGTTTATGGATTATTTCTGAAAACCTTGCAACGGGTGTATCCATGATTTAAACAGCGTTTCCACTATTTTTTCTGAAACGTTATCTACAATAATATGCAAATTTATTGGAACGTCGCGATAAAAATACAGTGCTTTCAGCATCACGTAAAGATCCACACTATTTTTATTTGATAAAAACACAATTCCAATATGTATATTTTTGCAATTGAATTCAAGGGATGTGGTTGTTTTATAAATAATTTTTTCATGCTTAATGTTATTATAAATGTCTGGAAAAAATAAAAATAAAAAGTGGATTAAGTAAAATTGATCTTACTTTTTAAAAAATAAATAATTAACAGAACTGTTAGGCAAGCAAGCAATGTCCGAATGGTAAATCTGTTCATTATTTTTGCGTTACATATCTATTCTGTGCTTCGATTGTATGTGCACCACTTTATCATAACACTTTGTATGTGTACACTCAGAGATAACGATTTTAATTTAATATCGAAGCATAAATGACTCAGATGAACTAGTTAGATTAGATTAAATATTAAATTTGATACACGGAAAATTATATTGGAAATGAGAAATTTGAAACATAGACTTTTAACAATTCCTATAATTGCATGATTTTTTCTATTCAAAGCTAAGCATTCTTATTAACAATAATGTTTAATCTCGGGTTAGTTGTGACTAAATGTGTTGGAGATGCAAGGGATACACCGTCACTTGTACTGATTGAAGACTTGTCTTTGCACCCTGTAAGTAATTCAATTACTGGTATCTAATTTAATACTGTTTATTAAATCTGATATTACAACTATTTATAGTGACTACTGCATTAGAGCAGGCCTTGAAATTTTATTTATAATTCCGGAAAATAGTCAAATGTAAGTACAGGGTGGCCAACTAAGAATGCGAGGTACTATATCTGGGAAACTATTCATCGTAGAGGCTTGCACAAAAAAAACGGCCAATACAAAAACCTGGAAAATATTTTCAAGTTTATGAAATGACCCCTAGGGGGCGTAACTGCAATCTTGAATCTAAAAAAGTGATGTTTCTGTGCATTCTGCTATATTAGCCTAATAAAAATATAACTGATCTTTGAAGTCGAGGATAATCTGAACTTTTTTTGTCTGGCACTTTTTGACGTATGTCTAAGCCGATTTTAACAAACTTGGGCGCGTTGAAATGAGCTATTCTTGGGCTACAAATGTTTTGTTAGTTTCACTTGCCGTCGCTAGAGGGCTTTGTTCGACATTCCGACAGAAACGGTTAATTTTCGCAAAAAAATTGAATGCATTGGTATGACTTTCTTTCATGAACAAGTAGCTAAATGATGCATAAATAAGCTCGCGAAAACCACATTTCGATATCTTGTTCCTAACCTAAAATATCGGCCAAAGAAGACTTTATACGAAAATCCCTTAAATTTTTTTTTAACTATATTTTTCTGGAATTGTTTCTCTTATGTAAGTTGTGGCCCTGAAAAGTACCCATTTAAAGGAGGAAGGTTTTTAATGCCCCCCTAAATGCTCGAAATGCTGACCATCACGCTCTATCCATTGCTGAAGCCTCTCATGACTAGACAAAACTGCAACTTCAATTTCGGCTTTCTGTATATTACGTAGTGCGTTACGAATCCGGTTTTTCATATCTTCTCTAGTAGTAGGTTGAGTCCGAAACACGATGTCTTTTAAGCGCCCTCATAAATAAAAATCGAGGCAAGTTAAGTCCGGCGATCGCGGAGGCCATGGAAGCAGACTTCCTCTTCCAATCCACCGCTGTCGAAATACTGCATTAATATGCTCTCGCACATTAATAGCAAAACGTGCTGGGCAACCATCCAACTGCAAAAACAATTTTTGCCTTGTTTCCAGAGACACATCTTCCAACAACAAGGGTAACTGATTGGCCAAAAAGTCAAGAAATACATTGTCATTTAGGGGTTGCTCGAAAAAGTATGGCCCAATAATTCTGTCTCCCAGTATGCCACACCATACATTTAAACTACAACGTCCTTGGCGCTGAACTTCGCGCAACCAATGGGGATTTTCTCCAGACCAATAATGCATATTGTGTAGATTGACTCTCCCGTCACTACTGAAGGTGGCTTCATCGGTCCAAAAAATTTGAAATAGAAATTCTCTATTTTCGCGTATCATGTCTAACATCCAATGGCAATGGTCTAACCTTCGATCAAAATCTTCCTCTTTCAAGGCCTGATGCAAAACGACATGATATGGGTGCATTTTTAAAGTAATTAAAAAAAGTTTAAACGAATACCTACATATTTTGATGGTCATTAGAACTTACCTATGGTCCTTCAAAATATTTTGAACTGTTGTCCGTGATATGCCCAACTCAGTGGATAATGCTCTTGTGCTAACATGAGGATTTCCTTCAATATAGCCCAGTACACGGTTAATATTTTCTTGTGTTCTTCCAATTCTTTGCCGTTGAAACGTAGCCCGAAAACTACCATTGGCTCGTAAGCTCGCCACTAATCGGGGAAAAACTCTTACATCGCAAGGACGCCGATTTGGATATCGAGCCGCGTAAACTCTTTCAGCTACTGCGGCATTCTGAGTAAATTGACTATTGTCAATTTGAGGATTATGTATGTTTTGTTTAGGTATCTGTTTCCATTACCTGCTTCTATTAATTGTATTTTTCGTATATATCCATAGTGAATATGCATTTAAACAAAAAAAAAATAGGCCTTTCGTATAACTTTTAGCATTGCTTATTTGCTCGTAGTAATTTCAAAAAGGGTGATTTTATTCCGGAGAATAAATTTACAAACATTTAAAATTGCAATTTCTAGGTCACTTATTCAGAGCCGAAATTGAAGCTGCAGTTTTGTCTACCCATAAGAGGCCTCAGGAATGCACACAGTGATGGTCGGAATCGCGAGCATTTACGGGGCACTAAAAACCTTCCTCCTTTAAATCGGTCCTTTTTAGGGCCACAACTTACATAATAGAAACAATTCCAGAAAAATATAGTTAAAAAAAATTAAAATTTAAGGGATTTTCGTATAAAGTTTTCTTTCGCCGATATTTTAGGTTAGGAACAAGATATCGAGATGCGGTTTTCGCTAGCTTGTTTAGCATCATTTAGCTACTTGTTCATGAAAAAAAAGTCATACCAATGCATTTAATTTTTTTTTGCTAAAATTAACGGTTTTTGTCGGAATGTCGAACAAGGCCCTCTAGCGACGACATGTGAAACTAACAAAACTTCAATTTTTTTAACATTTGTAGCCCAAGAAAAGCTATTTTCAACGGGCCCAAGTTTGTTAAAATCGGCTTAGCCGTTTCGAAGATACAGGGGGTTATTTAAGAAAACCTTTGAATACCCCCCACCACTTTATTTTTAGACAAACGTCAAAAAATGCCAAACAAAAAAAGCTCAGATTATCCTCGACTTTAAAGATTAGCTATTTTTTTATTAGGTTAATATAGCAGAATTCACAGAAACATCACTTTTTTAGATTCAAGATTGCAGTTACGCCCCCTAGCGGTCATTTCAGAAACTTGAAAATATTTTCCAGGTTTTTGTATTGGCCGTTTTAGTAAAACTTTTTTTTGTGCAAGCCTCTACGATGAATAGTTTCCCAGATACAGTACCTCGCATTCTTAGTTGGCCACTCTGTACCTGCATGTTGTGGAAATTCACAGACTACCACTTTGAATTACTTGCAACACATTATTTAGAATACACCTCATGATTTTATTGTTTTGAGGGGCACCTTACATGACAGCATATCCTCACTTTTGGCCAAATAAGCACTGCACAGTGCAAATCAAAAATATTATGGGTAGTGCAGTTTCTCCGCAAATTTTGTATTTTGGAGAAACTGCACCACCTAACGTGGGGAAACTGTGCCAAAGAAGGATGTTGCGTTTTTAGTTGAAAATATTGCATTTATCCTAAAAATATTTCTATAGTATATTGTGCAACAAGTGGAGAAAGTTCAACTTCTTTCACTAGTGTGGGTGCATTTTTTTTATGTTAATAAAATCATTCAATTATTTTGGATTTGATGTTTATTTTACTTGAAAGTGGCGCAGAGTATTAAATAAACTTAATTCCATAACAGCATCTAAAATAAAAGTGCAAGGAATTAAAATTTATATGAAAATACAATATAAATTTAAATCCGAAAATTTTAGTAAATATTTAAACCAACATTTGAACATACAATTTAAAATAAAGTGCTTATCTAAAAATATATGAGCAATATTACGTTACATCAGATTTACCACGAGGAAGAGTTGTTCAGCTGTACATTGGATTTGGATGAATTATGGAACATTAAGCAGCACCATTGTGAACAGCTAAGCAGTATCATCGATACATGGGAAGAAGTTTACGTCCAATATTTTAATATGGAACAAGCCTAATGAGAACATTCTTTGGAAAGTGCAGCAACACATGTGAGTGAAATTTTACTATCATAACCCATTATTGCATTGATTATTCTTTTGGTATCCTGTATTTATGTTTTTATTGATTATGTATAAATGTTTGTGCGACAACATCTGTAAAGTAAATGAACCGGTGTAATTATCAATATTATAATTTTATTTTGAACAAAAACATAACTGTACTCACACCTTTTAGATCATTTGTTGACATTTTTGACAGGCTGCATTTAATTAATTCAGTTAGGACGCAACGCATGCGTTATTGTGCAGATTTCAATAAAGTCTGTTTCACACAGAAACCACTTATTATAAATTACAATTTATTTAACATTTCCATGTGTGAAATAAAATTTTCTATATCACGTTTACATTATAATACATTATATAATAATTTAAAAGATTTAAAAGTTAAAAGTTATTATTGATTTTATTTGCCAACAATATAATTTATAAAGCAATTGAACTCTATCCCCGAAGAGATATTGAGTTAATCCAAAGCATAGTTATATTTAAGTAACAAAATAATTATTTATTTTAGTTAATCATTTAATACAGCACATATATATATATATATATATATATATATATATATATATATATATATATAATTGCAAAAATTATATTTATAATATGTTTAATGAATGCTCCTTATTATCACCTGAATTTTTGCAAATTTATCCTTTGTTTTTTCAAAGGCTACAACTAGAAAACGTTGAAAAAAAATTGTAACATACAGATCCTACTTACTATGAGGTTTACAAATTGTTGCGTTTTTACATATTTTTTTATATTTTTTTACTATATAATAATAATAATAAAATATTAGATTCAAAATACAAAAAACGTTTCTTATTTTAAAAAACTTTATTTTTGTTTTGTTTATTAATTTTATATTATACAATGCCTAGATTTTTTTGTTATTTTTTATTAAATTAATAAGGTGGGTTATAATATTGGACATTTTTTTATACTATGAAAAAAATATATAATTTATGAATTATTTTTTTTTATATTTAATAAATATGAGTGTATACTACTTAGATTCTCAATATCACATTCTTTATTTAAGCATAAAGAATTTTGATAAATGTGATACATTTCTATGAAAGTTCTTTTTGTTTTATTTGATTCTAAATGTAAAATTTTTCCGTTATCAAAGTTAAAGTTATGTCCTTTGTTTAGTATATGTTGTGTTAAAGCACATGCTAGAGGTTTAACTCTCACATCGCTTTTGTGTTGGGCAATTCTTTGTTTAAGGTACTGTGATGTTTGTCCTATGTACGTATTATCACAGTCTATGCATTTTGTTCTATATGTTGGTATTTTAATATTTTTGAATTATGCGGCTATTTCAGAAATAAAAAGTGAACACTGCGCTTAGTAACCACCGCTATCCGCTGCTGAAATTCTCCCAACATTTAATCATCTCCAGGAGAAACAAAAACAAGCTTAAATTGCAAGTTTTAAGTACGTAAATTTTATCTTTTTTTAGTGTTTTTTACTTTAACTCATCTTCATTATCAGCAAATTTGCTTTCATATTCGACCTCTCGTTTTCTGTTTTCTGCATTGTTTTCATTACTTTGCACTATTTTTTTTATAAATTTATTTAATTTGTCTGTATCTTTTTTCTTATTTATCTTAATTCTTTCTTGTTCGTTTTAATCCTTGCTTCACTTCTTTATTTTCTATAGCTATTTTACTCATCCTTTCACTCACATCAGCATTTCTTATCTCACAATTGTTGTAGTATGGAATACACTATTGGTTGTACAACGTTTAATACATCAATCTTAATTCGTACGTTTTCCGACCATCCTTTATTGCAACTCTTACGTGATATACATATACATATATATATATATATATATATATATATATATATATATATATATATATAGTGTGTGTGTGTGTGTGTGTGTGTGCGTGTGTGCGTATGTGTTTGCGTGTGCATGTTGTGTGCAATTGGGGGCCAAAACGTAAGTATTAAATCCAAGTCAAGACCTCATCTACTTTCAAGTCAAATTCAGTCAATTGATCTTGGTTCAAGTAGGTTTGTTTGGTTATTGTACAATGAAGCAATCAAGGTCAAGTTAAGTTAGTTTAGACTGGACTCAACTGAACGTTATTGCCCAAACCACATTTTTTGAATGACTTTCAAGGAACCCGAAACTAAATTAAACCAATTATTGATGAGTAATTATTGATCAATTTTCACCCCACGTGGGTCAAGTTTATACTTATTAATCTACCGATAGTTGAACGACATTGGCGAAACTCGATTAACTGCGTAACAAATAGAGTCAAGTGTAATTAGCGGCCAACAACCTTAAAGCAATTTTTAAGGTCATTTGCTAAAAATGTGAACTAGATATTGTTAAGGTCTCGACAACTTAGAAATATTGATTTATTTAAGTTATACTGTTTAAACTAAAATAAACTAATTTTGTCAATCCAATCGTTTGCTTCTTTTCAAACGAAGGTATTGTACCTATAACGATACCAAGGTTAGCTGTGATATTCTCGTCAATAAATAGGTTTTGATGCATTTGCAACTGTAACCAACTATGTTCTAGTATTTCTGTGTGTTAAAACTAAGCAATACTCTTCTCAATACCTTAACTTCTTTAACGGGCCCAAAAATAAGAAGATCGAAAAATTGGTCATAAAAGATGTAGTTAAACCTAAGTAAAGTTAGCAGTCTCCACAACTCACACCATTGAGGTCTCACATATAATTTCAAGGACTGTGACAACCCGTAGTATTAAATGTCATTGATCTCTATTTAATCATAAACCACTTTTACATTTTGAAAATCGTTAATGCTCATTGGTTTAGATTGGACCGTGGTTCTATGTTGGTTTTTTTAAATGTAAATTTATGTGGCGTCACCCATCGTCTGCGGAGACTCCCCTTCAAGTGTGTGTTAGTTGAATACATTATCTATCGTAAATACGTAAAAATAAGGTTTTTATTAAGATGTACATGCTTTTAAGGACAAGAACGAACGAAATACGGTTAGTATGATGCAATTTATTGGCACGGACTACCCCAATAGTAAGGGAACGTACAAAGTCTACGAAGAATGCCTAAAAACTATGGGATGATAGTACGACTTAACTCTTAGCGCTTTCAACATAAAAATAAACACCTGTTGCAAGTTCCAGGAATTGCGAGAAAAAAGTTGGTCTTATGATTTTTACCTGAAGACCAACTTTTATGTACTGATTTCGCGTAATTGATGTCAACTGTAATTAACACCGGGCGTAATATATAATCAAAATGTATTGACTGCTCAGTGAATATAAGGGTCGCGGGGGTTATTACAGAATTTTAATAATTAAGATAGATCGCCGTATTACCAAAAGTCGCAAATTGTGGTTGAATTACATTAAAAAAAAATTAAACCGCCATAATGATGGGCACCAGACTGTTGATAAAATACATGTCGGGAGTGCACACCTGAGCGCACACAAAGTACAGTAAGCTAAACAGTAAAATACTCACTTACCTTACGCGGCCTGCAACTCCAGGTGTACGATAATTACGGTCCATGATCTTTACCTGCAAAAGCTTCAAAATATTTACACACCTTCAAGGCGATAAAGAGTGTTATCAAAACAGTTGTTGAGTCAACGTCTTTCTTTAACCTATTTTTACGTTACTATAAACACAACACATTAACAAAATATGTATAAACAAACACTGAATACTTCGCTGTTCTTTTATAACAGAAATAAACCCATCCTTTCAAGTCAAGAATTTGCCATTGGATATCTTTCAGAGAACGCAAATTTACAAATCTAACCTTGACTCAAATCGTATTATACTTGAATTTTTTAATTTCAAATTCCGTCTTATTAGCTTTTCATTGCGGTCAGGTATGAGATTACAAATAATGTATATAAATTCAGTATACCGTCAATAAATTGAATAAAATACAGTAAATAATAACACACACAATATACACCGGCGTCAGTTCAAACGCCTAAGGTCTTGACCTTATAAAAGGAAATGTGAGGTAACAGTCCCTGAAACGTGATTAATCTTGCAACAACTGCTACCTCTAATCTTAATTTTATTTTAAATTTTCAATATAGAGTGGCTTATTAAATCTCAAAAATACGAGGATCAGTTTTGATTATTCAAAAGCTAACAATCTTACAACGTGAAATCTTGGATATAATTTACAGACTAATCAACACCAAAAGAAACAATAATAAATCGTGCAATGCACGGATGCAAGCAGCTTGTTGTAAAACGTATTGGCTTGAAACGTTAAAATATAAAACAATTGCGTTCATCCGCTTGTAACTGTATAACTTTATGAATAAAACGTTAATTACATGAAACCACCACAAACAAAATAAGTAGACAAACAAAGGGGGTTACCTTCTCGATATCTCTTTAGGACTTCTCGCACCCTTCGTAGCGACGATCAGCTTGGATTGAATTCTAGCGGTCCGACGGGAGATGGTCTCTCATTGTACCTCTATTCGGTAGTTAATTACAGCAATCCCCAAATGACAAGTTCACTGACTTTAATCTTTTAACCAGCTGACTATCGGATTTATAAAATGTATTTACACAGAACAAAGGCGATCACCGATAGTTCAAAGTCCTCGTGTCATTAATTATTTCACCTGGTATTATATACACGAAATCTTACTATTATCTGTATTTAAAAATGTGCTGTATACAGTAAGTCTTTGTCTACTCAACCGGGTGACGGCATGCACGGTGGATTAGTGTGCTTCTTCAGTAACTAACGTACGGTAAACTTGATCCGCTATAGAGCGCTAAATACTTCACTAACACTACGGTCAAAACAGATTTATCCTACGAATAGATATTGCGCACTTATTTTGACTTCAGGACAAATTATAGCTCAAATGAATTTTCCACTTTTTACAACGGCAAGTTTTAACTAAAACGAACCGGTGAACTTTAAAAATAAAGACTCGTGGCACCCATTTCCAAACTGTGCCTCAAGCTGACGTTACCAAAAACGCAATACAATGGCAACTTAATATTCGCATATTATACTTCTCCAAACACTTTTTTTAAATTTACTCAACAAATTACGCTTTTAATTTTAAAACTCTATTCTAGTTAGCTAAACTTGAAAAATTTTTATAACATTTTCAATTCCAACGAAACTAACATCAACAAAAAACATTTTAGATCTGAACGGAATTTGATTCAAATCACAACACTAAGTTTCACAACGAGCTCCATACAAGTCGATAGTAACAGACACTCCCATTTGATTCTTAATTTATGACCATTTTAACACCATAAATTCGATAAAAAGAAAAAGAGAGAAAAAAATGGCACTCAAGCATCCATACATGTCAAAATGTTATGCAAAATCGGTTTTAAAACGCATACCCTTACATACCTCACATATTAGCTTTACACATTACACAAAAACATCAGGCGCAAGGAACTCTCCCAATCTACTATACCTTGAAAATAAATTAAGTATGGCTGACTTCTTAACTCCGGTCTGGTAGCAAAACCACCTACCGAGTTAAACATGGAGTTAGGGTGCATCCTTACTTTACCACAATCGCCACTATCTTGAAATCCATTCCTTCTTCAGGCACACAGAAAACAAATAACAAACTTTCTATTCTGTAATGAAGGCAATAGTAAAATCTGAACAATACATTTTGTAGAAGTTCCAGCTGGTATACTTCAACGTGAATATTTTGATGGAGATGGGCCTCAGTGTTTAAACTATGGTAGTACTGGAGTTGTTATTGGACATGAAATTACTCATGGTTTCGATGACCAAGGTCGAAAAGTTGATAAAGACCTCTTTTTAAGAAACTGGTGGACTAAAACAACCCAGGAATCATTCTTAAATAAAACTAATTGCTTAATTGATCAATACTCAGACCTTCTACCACCAAATAATGTAACGGTAAGTTGAGAATAAAATAATTATTTTATTGGTTGTTTTTGTAGGTTCATGGTCTTAAAACTCAAGCAGAAATTGTTGCTGATAACGGTGGACTTAAAATTGCACATATGGCATACGAATCATGGGTTAAACGTAATGGTGAGGAAGCTACATTGCCAGGTTTGAAATACACTCCGAATCAATTATTTTGGATATCATTCGCAAATATTTACTGTTCAAAGGGGAGGTCAGAAACACAAGAAAAATTGGCAACAATTGGTCTTTATTATCCTTCAAAGCAACGAGTTAATCAACTTATACGTAATTCACATCAATTTTCTACCGATTATAATTGTCCAAATCGATCAGAAATGAATCCGCCAAACAAATGTAGTGTGTGGTAAAATTCTGTTAACGTAGATACCCATCTTGCACAAAGTTATTGGTAGTGCAATAAATGGTTATAAATAATTTTCTCTAAATTTGTAATGTTTGTAACATCCGACCCGATTCCATCCGATCCGATCCGGTCCGATCCGACCCGGATCAAATCGGATCTGATCCGAGACGACCCGATCCGATCCGATTCCATCCCATCCCATCCCACCCCATCCCATCCCATGCCATCCCATCCCATCCCATCTCATCCCATCCCATCCCATCCCATCCCATCCCATCCCATCCCATCCTATCCCATCCCATCCCATCCCATCCCATCCCATCCCATCCCATCCCATCCGATCCCATCCCATCCCATCCCATCCCATCCCATCCCATCCCATCCCATCCCATCCCATCCCATCTTATCCCATCTCATCCCATCCCATCCCACTCCATCCTATCTCCTCCCATACCTCTCTCCATCCCATCCAACAGAGCAATTTACACATATAATCATATTTTTAAAGAAATATTTGCAAAATTAACTTAAAATAGCTGACATGAAAAAGGGCACATCATTTCACAAAAAATCGTTTAGGGATATAAATTAACGGCTGTTTGCGAACTATTGAATTCGGGAATGCTTAAATGTCCATCATAACCTAAAGTATATGGTTTTTAAAATTACAAAAATTTCAAGTGTCGCATTTTAAAATCAGTTATGTGCTAGAAAACTATTAGTTGGGATGCAAATAGTTTTTAATTGGTTAAAATGTTTCCAATTATTTAAAATAAAAAGTATTTAATAGTAAAGGGAGTGAAGGTAATTAAGTAAAATTTAATTGCAGCGATGTAGTTAAGTGCGATTATCGATTAAACTTGTCATCAATGCGCTCAAAAAAATGCCATTGAGCAATTATGAGACTAATTAATTGGTATCTATAGATGGTGAAAAGGAAAAGAGCGAATATTGCCGGTCTTAGTAGTGTGGGGTGAAACCAATAACAAATTCTAGTTGTAACTTGGATTAACCAAATTAAGGTTAAAGTAAGACATTTTTATTTAATATTACGATTGCATTGATGTCTGTTGGGTAGAATGGCAATTGCTATTTAGTGTTTTTTTTTTTTAATTTAGCACGATCAATTATACTTCTGAAGAGCAACTGGTATCTAATTTAATTTTAATATAGCGTTTAATTAGACCAGGTAGATTTAAGATCTTAAAATAGTATGTTTGCGTTTGTTGCGCAGAGATTAGTTAAATCTGAGTGTAGTAATTTAAGAGTAGATGTATTAAACCTTTTAAAGTTTTCTTTTGTACATAGATGGCCTTAAATATTTTTTTCTCGAGAACTATATTTCAAAACTAATCTTATACATGCTACAAATATGTATACACTCCCTTCCCAAGGGGAAGAGCGGATTACTTTCGCTTTCCAAGCTCATTCAGCTGCAATAATACATGGTGGAATTAAGGATGGGTGTGGTCAGAATGGAATCGGAAGGAACACAGTTAGGGTTCGCTTAAATAGCTGCACATCATGTGCGTGTACGCAGTTATCATGTTGCTACTGTGCTTGAGGAAAGCCCTCTGAAGAAAGTTGATACAGAGCAGACGGTAACAGAAATG
Organism: Vesta saturnalis; assembly: GCA_036346205.1. NCBI lineage: Eukaryota > Metazoa > Arthropoda > Insecta > Coleoptera > Lampyridae > Vesta > Vesta saturnalis. The sequence goes on along the minus strand of JARFJB010002352.1, from coordinate 326,140 downwards.
GAATCCATTACCTCTCAATTTCTAAGTAGATCGGTTACAATTGATCCACCAGCTTGCTTATTTGTGTTTAAAGTGGTTCGCAAATTTTTATTTTGAGGCGAGCTTACATGAAATGGATTTACCATTCTACTCATTAATTAATTGCTTTGGTACAAATTGAAACCAGTGAGCTTATTTACAAAAGTTTTGTCGTATTTTATGTAGCTAAGTGTAATTTTTTAACTGTACCGAATTAAATAATATTTTGTATTCTGTAGTCAAATGAAAGGTAACATCTACTCGGAACCTAGTCGATATAATTACATCTTTAATCTCTTCAGATGAACTTTTGTAAAGTGAGTATTCTAGTTTTCCCACAGCATAATATGTTTATTATCTTTGTTACTTACTAAGAACAGGCAGTAAGTTTAACTGCTTTAGTTTATTAAAAAATATTTATATAAATATATCACATATGTTAATATAATAAATGCAAAGCAGTAATATATGAGTATTATCACAAAAGTGAAAACGAGCTAATTTTCTAGATCTAAATAAGATAAATTACTGTTGTATTCCTTGTTGATTTCATTAATAAAACCTCTTCTAAGATTGGACATACATCTAAAACGCAAATAATACAAACAAAATAAATAAAATACATTACTAACCGTAAATAATCTTGTGACATATGACTGAAATTGGAATTTGGTTTCTGGTACATCTCTACAATAAAAGTATTTGGAACTACCAAAAATTTATAACCAGCAGCCGCTAATTTTACTATGTGTTGTTTCCTACTCCACAAAGGCCCAAAAAACCTTTCATCGTATTTAAATACGTTTTTATCAACAACAATATAGGGTTCGTAGTTTGGGTCCCAAGGCACCTGAGGAAATACGCTGATTTTATATTTTACAATTAAGAAACTTACAGAGTAAACGTTAGTCGAATTTCTCAATTTGTCATAGTTAGTAGCGTTATGATTTTCGGGAAAGAACGCGTGCTGATGAGGAAGTATCTGTTTCGAATCCCATAATTTTAACCATTCAACAATATATTGGGGCATTTTAACGCTTGGTTCATACGCAGAGAAGGCTGGTACCACCAGAACCTATTCAAACAGTTAAATATTGCCATGTACTTCTTTATAACTAGTAATAAAGGAAACATTAGTCTTAAAGTACTGCATTAATTACTATACTAAAGTCATTTCATAAGTCAGTGAGGTAATACTATGTGTTAAAAGGAGAATTCCTATGTCCTACCATATTCAACACACTTCTAGGATTATTATGAAGCATTTCCTAATTCATGGTACATTTAGAAGTGTCTTTTGCAATAGGAATTTGTTACTACTCATTGAAGTGATTAAACATTAGGTAGCTTTTATCAATTGGCCCTATCGTGAACCATTTCCATACCTTTACTACAAGTTCATTCTAAATAATTAAAATTAACTACAAAATAATGATGCGGGTGTCGCTGTACGAAAAACAGTAAAAATATAAGTACGTGTTTTTATATCTTTGAAATATATTGCAGTTTCAACAAAATTTGATAGAAACCAAAAACTGTGCTTACTAACCCTCCTTCTCCGATTCACTGCTGATTTACAAAATTCAAACACGCACGTCTTATTGTTTTGGAATTATTGTGGACACTAGCCGACATCCATTCACTCGTATGCACATACATGTGCACACGCGCGTAGGCACGCGTGCACCCACTCACTCATCCACGCACTCACGTACGCACGCACACAGACACACACGCACGCCTATACAAAGACACAACCCATACCAATACGCACAAACACACACGTACAGACATGACGGATCCAAAATGTCCACAGTAATTCATTTAACAATGGTGTCGCGCGGTTATCAATTAAAGATCAAACCTTCATTTCTCATAAATTCCTTAAATACTTGAAGAGGAAAAATTGCAGTATCACGGCGCAACACAGATTTCGACGCCATTTTTTTCCTATGCTAATTCGTGTGTGCTGAATCCAAATCTGCAAGAATTTTTCTCCGGAAATGACGGAAAGAATCTTTTTTTGAATTTTGAAAATTAAAAAAATGAAATTTTTTTCAAAATGAATTTATTGATAGGAATATACCACTATAAAAAGGGAGAAAGGTAAGTAAGCACTATTAATTTTAAAAAGATTTAAATTCAAATAAGGGAATTAGTGTATTAGAAACCTAACCTAACCTAACCTAACCCAACCTAACCTAAATTTCCCGTCATTTCCGGAGAAAAATTCTTGCAGATTTGGATTCAGATACACGAGTTAGTGTATGCGGCGCAGCTGCGATTCTGCATTTTTACCCTTGAAGATTCTCCTCTCGTGCGTATTTTCATATTAGCCAATAACAGGATTTAAAAAGGTAAAATAACCTGTTATAAATCCATAAATAATTCTTTAAATTTTATGTGAAACTTTAATTTGACAATTTTTATACTGTCAAATATATATGAACCAACTTTTTTATCGAGCAAAATCGACTAAAATCATTTTTTATAGTAATTTTTTTTCAAACTCTAAAACTACGTCATGTAGTATCTTTTACTAGATTTAAATGTATTGGAAGGCATATAATTTTATTAAGCGAGGTCTGAGCTACCAAGTTTATGATAATTTATCTCAAGCCTTTATAATTTTTATCAAATTTAGCATTCATTGCGTGCGTGTGTGCGTGTGTGCGTGTGCGCGTATGTACGTGTGTGCGTGTGTGCGTGTGTGCGTGTGTGCGTGTGTGTGTGCGTGTGTGCGTGTGTGCGTGTGTGCATGTGTGCGTGTGTGCGTGTCTGCGTGTGTGCGTGTGTGCGTGTGTGCATGTGTGCGTGTGTGCAAGCCATTAAATGTAATTAGTTGTAGGGAAATAACTACGCCACTGTGTATATTCTAAGAATACTTAAAATGTAAAAATATGCCGTTTACCCCAAGGAGCAGGTAGAGGTTTAAAAAAGGGACACCGTTAGGTGGACAGAATTGTACAAGCGGTTAGTTTTAAGTTTCGTTTCGAGCTTCTTAGAGGCATGTTGTTAATTACCAGTAGTGTTAATAAATTCGTTTAAAAAGAACATGATCCTTATTTCAAAATATAACACAAACAGCTATAAGAAACTCGCACATTAAGGTGCAAACATTTGGTCCTTCGAGCCGATATATGGATAATATCAAAATAAAAACAAAAACAAATTAAAGCAAAGTGGCAACCGTTGGGAAATTAGTAATCCAAAGGTTCAGTGCAAGATACGGCAGTAAAGAAGCAGTAACAAAGATTGAGGTCCATTTCTTCAAGTTCCTTCTTACTCCTGTAAGTGATTTATTCATTAATAACCTATTTATATTCAATTTGAGTCATGGCAGAGGCATTAAGGTGTAAGCGCGGACAAATTAAGGGTAAACTAACACGCCTAAATAATTACATTAGTTCACTTGCAAACACGTATTTAAATGATAACATAATTATTGAATTAACATGTAGGTTAGAAAAATTTGAACAGCCCACTTGGGCAGATTTTGAATTAGTACAATCTTAATTAGAATTGGATTTTCCGTGTGACGAAAAAGAAAGAGAAGATTTTGAAAGGGATTATTTTCAATTAATTACCAAAATTAAGAATATGTGTTCAAAACACAAACAGTCAATTGATAACGCTAATCAAGCTGGAGTTTCCTCAGGTAGCCATAACTCTGAATTCGGTTCAATGCAAATAAAACTACTCAAAATGATATTTTTTCTATTTTATTACGATTTCGGTCTTATAAATATGTTATTTCGGCCGATATTTCGAAAATGCATCGACAAATTTTAATCGCAGAAGACCATAGCAATTTTCAAAAAATATTTTGGCGGCCAGAACCGTCAATGAAATTAAAATGTTATAAACTCAACACGTTAACGTACGGTACAGCGTCAGCACCTTATTTGGCAATTAAGTGTTTGCAGCAATTAGCAGAAGAAAATAAGGCTATACATTCAATTGCAAGTAATGTTATAAGGCACGATTTTTATATGGACGACCTCCTCACTGGAGCAAATTCGGTCACAGAAATAATAGAAATTCAAAAAATTATCACCTTTATATTTGCTGGCGCAGGCTTCGAATTACGGAAATGGCTAAGTAATAATGCTGATATTACAAAAGAATTCCACATCAACAAAGGGTTAGAATCCAGTATTATTCAGTTAGGTGAAGGTCAAAAAAAACAAAACTTTAGGTATATATTGGAATTCCAATCACGATATAATCCAGTATTCCATACGCGGGTTTGATGAACTCAAACATATAACTAAAAAAACAATCTTAGCGAAGGCTTGTCAAATCTATGACCCGTTGGGAATTCTTGGTCCAATAATAATAACAATTAAATTAATAATCCAAGAATTATGGAAAATTAAGTTAACTTGGGATGAAACAATTTCTCAACAATTACACTCCGAATGGATTAAATTCAAAAGCGATTTCAATCTGTTAAATGAACTGAGAATACCGCGCCATGCTATACTTTCCGATTACATTAGACTAGAAATACACGGGTTCTCAGATTCATCAGAACGAGCTTATGGTGCTTGCATATATATAAAAAGTACTAATGGAAATACCTCTTGGTCTCAATTGCTATGTGCAAAATCACGCGTAGCTCCTGTCAAACTAATAACATTACCGCGCTTAGAATTGTGTGCAGCGCTTTTATTAACGCATTTAGCAAAAAAGGTTTTAACAACGAGTAATTTAAAATTTCACAAACGGTATTTTTGGACTGACTCCAAAATAACTTTAGCGTGGATTCGAGGTTGTCCCAGCAGATGGAAAACATTTGTGGGCAATCGTGTAAGCGAAATCCAGACAATAACTGAAGCCAGCGATTCGTGTAAATCAATTTACTCCATTTGACAATGTAGGAGTCGACTATGGAGGCCCATTTCTAGTGAAAGACAGAAAACTGAGAGGCACAAAATTAGTAAAATCATATCTATGTTTATTTGTTTGTATGTGTACGAAGGCAGTACACTTAGAATTAGTGTCAGATTTGACAAGTGAGGCATTTATCGTAACTCTGAAACGATTTATCGCTAGACGAGGAAAACCCAGCAATGTATACTCTGATAATGGTACCAATTTTGTAGGAGCCAACAATAAATTAATTGAAATTAGAAACTTTTTAAAATCTGAATCAGAAAAAATATCCAATTCCCTATCTAGAGATAACATAAACTGGCATTTTATACCATCTCATTCACCTAATTTCGGTGGAATCTGGGAGGCCACTTTCCCCCCTATCATCTGATCCTCATGATCTGTCTGCCCTCACCCCCGCTCATTTTTTGGTTGGAAAAACTCTTACAGCACTAGCTGAACCAAATATGATGAATATTTCAAGCAATCGGTTGAGTAAGTATGAACAAATTCAGGCTATGCGTCAACATTTTTGGAAACGTTGGCACAAGGAAGTTATTTCCGAACTACAAACAAGAACTAAATGGAAACAAGATGGAGCAAAATCCCTTAAAATTGGAAGTCTAGTTGTAGTTAAGGATGACAGTGCCACAACACTACATTGGACATTGGAAAGAATACTTCAGTTGCATCCGGGCACCGACAGCATCACACGGGTGGTTACCATCAAAGTGCCAACTGGTGCCATAAAGCGTGCCGTGAACAAAGTGTGTGCTCTGCCTATTGAGTGAATATTCTGCGTGTGTGCGTGTGTGCGTGTGTGCGTGTGTGCGTGTGTGCGTGTGTGCGTGTGTGCGTGTGTGCGTGTGTGCATGTGTGCGTGTGTGCGTGTGTACGTGTGTGCGTGTGTGCATGTGTGCATGTGTGCGTGTGTGCGTGTGTGCGTGTGTGGTGTGTGCGTATGTGCATGTGCGTGCGTGCGTGTGTGCGTGTGTGCGTGTGTTCGTGTGTGCGTGAGTGTGTGCGTGTGTGCGTGTGCGTGTGTGCGTATGTGTGTGCGTGTGTGCGTGTGTGCGTGTGCGCGTATGTGCATATGTGCGTCGTGTGCGCCTGTGTGCGTCCCTGTGTGAGTGTGTGCGTGTGTGCATGTATGTATGTGTGCGTGTGTGTGTGCGTGTGTATGTGCGTGTGCACCTGTGTGGGTCCGTGTGTGCGTGTGTGTGCATGTATGTATGTGTGCGTGTGTGCGTGTGTTGTGACTCTGTAGGTCAATTTTAAGGATCATACGGTAAATAGTTTGTCTCTTTTTAATGTTGAGTTTAAAAAAAAGTTTAAATTTTTGCGAGCTTTTATTTCATTACATTTTTTTTAGTTTTCAGGCATTTATAAAATAATCGAATTGTTAATTGGAAAATTACGATACACTCACATGTGACACGGGCGTTACTTTTATCTTGATGTTAGAGTAGTTTTGTGGTACATAAATGTTCTCGTTATTGTAAGTTAGAAATTTAGTTAGTTGAAGGAGAGAAATTAGATTCTTTCAAGAATTAAAAAAATGACTCATTGTATTTAAGATAGATTTCTTCAATAAAAATTCCAGTTAGTTGAAATTGTAATTATATAAATTATCCAAGGTTGAGATTAAAAAGTATTTTGTTCCTTATAGCATTCACGTGTAGTTTTGTTGGTATGTGGGACCAGAGATCATTCTGAATTTGTCATTGTAGAATGGAAGGAATTTATTTGAGCAACATTAAGTACTAAGAAAAATAATTTAGCGATAACATTTTGGCCGGTTGTTGGGAAAGGTGACGTGGCGGTTACAACATGATGTAACTTTTCTTCTCTCGATAATTTCCGTATTGAGGATTGTTCTTATCGCGCTTAAAATTCAAATGATTTTTTTATGATAGGCTGCTTAAGTTTTATGTAATTTGGAGAGGAAGAAATTTGGAAATCTGAATTTAGCTTAAATTAGTTCTGTTAGAGAAGCTGCAAGGAGCAGGGTTCAATTTTGTTCGCGTTGCTGCCGCACCCACGAAGATGTTATTTTGGAGTAGTGAACTGTTTACGCCCATTTCGGAGAGCTTAGAAAAGTTACCGGGGAGGTTTGTTTCCGTTACACCTTCAAATGGTGGATCATATTGACTTTATTCTCCCTGAAATAATTACCGTTATCGTTGTCGAGTGTCGAAATTTTTTTTATCCATGGAAGCAATAACGTTCAGAAGTTTACATTGATGAGTGAATTTTAATTAACTTTTAAAGATTTAATGAAATTGTTTTTTTTTTTAATTTGAGCATATTTTATTACGGTTGAATTGAGTTATTTACAAATGGTTGTAAAATGAATTAAAGTCATTTCTTGTTTGAAGAATAATGATATTGAAAGTCAGATTTATTAATAGAAATAACGTAACGTCAATTATGAATCAAGTTGGTCCCTGACCGGACAGCTGATTGTATTTTTTTTGCATACGAGGGCATTGGAAGAAGTCAATATTTTGAAGTATTTTAATAGGAACCGACTCGATTGGAGACATCCTAGTGCCTGATTTGCTAAACAGGTAAGCAAATTTCATTATTGGTTATCGCAACTTATTTTGGAATTTAGGTATACATCCCGACATCGACGTTTGATAAATTCCAGGATTTCATAGATTTTTATCGCGTTTCTTTGATCTTGTGGTGACGTATTTTTCATTTTTAATTGAATAATTAAATTACCGTATTGATCAGTTATGTTTTGTTATGTGAGATAATAATTTTTTGCGTTGAGGTTTGGTGAGATTTTAGGGAGTTCTGAGTTTTAATTTCGCAAGTTTGCGGCTTTTATATGAAGCTTAGAATACTAGATTTTTGTGTGGAAGTTTTGGTTTCCTGTTAGATCAATATAACATCTGTTCATGACCTTTTCCCGCTATAAACGTTTTTAACAGTTGCGTGTGCATGTGCGTATGCGTGAGTTCGTGTGCGTATCTTCTTTAGTATATTTATACTGTCGCAGAAATGGGATTCTTTTACTACCCCCATAAAGCCATTCCATTCAAAACAGGCAACATTGTAAAACCGAATACAGTAATCTATGCCAGAATGACGTTTAAAAGTTCAAGTCAGATAGAGATAAATAGATACATGCCCGATTCTATAAGATATCAATAATACAGTTTAACAATTTCATTCAAATTTAATTATTTTTTGGTCTTACCTTACGTTATATTAAGAAACTTTATAAAGAAAAGTTACCTAAATTCAAATTTTCTTTAAAAAGTATCTACACATTTTCTTATAAAATTAATCGTCATTCACATATTGAAAATATTTGAACACTTAAATTCTACTTTAGGAATTCATTGCCGCTAAAGTCATATAGAATTAATCGAGAATTGAGATGTATAAGATATATATATATATATATATATATATATATATATATATATATATATATGTATATATTACGCTGGACTTTATGTTTTTACTGATATTTTCTTTCTTTACATTATGATTTTTATTATATTACCTATTATATTACTTTACCTAGCTAGCTTTAAACACACACAGTCGGAGCATTAAGACTCTTCACAGGGGATAGAAATTAAATTTAGAAAAACAATGTTTAAATTATTATGATTGATACGGTTAATGCGTGCATCCAATTTGGAAAATAAGATAATTATAATTAAAATGAATGAAAGTGATTTTAAAAACATTCTGAATAATTTTCATTGAGTTGTAGCAACTTATTTTTCTTTTTAATTGAATTCTTTTGAAGATACTGAAATGTGAAATATTTTCAATTGCATCACTATATTTGTGGACCTCCCTATACATAAAATAAATCTCAAAATGTATAAACTCTGAGCATGCGCTATGAATACGCATTCACTTAATCTTTCAATAACGAATACTGAAAAACACAACATCAACAAGTAAGTATAATTACACCTAACTTTAAATATATTATTAACCATTTACTTTATACAGCTCAATTAATGTTCCCTTCGGACATTGTAACACGTTGTCGCACATTAAGCTTATTACAAAATATGGACATAATTAACACAAAAATATGATATCAATGTCAATGGTTACTTATATAAATTGGTACACTCACATAAAAATGGCCTCTTTTATTTCTTGCTGCAGGAGTTGACCGTTAAAAAACAGCTCCATAAACATCCAAATCTCCTTCTATGCTGACTCTAATTCCTTCCAGTAAGTTACTGATATTTCTTCTCATACGTTGACTCTTTATTTTTAGGATCACCACAATTTATTAAAAACTTTTATTTTAAAATAAATTTTGAAATGCACCATGTGATTGAGATTAATTTTAAATTAAACATACTTCCGATAATACTTTTATATTAATGGAAAAACGAACAACAATTAACAAAATAATAACAAAAGAAAAACAACTTGTACACGATCGAACTTCGGAAATAATTTTATAATCGTAGCTGTCGATAACCATAAAATTTTATTAGGTAAACTAACCTTACTTGTTTTACTGACAAATGAATATCACTTGTTTATAAAATATTACCGATACTTAAGATCGCACTTGAATTTTATCGAAGCGGCTTTATTTTATTTTAAATGGCAACATCTTGTATACTCAAGGTGTTGGCCCACAAAATTTAAGAATAGGAAGAGCGAAATTGCTTTCAAAGCACTTCTATTTATATGAAACTGCTTAGAAACCAAAATTATCAATTGTTATCAACAACTACATCGTATTTTATCTTAAAATCTGATTGGCTAGTAATTTTCACAATTTTAAATTTAACTTAAAAAGCTTATAACTTCTATACCTCTTAATCTATCTTAAATCTATGAACATTTTTGAAATCTCCATAATTTTTCATATAAAATAAGTCCAAACACGACCTACTTACTCAACTTGTTAAACATGTTAATTTTTTTCATTGATTTCTTAATTTTTACTAGTTTTATATGCTTTACAGGCCTGGAATTGATTTCCACATGAATATGGGATGCTACTACATGTAAATACACATCCTTTATATGTCTAAAACCAATTTAAGAGGAAAATTATCTGAAATTTTTATACACCCTTAAAAAATAATTTTGGTAAAATTGTCACTCATATAATGTTCTGTGACTCGAAATTGAGGCTACTTCATTATTTTTACATCTTATAATTTATTTTGGCCAATTTGTCCCATTTTATAACATTTTTATATAAGTTTTGTATAGGAAGAAATGACATAACCTTACATCTATACAGTAATTTTTAAAGTTAGATTTTTCATACTTTAGCACTTTAAATGTTTGTGAAAGTCTAAATTCTTATTGTTTATGACTTATTATAATTTATTTTCACTCTTCTGGATGTTCATAAGTTTTAATAAGACTTGTATAGAATTGTTGATTGTCACTAATTTTAAAGTCTGTAAATGTTAATTATGCACAATAACTTCAGAACTGCTGTACTATTTATGTTTTATAGTTAATAACCGATGGAATTATTCTGTTTTCCATTCAGTTTTAGCACTTATATTATGTTTTTGCACTAACACGAATGATTACACCAAACCTGCCTGCGTACACTGTACTTGTGACATTGATATCTGTCCCATACTAATTCTAACATTACGTTTGTTATCTACAGCCTGTAACTCATGTCTTAAGGGAAATTATACTTAAATAAATTTACTAACTAATAAGGAAATTGATTTATTTCATTACGATACCAAACGTACACTATACTCACTTGCAATATGTTGCGATTTATCATTATATTACATTTTATTAATAATTATAATATCATTGGTCCAACTCAATGCTAATTGAACACCCTACATAAATAAATAAATAAATATAATATATATATATATATATATATATATATATATATATATATATATATATATATATATATATATATATATATATAGTTGATGCGAGTATTTTTGGTCTTTGCTAATATGATAAGAATTAAAGGTTATTGGGCATTAGACCTAGCCAAGTTAATTAAATGTATTTATTATTCAATATTTCGCTAATGAATTATTAGCTTCATCAGGAACTAAAAATGAATTAGACTAATTACATTAATGTTAAAAATTACTAAATTACTTACAATAAAAGTTGTTAATTAAAATTCGGCTTATGGAAAGACAATTGCCAAGAGCAAGTACACCAATTACTTATAAACATTCCAGAAGTAATTGACTTCTATTTTACGTAAGTTGTGTTAGTGTTCATAGTTGACAGAGCGATGAAAAGTTAAATGGCGAATTTTTATGTGGTTATCACACTCGCATGCAATGTGAACGATAACGTGCCTTAAGAACTATTGATACACAAAATAAAATAAAAATTAACATTTAGGATTAACAATCAGAATATACATTCATTAATTGATTGTAAGTTAATTAAACAATGGTTAACAATTTGAATAAATTATAATTAAGTACAATACAAGGTAATAACCAAGAAGTGGTAAAATTAATTGACAAGAACGTTGGTAGCTAAAAAGCTTTAGTGGAATTATATATAAATAACAAATTACAATAATTGACATTTAAGTTGTGTTGTGTTGTGTTTGTTGATAGCAACCATTTCCATAAATTTGAGGGTGGTTTTATTATTAGATCGGTTCAAAATAGAAACATTGTCGAATTCAAAAGAGTGGTTGTTATATATATATATATATATGTGTGTGTGTGTGTGTGTGTGTGTGTGTGTGTGTGTTGTGTGTGTGTGTGTGTGTGTGTGTGTGTGTGTGTGTGTGTGTGTGTGTGTGTGTGTGTGTGTGTGTGTGTGTGTGTGTGTGTGTGTGTGTGTGTGTGTGTGTGTACTCCATATCTTTCGAAGGACTTAACATATCAACTTGAAATTTGACACACATATGGACGTCAACTACCCAAAGCGACTGATTGTTTTTGGGGTAAATGGGATATGAAGAAAGGGGTAAAATTGGGAGATCAGTACCCCTTTTGCAAATTTTTATTTTTTTGTATTTTTTTACTTTTAATATGTAATTAATAATATAATTGTGAGTAACTTTTATCCCTATAATTTTTCTGTACAACACACGGTTTATGGTATATTATCAAAAAACCGTCACTTTAAAAAATAGGTTTTTTCTAAATATCTCCGGAACTACTTAACATATTCCAAAAGCGAAAATACCATTAGATAGGAAATCGCAAAAGTTTTTATTTTTGAAATATTTCCAAAAAACTCGATTTTGGAGTAGACAGAAAAAAAATTTTCTGATCGAAAAGCATTCTTGTAATTTTTTTGTAAACTTAATTGATACAATTTGCAGCGGTTTTTTATTATGATTGTTACTTCTTCATGTTAGTTTTGGTGATTTAAATATCGATTTTTACAAATAATTCTAGGCCCAGATCTATTTTTCAAGCCTTTCACAGAAAATATTACTCGTGGGCTTATGAAACGAACTTTAACTTCAATTCTTAATGAACTTACAGGTAACACCGCAGCTTCTTAATACTTACACTGTTATCCAACTCTTTTAAATTAGCGATAACATTTCGCAAACTACGGTACAAACTTAATCCGGCTATAAATCCAACGTCGTTTAAAAAAACGTATGGTGTATTAATATTTTCTAAAGCCACGTTTCTTAATATATTGACAGGTTCTAAAGTATTTCGTTTAAATACAACATGATATGCGATGTTAAATCGGGAGTTTAAAATGTTTGAGTTTTTTATAAAATCCAGTACTGCAGTTATCTCATATTCTTCTAAATAGAGTGCCACACTGATTGGACCTAAAACATACATAAATTAAAATATTGTAACAATGTTACGATCAATGATATTTGGATGAACTATGGACAATTGAAAAATATTTGACAGTGCCTTGAAAACGGATCTAAACTCATATTACAGGTCAAGTACGGTAATGTTTGCTAACTCATATTTAACAAACTAAAAAATAAAATTATTCAGAGTAGATCAAATCGCAATTTGGAAGTTCCCCTTAAGACGCTGCTGCTCAGTGTAAAAAATATTTTTATAAAATAATGTCTGAATCTGGGTACACCATACCATGCGACGAAGGACCACTTTTTCCATGGGCTCCTTAATATTGGTGTTCGGATTTCTGAACTAGATAAAATCTGCCCGTCACACTCCTTATCCTTAATCCATTCTCGTATGACCCTACCTCTCGCCCTCACTGTAATCTTCTTATCGTATTGAGAATCCAAAATTAACAAATAGATGGTTGTGGTTTCTATGATAAAAAAACGTAAAATCTTGCCTCGTTCATATGTAAGGATGAGCAGGGTCCAAGCGATCCCAGAAGTTCTTACTTTTATGACCAATTATTGAAACATGCGTGGAATCACCTGATATTTTGTTTCTATCAGAAACACAACTCTCCAGTGGAAACTTCCATTTGCTTGACTTTCGGCTTCCCCAATACAACCTTCACTCCAACTTTCGATATAAAGGTTTGTGTCAAAAACATCGCTTGGAAAAGCTTTTCTTCTTTGGAGAATAAATAATTCGACGTCCTTGCCAGGAACTTTCAATACAGGTAACCTTAGTTATAAAGTTTCCATATTTTAATATGTCAGTTTTGGGAAATTTCAATGTTTATAACTCTAATTGGCTTGAATTTTCATCTACCACCAATCCGGCTGGTCGTGGTGTAGAAAATTTGTTACTTTATCTGCTCCGAATCCACTAGAATTTCTGATATCCCTAACCATACTCCAGAATTCTAGAATTCTTTCTTACATCAAACCCACTTGTTTATAAAACTAGGGTTATCTGACCATTGCTTAATAGAAATGACTTCTACTATCCTAAATTATTGTGTTTCTTACAATAGCAATCTACCTTTCCCATGTTGGGAAAATTGTTTTAAGCCGTCCTCGTCTTCGTTCGTTACTCCTTCTGTATGTTAAGTAATCTTCATCGGCCTGGAACAAAATAAAATAGTAAAAGTCGTTCTCGTATCCAACCCTGTCCCAATAGGGCCTGTTGTGCAATACCTTTAAAAAACAAATCTTTTACCAAAAAGATATTTAGGTTGGTGACAAAAATACCCGCAAAAGTGTTTGGTCTTGAACTAAATCCATCAGAAAAATATATAGCACATCTCCTTTTGAGCTCACAACATCTTTTGACGGATCGGTAGTTGCTGATACTGTAGATAAAGGCAATATTTTTGTAGATTTTGTTTGCACCAACGTTGTGTTTTAATGATTCTAGAAATGATGTGTAACTAGTCAACTCTTCTTTAGGTGCTATAACAACTAATTCATTTTCGATATAACTTCCTAGAATTGATGATCAATAAGCTTGATTGCAATAATGCGGTGGCAAGACGGTGTTCCAGCTACTGTCTTAGGGACATATTCCCCCGAACTAGTTCCAGTCCTATCCAAGCTTTATGTGACCTTTACCTTTTCTGGGAAATGTACTTCATCATGGAAATTTTTAACGTGTGTGTGTGTGTGTGTGTGTGTGTGTGTGTGTGTGTGTGTGTGTGTGTGTGTGTGTGTGTGTGTGTGTGTGTGTGTGTGTGTGTGTGTGTGTGTGTGTGTGTGTGTGTGTGTGTGTGTGTGCGTGTGTGTGTGTGTGTGTGTGTGTGTGTGTGTGTGTGTGTGTGTGTGTGTGTGTGGTGTGGTGTGTGTGTGTGTGGTGTGTGTCGTGTGGTGTCGTGTGTGTGCGTGTGTGTGTGTGCGTGTGCGTGTGTGTCGTGTGTGTGTGTGCGTGTGCGTGTGTCGTGTGCGTGTGCGTGTCGTGTGCGTGTGCGTGTCGTGTCGTGTGCGTGTGCGGTGCGTGCGCGTGGCGTCGTGTGTGCGTGTGCATGCGGGCGTGCGTGCTGTGTGTGTTTACAATGTTGCCAATCTTTATTATGAGCGTGTTAGGTAAGGGGTTATGTAGTAATATATTTGAAGGTAATGACAATGTTTTACAGTATCGTCTTCGGTGTTAAATACGTAAAATAATACAGTATTTAAAATAAGTGTGTTAAATTGCAGCAAAACAGTATGTTTTAATAATTTACAAATGTTTGCAAAACAGAATTTTAATTATTATAAGTTTTTGTTGTGAACGAATAAGTTCAAAGGTAAATATGTAATTAAAAATTATTATCAACTTACTTTGGAATGTGTGAATCCTTGCGATATTGCAGGCTCATATTCCATTAATATAAGTAAGTTGATTGTAATCTTAATATATTTAGAATTTACATCAGCTCTACATACATAAAGACAGGCTTGAGCCTTGATGGTGCAGTTGATTAGCGCGGTACTCTAGCAAAGTACAGGTCGTAGGTTCAAATCCTACTCGAGGTAAACTTTTTATTTGTGTATTTAATAAAATTAATAATAATTTTTAATTACATATTTACCTTTAACTTATTCGTTCATAACAAAAACTTATAATAATTTAATATTAATCAAGTTGCTATGGAATATGTGAATCCCTTGCGATATTGCAAGCTCATATTCCATTAATATAAGTAAGTTGATTGTAATCTCATTATATTTAGAATTTACATCAGTTCCACATACATAAAGACAAAATTTACATCGATTGGGGCTTGAACCTTGATGGCGCAGTACTCTACCAAAGTACAAGTCGTAGGTTCAAATCCTACTCGAGGTAAACTTTTTATTTATGTCTTTAATTATATTAATAAGAATTTCAATTATTTAAGTTATTAGATATTAATAAAATTCTGGTCGGGAAATTTACGCAAGCGCGACAAGTTTTTAAAATTTATTTAAAATGTATTTTACAGAACAGAAACGGGAGATTTTAAAATTTTGTTTTATAGTTTACATTTATATGTCTATTAACCTGTATCTTATATGAAGGTTTAAACATCAATATGATAGGTTATTGTTGTCTTTACGGTGTTGCGTATTCTCATTATGAACCTATTGCAAAGTAGGTTGCATAGTTATACTTAAGAAATTCATTATTTCAGTTCTTTTAATTTCCACCTTATAGGTTGGGAGGTCGTGTATTGTTCCACTCCATTCATCATCTTTAAGCCATGTCTACTATCGATATGGTATGTTGGTTACAGTAAAATATTTGGGAGACGTTTTTGTGTAAGTATATGATAGTACATAAAAATTTAGAAACTTCATTTTTGTGAACTTATAGAAAGTTTTTTTAATACAACCAAGCATAGACGAAACGAATGTCTTATTGTACACCCGTTACTAAGACCTTCAGATATTTCTCTTACCTAACCACCTTTTACAATTTTTCTCAAACATCCTAATCTTCTCATACGACAAGTAAGTCACCAGAGTAACATCTATGTTATCACTTGTGTAATTAAATGGTCTTATAAACAACAACGTTCTATATTTAGAATCTTGTCCTGTAATTTCTGGAAACAAAGAACAGAGAGTTAATGACGTTTTCACGTTCTCCTCCGTTTTTTTCCTTAATCTACTACAACGTTGTACTTCAGGTAAGAGTTGAGCATCAAAATGCAGTAACATTTTATGAATTTTATTAAAAAAGTGTAATTCCGCTTTGTTTTCTGCATCAACAAGTGCGTCCATGTGTATCCAACGTATGTACTACAATTTCATTTACTGTTAAGGATACACGCAGAAATGAATACGTACCATAACAATATCTTCATACAACTTTACATCAAAATATTTGAGTAAATTTTGTGTTGTTCCGATTGTTGAATAATTCTGAATAAATTCGTGGTACTTACTTGATTGGTTTAATGATTCGACGTTAAAGGAGATTATGCTTGGGACATTTGCTGTTTTGTCACTTGATGCGAAACATACCACCTAAAATTATCATAATTAGCATTTCGTACAATCCACATGCAATACTGCCACAAAGTTGTTACTATATATATATATATATATATATATATATATATATATATATATATATATATATATATATAATATATATATATATATATATATATATATATATATATAATAGAACAGGATACTTGTCTCCGCCATCTTGGATTTTGACGTCACAAGCCTCGCCCCCTGGGAGGCCTTTCCCACAACTTTTTGCACTCGCCCACGTGGGAGGCGTATATTTGGAGGGTAGGGTTGGGACCATTTTTAACCCTTGGACGGAGTTGAGCCCCTAATTTGGTTGTATTAAGAGCCTTTCTGACTGTAAACCCCTTGGAGGTTAGGCAATTGCGCACACATGCAGTGTTCTATTGGAGGGTGTAAGGATAGGCCGCCCCCCCCTGGCTTCTGATCGGTCCTTAGCCCCACTACTTAGCCGCCGTGCTGTGATTGCAGTACTAAGTCTCTGCATTCTGATTGGTTATGGCGGGAAATTTAAAAATGTTTTTAGTACTAAAGAGGTTCTTGTAAGATAGGTGTACGAACTATCACTGGGACTTGGTCCTGCGCGGGAAATTTGAAATTGTTTTTTAATGATAAAGAGGTTCTTGTAAGACAAGTATAGGAACTACCATGTAGGTTTTCAAAACTTGTTCTCGGGCCTTCGCCCCCTGTCGCGGCCCCCTGGTTGGTAATGGTATGGGGCCCTAACCTTATATATAAGTGCAGAAACTAACTCTTGGGCCTTGGCCCCTATCGTGGCCCCTTTGGTGCAATTGTATGTGGGTTCTAACCTAATCTTACAGTTGTAAGCCTTCGCCCCCGTCATAAAAAAATTGTATTCTAATAAGGTGGCCCTAGCCTTGTAAGGCACCACTTGTATCAGGGTCTGCGCCCTGGCCCCCATTGAGTTAAAATTGATTTTTAGCGCCATCTAGTGGCGTATAGACTAATGAACATTTTCTGTAGTAAAGTTGATCATGCACGTCTCTCTCCTTCTCTCTCGTTTATCCGTTTCATTCTCTCTTTCGGCTCTTTCTCACACACAAACAAATCAATTAATTAATTAATTAATCAATCTCAAACAAATCATGCTCGATCAAATCAATCAGATCAATCTCAATCAATCAACCAAAATAAATAAACCATATCTTACAGTTTGCGAAACCAGCTTACATTTCAAAACTGAATACATTAAAGTCTAAATTAAATATTACGTGAAATAATAAATAATTTCTACCCTAATGCAATGGTGCTTTTTATATAGGCAGATTCTCTTTCTAAACAATCAACACCTATACATTCGAAAAATAATGTCTGATTTATTCGCATGTTCAATTACATACACACAAAATTGTTTTATAGAAACGCGTTCATTAAGAGTTATAAAAACCTTGTTAAAAGGACTGAAAAATATTAATATATATATATATATAATATCATATATAATATAATAATATATATATATATATACTATATATATAAGTTGATGAGTATATTTTGCTTTAAATATATAAGAAATATGTTTATGAATTATAAATTATTTATCAATTGTAATAAAATTAATAAATAATTAGAATTTTTAATTTTACAACAGTTTTAATAAAGCAGTAAGACCGATATGTGCTACTTGTTCCAAGATTTATATCGGTCTTACTACTTGTTGGTTTAAAACCGGTTGAGCATTCATAAAAGTGACATCAAAACTAAAAACTAGGTGTGTTATCTGCACATGCTCTAAACAACAACCACTCTTTTGAATTCGACAATGTTTCTATTTTAAACCGATCTAATAATAAACCACCCTCAAATTTATGGAAATGGTTGCTATCAACAAACACATTCACAACTCAGTCAACTTTAGATCAGATGTAGACAACTTAAATGTCAATTATTGTAATTTATTATTTATATATAATTCCACTAAAGCTTTTTAGCTACCAACGTTCTTGTCAATTAATTTTACCACTTGGTTACGACCTTGTATTGTACTTAATTATAATTTATTCAAATTGTTAACCATTGTTTAATTAACTTACAATCAATTAATGAATGTATATTCTGATTGTTAATCCTAAATGTTAATTTTATTTTATTTTATGTATCAATATTTTCAAGGCACGTTATCGTTCACATTGGATGCGAGTGTGATAATCACATAAAATTCTCCATTTAACTTTTCATCGCTCTGTCAACTATGAACACTAACACAACGTACGTAAAATTGTAGTCAATTAGTTCTGGAATGTTTATAAGTAATTGTGTAATGGCTCTTGGCAACTGTCTTCCATAAGCCGAATTTTAATTAACAACTTTTATTGTAAGTAATTTAGTAATTTTAACATTAATTGTAATTAGTCTAATTCATTTTTAGTTCCTGATGAAGCTAACAATTTATTAGCGAAATATTGAATAATAAATACATTTAATTAACTTGGCTAGGTCTAATGCCCAATAACCTTTAATTTATATATATATATATATATATATATATATATATATATATATATATATATATATATATATATATATATATATATATATATACAGGGTTTTCCACGGTAGGCGTTCGTTAGAAGTTTATGTGGTTAGAAAAATTTAGAAATCTGAATTTTTGGACTTAAGGGTTATTTAAGATTCTCTTTCATTCTAAAATATTTTCAAGGTCATGTTACTTCCGGTTATACCGGAAGTCGCCACTAACTTCCTTATTTTAAATGGAACACCCTATACATTATTTTATTTTTGAATTCTTGACAAAATTTTAGGATAAGTCTTATAAGAGTTTCCTATACCTTTTTTGAACTGTTTCTTAGATATCTTGATTTTTCCAAAAATTTTGAAAGATGTAACCCTAGTTTCAACACTGCTTGTCTTACTTATTTTTGACTGATGGAAAGTGCTTCTGGAGTAGACAGAAGCATAAGAACTATACTTTTGAAATACTCATTGACAATTGATTTATTGCATACATGGTGTTCAAAATTTGATGAACTATTAAACAATTTTCAAAGTTGAAAAACTTTGTTAATTCAAATGTGACACCCTGTATATTATTGGATGAATAGATGCAGCATTTAGTTATGCATCGTTTGGCTATAACATTACCTATACCTATTATCAACAATTTTCTTGTTAATTAATATTTTCTACTTTAATGTTTTTCAAAAATAAAATGAACTTAATTCAAACTACACAAATTCTATTTTATTAAAACAATGAAATAAAACAAGAAGATAACAGAATTGAGAGCATAATAACAAATGAAAAACATAAAACAATTATTTGAATATAACTAGAAGAAAAGTGATAAAAAAGATAAAATGAATCATTACAAATGTTCCACATGACCGCCAATTTGATTTAAGCATTTTATAACTCTATCATATACTCCTTGCGAAATAGATCGCCGAATTTCGTGTGGACACATACTATTGAATGCATTGTGAACACGATTTAGCAATTCCTCTCTAGATTGAACTGGCCTAGAGCACACTAATTCTTTTATACGAACCCAGAGGTAAAAGTCCAGGGGCGTCAAATCGGGTGATCTCGGTGGCCAGTTCCAAGGTCCTTGTGGGCCAATCCACCGATCTTCAAACATCAATGTCAACTGTTGGTGTACAGCTATAGTGGAATGTGCGGGAGCACCATACAGCTGATACCAACTGTTTGCCCTGTCACATGCAGGTAGAGTATTTAGAAAATCCATAACGAATCCACGGAGAATTTCAAGATATCTCGCCCCATTCAAATTTTCATCGTACACTTGATATGCCACTCTATTATCCATAACTAAACAAAAAATGTTAAAACTAAATTGGAACTGGTGATTACGTTCTCTTGTTACATGAGGATTATCTTGTGCCCAGTAGTGATTATTTCGGCGATTGAAAATTCCTTCTCTACTGAATTTTGATTCGTCGGTTCAAATAATGTTGTGAAGAAATCTCGGATATTCGGTCATTTGTACAAGAATAAATTCACAAAAGTTAACTCGTCGTGCCTGATCACCAAGATGTAATCCTTGCACAGTTATTACCGAAAAAGGATGCATTTTATACTTCTTTAATATTCTGTGGATTGATGTTTGTGAAATATCCAAATCCAGTGCAGCTGCTGTAATTGAAGTTCGTGGATAAGCGTGAAAATAAGCTAACACGTTCACCTCGTTAACTTCGTTATCTATTACTGACTTTAAATGCGTTCGAGTTGCCCTTATCCTTCCAGTTGCAATAAATCGAGCTTCAATTCTTGCAAATTTTCCAGGTGTCATTAATGGTAGGTGTGGATACCGTTCGTTAAACAACCTGCATGTTCGCCTAACAATTCGTCCACATTCACCATGCGTGTAAAACAAATTTAATAAATCATTGTTAGAATATTCTTGAATACATTCCATTATAACAATACTTAAAAAAAATACTTAAAAAGTTACAAAATCACTTAAATTGTACTGATTTGACATTAAATCAACAACAATGTTTTAATGCCTGTCAAAATCAAGGCTCACAAGATTGCAGTTTTGGAATGTTATCGGCTTTTATAAAAAATACGGAGTTATACGAGTTATAAAATGCTTAAATCAAATTGGCGGTCATGTGGAGCATTTGTAATGATTCATTTTATCTTTTTTATCACATTTCTTCTAGTTATGTTCAAATAATTGTTTTATGTTTTTCATTTGTTATTATGTTTTCAATTTTGTTATCTTCTTGTTTTATTTCATTGTTTTAATAAAATAGAATTTGCGTAGTTTGAATTAAGTTCATTTTATTTTTGAAAAACATTTCAGTTTCTGTCAAAAATCACATTAAAGTAGAAAATATTAATTAACAAGAAAATTGTCGATAATAGGTATAGGTAATGTTATAGCCAAACGATGCATAACTAAATGTTGCATCTATTCATACAATAATATACAGGGTGTCACATTTGAATTAACAAAGTTTTTCAACTTTGAAAATTGTTCAATAGTTCATCAAATTTTGAACACCATGTATGCAATAAATCAATTGTCAATGAGTATTTCAAAAGTATAGTTCTTATGCTTCTCTACTCCAGAAGCACTTTCCATCAGTCAAAATAAGTAAGACAAGCAGTGTTGAAAATAGGGTTACATCTTTCAAAATTTTGAAAAATCAAGATACCTAAGAAACAGTTGAAAAAAGGTATAGGAAACCCTTATAAGACTTATCCTAAAACTTTGTCAAGAATCCAAAAATAAAATAATATACGGGTGTTCTATTTAAAATAAGGAAGTTAGTGTCGACTTCCAGTATAACCGGAAGTAACATGACCTTGAAAATATTTTACAATGAAAGAGAATCTTAAATAACCCTTAAGTCCAAAAATTCAGATTTCTAAATTTTTCTAACCACATAAACTTCTAACGAACGCCTACTGTGGAAAACTCTGTATATATATATATATATATATATATATATATATATATATATATATATATATATATATATATATATATATATATATATTATACTTTTTTTTCTTTCGAAATAATATATAATGTATAAACATGAAGTTTTAAAAAATACTCCAAAATTACTAAAACATTGAATTTTAATAGACTGCCATGGATTTCAAGGTTTTACTACAGGGATTATTATTTGTGATTTTTTTATAGTAGGCCATGGATGCTACAAACATTGTTGTTGACTTTTGGAGCATTGTTTTATCAAGTGACTGTGGAGAAATCAACACATCTGCTGTCATGATTATAAATTTTGATGCGTTTTATTGTGTTTGTGTTTGGCGATTTTGTTAATTTGTGAAATTTTATAATGGATGAAAGATTTTTTCAGAACAACGAAAAGTATATCATACAATGTTTCAATCAATGCCATGAAAATGTTGACGAAGCATTAGAATTATATTTAAACAGGTAAACTAGCAATTTACAATAAGACATTATGTGCCATATTGTTTTTAAAACGTTAAATATCCAGAGAGGCGTCAACCTAGTCGAGCAACGATATTTCGACTAAAGAATAATCTACTAAATTATGGTGCGTATTCTAAACCCCGACCCAAGACGCATAATAAGGAAAATAATGAAGTGGATGAAATGTCTTAGCCAGCGTCCGTGTCTCTCCTCAGACTTCTTGTACGAAGTTAGAAAATGACACAGGCGTTCCCCGATCACGGGTACAAAGGATTTAAAAAAAAACACAAATTGAAACCCTACAAAGTGAATATTGTCCAGCATTTATACCCTAGTGATGCAGTGAGGCGTGTGAATTTTTGTAATTGGTTTTTCAACCACACTCGAAGGGACAATAATTTTGCGAGTAAAGTCATATGGTTAGACGAAGCACAAGGCACTGGTATGATGAAAACCAACACCTACTTTTTGAACAACAACAACAGGGTCGATTTGGTTTTAATGTAGCCTGTTTCTTATTGGAGACATCAATAAAATACCGCATTTTTGAAGGGGCTCTCAACGCGAATAGGTACGTGGCAATTTTAGAAGAAGTAATACCAGAATTCTTGGAGAATGTTTTCCTCGCTTATCTTAATGCCATTTACTTCCAATAAGACGGTGCCCTGACCACAATTCGAGGTTGATTGTGCCGTTTTTAGAAGAAATTTTCCAGGACCATTGGATTGGAACAAATGGATCCATTAGGTGGCCTGCAAGGTCACCTGATTTGTCAGTGTTGGATTTTTTTTGTGGGTTTTTTTGAAAAATAAAATATACGGTAAGAGGCACAATAATATTGAAGAACTTCGTGCAACAACAGAGGCAGTTGTCCCGAATTTACAAAATCGGCATTTCATAATTTTAAACGCATTAAGACGTATTAAGAAATTGTGTGTTAGGGAAAATAGACATAAATTTGAACAATTCAATGAATGAGTTACCGAATAATTTCGAAATGAAATAGTATGAGTAAATATTTAATTAGTTGCTTATTCTACATTATGAACTTTTTATTACTATTTATTTGTTGCTATTAGTTACTTACGTTTTGTGTTTTGTTAGTGAATTAGTGTTAGTATTGTTCTTGTTCCTTTCATGGAAAAATCACAAGTAGTATTTCTTCAATTTGAACTTTTTTGTATGAAAAATCCATAGCCTACTATTAAAAATCAATGTTTCAGTGATTTTGGAGCATTTTTGAAGAATTTATGTTTATATATTATATAACACTTTGAAGGAAAAAAAATAAGGAATTTAATGAGGTGATAAAATACAGGATGTTCCATTGAAAAAATTATAAGTTTGAGTCGTATCTCCATAACCATACCCCAAAAAAAAATTGAGTGCGCCACTGAATTCTACATAAAATTCTCTATGGGATAAGTTTTCAATTTGACATTTTCGCTGAGAAACTTCGTAGATATGGAGGGGGTCCAAAAAGTGTGAATTTTCAAAAACGCCCTGTAACTTATGAACGAAAGAAGTTAGGAAAAATCCGTTCAGGACATCTTGAGTTTTACAAAAAAGTGGCGCAGGACCGCGAAAACCGCAAGGTTCTATCTTCAACAACAACCGAGATACTTGGTTGTCTCAACCAAAATGGGATGCACTGTACATTATTAACATTGCAAAAATTAAAAATATAATACCAGCATTTATCTGCCATCCTTAAACTAGTACTCAAATTAAAGTATAATCGGCCACAACATACTTTCAATAAAAACATATACTAAAACAAGATAATGTTTGATTTTTATCATCCTGTTATGTAAAATCAAAATGGTAAAAAATAAAATAATGGTTTATATGACTTTCTTAATTTCGACCAGAAGGGCCTTAACATTGGTTTGCACGAGGGTGCCAAAACCTTTAGGCACATGTTAGAATTAACCTTTATAATCTATACACAATGGCATTACTTACAACCATATACATACCTCTTGCTTAAAATTAACGTTGAATAAGGATTGCACATCTCCAATAACTAGCATATTCGAATCTAATACAACAAGCTTCGTAGCATGTTTGACAATGGACGGAAACCAAAACTTCAGATATTCGTAACTAACAGTTTCTAAATTCACTCCATCATACATTTCAATATTATAACTATATACAAAAACTACAACTTTGCTAACGGCTAACAAGTTTTAGAAAATGCTCAGCTTACCATGCGAAGTAATCCATGAATCAAACATAGTAATAATGGTATTTTCAGTCTTGTTATCAACCAAAACATGTATACTTAATGGAACGTTTCGATAAAAATAAATAGATTTTAACATAGTATAGAAATTGATAATATTACAGGTTTCTGTCAGACATATTACACCAATATGGCCCCATTCACAATTAGAAATATTTTTGAGTTCGTAATTCATGTAATCATCATTTGTGAGTGGTTTAACTGTGATATCTGTAAAAGCGAAAAATAGAAGTTTCTGAATGGTTTTAAAAACTTACCTAAGAAAATGTACAAAAGAAGTATTGCTATGATAAGGATTAAGATGATTTTAATACGGAATGTCCAGTGACTCATGTTCTTTTCAAAATTGTTACAGTGTGGATTAAATTTTCTATCTAATTTTATTATTGTACTTACCAATGTAAACTGTTAAGATACTATCTTATCTGTGGAAACTAGTGATAAGAAAATCGCTTTAACTCTGATGACGATATGTTTAACTATCAAATAGATACGTATTTTCAAGAGATTACTGGTATTAAGTTTTGTGATAATAACTTTCTGTAGGTAGGTTGTAGGTATATTAAATCTTATTTTCCAATTGCCAAACATTATTCCCGAGAGAAAGGTAAAAAGTTCGTAACGTATTAGAAAGGTAGCGCTGCTAACTATAAATTTATATCTTTATCGTGGTTGACTTAAAAACCAAGAAGATACTCAAATGTCATATTGCCATTGGGTAATAGTCGAAGGGGTTCAGCTAATACCTAAGGGCCAAAATCTTAGTTCATTTCAATTCATCTTATAATCCCTAAGGACCAAAATCTTAATTCATCTTCATTCATCTTAATGCATCTTAGTTCATCTTAGTTCATCTTAGTTCATCTTAATTCATGTTAAAACTAGAAATTTGAAACAGTATTCAAAAGGGACCTTCATACTATCTCATAAGAGAGGTATTGGACTCCGGAACTTGTTCTCAGGTTTCGCCCTTGTCGGGTCTTCGCCTCATTGTCAGGAAAACCTGAAATTTGAAATAGTATTGTAATAGGGGGCCCGCATGCTATCACATAAGATAACTATAGGCCTCCGGAACTTGTTCTCAGATCTTTGCCCCTTGTTGGTCCCCTGATTGTTTGTGACGCCATCTAATGATGTATTTTTAAAACTAACGAATGCTTTCTGTAATAGAGGTTTATCGTGGTACCATCTAGTAGTATATTTAACTGTTATGACCGGGAATTTGAAATAGTATTTTAATAAGGGGGCCCGCATACTACCTCATAAGTGAATCAATCAAGAAAAAATTTGTAGCGTCCCCTAAGTACCCTATATTTAAATTTGAACTTATTTGCAATAATGCAACTTCAAGAACAAAGCAATCGTTAAGTGATTTATCATGACTTGACTGACAATAATGTCACTATTACTCAAATTAATTACCTGCCTTACTTTAACTTTCCGGGCAGTAATTAAAACATTAGAATTTATTTAAAAGTTTGGTAAACCTTAAATCTGATGAAACGAAGTGGCCGTCTAGGGTTAGGTACGTTGTGCTATCTAAACTACATAGACTTGATGAGGTAAGCGTTGCATCATGAGGGGCAGGTAAAAAAATGAAACTACTTACATTAATACCAACGAACTGGGTGCAGCTATTGTTCATCCCGTCAATCTTGTATTATGGGAAAGAATCACCAATAAAACCCACTTTATTCATCAATACACAATACACAAGTACATTAATAAATCAGATAACAAAAAAAAACATGGAAAGGGTTAGATATATCACAAAATACCATTAAATTAGGTTAAAGTGCGTACAAAATTATAACATTAAGAGAAAATGAATAAAAATCAATTTAGTTACACAGAAACACAATAATAAAAATCATAATAAAACCATAACACCAAACATGTGGCCCTTTTCAAAAACCAATCATGCCGGTCTTTAAGTAAATAAGCATATAAAATAATAATGCAAATTACGGTACATATAAAATACAACAACAGTAAAATTTCACAGGTGATAAGGTAAAGGTAAGGACAAAAGAAAATAGACAAGGAATTTACACGTACCCAATTGTTTAGTGACTTCTAAAGCACAGAATACTTAAATCAAATTACAATAAAGCACATACAAAGAGAAATCAGCTCGCAAGCCAATAATTCTACTTAAACAAACTGACAAAAAAAATCATTACAACAAAGTCTTACAAGAGTAAGTTATAAATAGATCACTAACATTGTGACCGATATATAAGTTTGAATGCGTTAGAAAAATACCGTGCTCCCTTCTCCGGTTACACACTATATATATATATATATATATATATATATATATATATATATATATATATATACAACAAATAAAAACAATAGAAATAAAAATTCGAGGTGTTTAATGATCTGGCTTGGGAGTGTGTACCAATTGCCTTTTACAATTAATAACCAGCGGCGTCCTATACCCATTCACCAGCCACCTCTACACAATTATAAATATAACCAACAATGCTAATTCGCACAAATGCCAGAGTGAGAGGGCCCTGTACTATCATCTTAATGAGTCCACGTACGAATAGGATAACTTTGCAAGACAATGTTTGGTATTTAATATGTTATTGCTAAAACGATTTGCTGCGAGGTTTCAGTTATATAAAAATACATACACTAGGATAAATATTCCCTTAATTGATCACGGACACAAATCGTTAACCTACGCGGTTTAACTTCAAAAATGGTGACTGTTATTTATAAATTAATATTTGAAACACACATTACAACTAACACTCGAAAGAAAAGACGAATTGGTGTTGGCTAATTCAAAAGAAAATGTACACGCACGAAATATTTTTAAAGACAAACGGTTTACAATGAAGGTATTTAATTAACCCAAAAATCCATCTGGCGCGATTGGCACACCAACTGTAACTGCCTTCTCCCCGGATTCAACTCTAACTCTAATTACTCCCGAAATCAACCCCCGTCTTTCAAAGGTAATTAAAAAAAACAAAAAACATTCATTTATGTTAGAACAGTTTCATGCTAATTATTGCATCTTAATTTTAAAAATATGCATTCGTCTGTCACAACGTTATATTTACGTCTCTCGAGTTTCCCAGTAACAGAGATATCTTTTGATCGAGGTCTACCCAGCCGTAATTAATCATTAGAGTAATGACACTTTTACATCAAGAGCGCGCATAAGAAAAATTCCAATGATTCCTTACGCTCCTTCAGTAAAGCATTTTTAAGCGTGCACCTGCGACTCACCCCCTAACATGTGTTTACATACTTATTAGTTACAAACAATCCTACATTCCTTAGATAAAAATATATAAATAAAAGTATTTTGAAAACAGCAAATTTCGACATATTATTAAGATATTAAAAATCCACTAATTATCTTTTCCAACGTGGCAACAATGGCGATTTGACAAATATTTATTACAATAATAAAATTTTCGCGGTCTGCTACCTACAAGATGCAATTCTAGATGTTGATTTAAAATCAGCTTCTACCAACCTAAAAACTCGAGTCTAAAATACTGATTTGAAACTAACCTTGTAACGAATCTTTTACGTTCTTCGTTCATTTAGTTGTAAATAAAAAAAGTTTTTAATTATTAATGAATTATAAGTATGTGGTAGGCAACTTAATTTGCATTTTGGTGTAACTTAAGTTGCATATCTTCTTAGGGGTTTATACTTCCATATCTTTGAATTAATTTTTTGCGCATATTTTTCACGCACCGCTATATCGCCTTATATCGTAAGCGTCCTTTTGAGCATTACTTGATAAACCTTGTGTTGATTAGGAGCCATTTTTGGGTTTTCACCTAAATTTTGTGAAAAGTGCCTTTGATTTAATGGTAAGATACATTTAACTCGTATTATATTAAAATCTAAATCATTTGCTTATTGCAGGCACTTTTACTCACTTTTACTTTTATCATTTATACCTTTTTTTACTTT
This sequence comes from Vesta saturnalis, assembly GCA_036346205.1. NCBI lineage: Eukaryota > Metazoa > Arthropoda > Insecta > Coleoptera > Lampyridae > Vesta > Vesta saturnalis. Next base: position 297,316 of record JARFJB010002352.1, on the reverse strand, counting down.
TACTTTTGGCATTTTTACCACTTTTGGTATTTTCGATGCTTATGATTGCAATTTTCCATTTAATTCAGATCTAAATTCAGATCACATTTTTTATTTGAACTTTCGAGAGAATGCAATAAACACTGGATCATTCAAATTTCATGAATATAAACTTGTAAAAAGTAAAATTCAACTTTGGTATGGTTTACAATGTACAGCATTGTTATTACGACATATTGCGCAATATTTGTGCAAAGATTACATCACCTTTGGTTTACATTTCCGTATTCGTTTAGATACCAGAGGTTATCAAAAAGTTGTGTACAAAATTTTCGAGCAGTTATTTATACTCATAATTTAGTAATTTAAGGCTATTACAACTAGTTGTTAAGATATATTTTATATAATTCTAAATTTAAACATTTAATAAACATAGTTTGTATATCTTTTATTTTGACATTTTGGTGAATTTTTTATTGTATCCTCGGTTTAGTTATTCCGAGCATAATAAAAAAAAATAACTTGGCGTCCGAGATAATTTTTATTATTGTTACATTGTAGTTACTATATTGATGATAAATGGAAATAACTAAGCAGAAATTGTGGTAATTAAGCAAATCAAAAAAAGCATGAAGCGGCCTGCTTTAATCTACCGACTGAGACAACGGCATAATCTTTTATTGAGTGTTTTGGATCTCTGGTTAGTTTGACGATTTGTTTTGAGAACATTTGCATCTATTTATTTATTATTAAATTATTTATACCAATTATTTACACCAGGGCTTTTAAACCACTACATTACAACCTCTCTCAAAACGACCTTAGGTGCAAGTCTAAGAGGTTGATTTGAAATCAGCTTCTGCCAACCTTATTCGATTTCATACAAAAACAAGATGCAAGCCTAAGATGTTGATTTGAAATCTGTTTCTCCCAAACTTATTCGATTTAACACAAAAACAAAAACAAAATGCAAGCCTAAGGTAGTTATTTGAAATCAGCTTCTGCCAACCTTATTCGATTTAATACAAAGGCAACAAGACGCAAATATAAGATGTTGATTTGAAATCAGCTTCTGACAACATTATTTGGCTTAGTATGAAGATGTTTTGATAGAAATTGATTTCAGATCAGCGTCTTAAATTTGTTTCTGTGTTACTAGTCAATTTAAAATTGAGTTGTAATTAAAAACGTTTATCAATTGGATTAAGAGAAAGAAGATTGCAGAAGGTTTTTTTGCAATTTCTTTTTCATTTGTGGAATACAATTTTAATTTCATCCTTATAATAAAAAGTAGTAAATTTAAGGTCTTACGTAAATACCTTCAAACATATCATTATTAGTCTTCGGATTTGGGAATAATAAACTACATTTGTGAAATCATTGTTCATTTCCTTAATTATAATTTCAATTTATAAAGAGAAAGTACAATTACATGCTACCCAACGATGTCTTCCATTACGGGAGAATTAGCATCCAGTGCGATTAATTAGTTGCTGTGTTGGTTAAATTAATTTGGAAGCTGTATTTAACAGTTACCTACAGGAATTCAATAGAAGAGAAGATTGTACATACAGGGTGCGGCATTAGTGTGTCGAAGTACGATATATCCGTTATTAAAGAAGATATCAAAAAACGTTTAGTTACAAAAATTATAGTCAACTTCAAACTTCACATTATAAAATTATTTTCGTATTTACAGGGTGTTACATATTACCAGAATGAACCAACCATACATGTTTAAATGGGACACCCTATATATTATTTCAAATTTAGATTAAGCTCATCTCCCCTATACTTCCAATATAGGATTTCATTACGTTATACAGGGTATTTCAAAAGTTATGGTCAACTATACACGAAAATAATTCTCATTTCAACGTCCTGTATACCCTAAACAGAACAACCTAACAATATTTTTTTCCTGGCATAACTTTTTGACATTGGTACAGTGTTACGAGAAATTTCTATTTCTTTATTATTGCACCAATTGAATATAAAGCGAGCCAAAACTCGAACACATGATTTTTTCAATTTTTTTAAATGAATCACGCTGTATTTTATTTTAAAAAGTGAACATACACTTTACGTTCTTTCATTTTTATTAAACACTCCCTATAGCTAAAATCGTTAATTTATGAGATATTTTCAATTTAATAACAGAAAGAGATTTTTTTTTAATTTCTATTATAACAAGTTAGCCGTGAACAAATAAAAGTGTGACTAATTATTATAAAAAATTCAAAAAACATCGGTTATTAAGACAAAATTCTTATAAAATTAATTAATTTCATAATAAACGTTCAAAATGTCAACCGAAAACTTCAATACAGCATTGTAGTCGATATTCAAATTCTCGACTGACATTTCTTAACATTTCTACATTAATACTCAGGAATGCTTCTCGTATTCTATTCTTCATATCATCTTGTGTGGTTGGAGGTATTTGATACACACGGTTTTTCACATAACCCCACTTGAAGAAGTCAATTTTACTATAGGTGGTAGGCATGTATACTCCATGCCAGCCGGGGAGGTACCACCACCCTTACCATGGGCTCCTTAATATTGGGTCTCCGATTTTCTGAGCTTGGTAAGGGCTGCCGGTTACCTTTTCCATCATCCGTAATCTATTCTCATCCTTATTCTTCCTTCTCGCCCTCACGGTCTTCCTATCGGATTAAAAGTCTCAAATTAAAAAATAAGATGGCTGTGGTTTCTAGGGTTATAAATTCCGGACGTAAAATCCTGCCCCATTCGGATGTCCGGGAGGGCAGGGCCCAAGCGACCTCGGTCATCGAAAGTATCAACTTTCTGATTCACTACTGCAATATCCGCGGTATCAGGTCTAATCTGAATGCTATTCACCAACATCTTGAACAAATACAACCTGATATATTGTTTCTATCTGAAACACAAGTCTCCTCGGAAAACTCCGAGTCGCCCGACTTGCAATTTCCTCAATACCATCTTCACTCTAACTTTCGATATAAAGGAGGCGTATGTGCGTACATCAAGGACAGAATTGCTTGCAGGAGGGTTTTTTCCTTAGAAAATAAAAATTTTGACGTGATTTGGTTTAAACACTCTGGTCCTAATTTTGTGAAATTCTACTGTTGCATTTATAGGTGTCCTAATGACAGCAACTTTCAAGACTTCTTCGATTACCTTAGTATGAAAGTTGACTATCTCCTGTCTCAGTTTCCATCTTGCGATATCTCATTTGTAGGCGATTTCAATGTTCATAACTCTAATTGGCTTCAATTTTCATCTACTACAAATCCCGCTGGTCATAGTGCAGAAACATTTGCTATTTCATGTGATCTCACACAAATGATTTCTGAACCCACAAGAATCCCTGATAACCCTAACCATACTCCACATCTTCTAGATCTCTTTCTTACATCAAACCCTCTTGTTTATAAAACTTCCGTTCTTTCGCGTTTAGGTCTTTCCGACCATTGTCTAATAAAAATCATTTCTACTGTACCTAATTCCACTGTTCGCAAAACCGATAGACCTTGTGGTGTTTTAAATCAGCTCGATGGAGTGATTTACGGGATTTCTTTGCAACCTTTCCATGGCGTGAATATTGTTTTAAGTCGTCATCTTCTTCGGACATCGCTCTTTCAGTATCTGAAGTCATCCTCAAGGGAATGGAGTTATACATTCCGAAAAACAGTACTGTGTAGGTCATTCACGTTCCCAACCCTGGTTCAATAAGGCTTGTTCTGATGGAATATCTTTAAAAATAAATGTTACATTAAATGGAAATCTAATAAATCGGTTGACAGTCATGTAGAATACGTTGGTGCTAGAAATATCTGCAAAAGTGTCATCACTAAAACTAAAAAGTTGTTCGAACAACGAAAATGCAATGAACTAGCTACATCTCCTTTAGGCAGTCGTAAATTTTGGTCTTTAGCAAAAGCCATTAGTAAAAACTTTCGAACATCTTCATTTCCCCTGACATCTATTGACGGATCGGTAGTTGCTGATTCTGTAGACAAAGCCAACGTTTTTGTGGATTTGTTTGCATCAAACTCGTGTCTCAATGATTCTGGAAAAGATGTGCCCTAGTCAACTCTTCTTCATACGTTATGAAACCAATTCATTTTCGGTACAAGCTCTTGGAATCGATCATCAGTAGGCTTGATCTCAATAAGGCGACTGGCCCAGACGGTATCCCAGCTATTGTCTTAAAGAAATGTTCCCCGAACTAGTACCAGTCCTATCTAAGCTCTATACGATCTCTATATCTTCTGGGGAATTCCTTCATCATGGAAGTTAGCAAATGTTCAACCTATTCCCAAAAAGGTGATAAGACCGATCCTCAAATTACTGACTAATTGCCATCACTTCCATTTTGTCTAAAATCATGGAAAAGCCATCAATCAGCAACTGCTCACGTTCCTTGAAACTAACAAACTCCTTAGTGACCACCAATATGGGTTTAGGGAAAGTCGTTCAACAGGCAATCTTCTTTCATATGTGACCCAAGTTTGGAACAATACAGTAGAGCAGTCCGGTGAAACAGTTGTAGTCGCTTTAGATATCTCAAAGGCATTTGACCAAGTTTGGCACAAGTGTTTACTTGCCAAACTCACCTCGTTTGGGTTAAATGATACGCTCATCAACTGGGTTTCTAGTTTCCTTGATAAAAGACGAATACGTGTCGTAGTTGATGGCTTTTTTTCAAAAGAAGTTAGCATAACGCGGGCGTACCACAGGGATCAGTTATGGCGCCTACACTTTTTCTGCTGTACATAAACGACCTTATTTCTTCAACAACTAACCCCATCCATTGCTTTGCTGACGATAGCACTCTTCACTGTAGTTCATCTCAGTCTACTCATAGTGATAATCCATCTAATCCATCTAATCAAGAAATTAAAGCTGAAATGGCAAATTCAATCAACAAAGACATTCAACGTATTCTCGAATGGGGAAGCAATAATCTAGTTAAATTTAATGCTAACAAAACTCAGTGTTGCCTTATGTCCGCCAAAAAAGATCGATCATTTCCTGTTGTAAGTATGAATGGCTCAGTTCTAAAGTTTTCAAACTCTATTACTCTGTTGGGTACACGCGCACGAGTATTAACCTAACCTAAACCGTGCGTTTATTAACCTAATGTAATATTATACGTGTATTGACCTAACCTAAAACCTGGTACAACGAGAGAAACGATCCATACGAGATAGGCATGAGAAGAAAGAGACGAGAGGGACTGAGACAAGAGAAGCGAGAGAAACGAGGAAAATGAGGGAGACGTGCGCAAGGAGACAGACGAGAGAAACAAGAGGGACGAGACGATCTACTTCTATTACAGAAAACATTCACTAGTGTTTTAGTGTTTGTATGATTTAATGTTTGCGTGTTTGCGTATTTTCGTGTTTTCGTGTTTTCGCGTTTTCGTGTTTTCGTGTTTACGTGTTTTCGTGTTTTCGTGTTTTCGTGTTTTCGTGTTTTCGTGTTTCCGTGTTTGCGTGTTTTCGTGTTTTCGTGTTTTCGTGTTTTCGTGATTTCGTGTTTTCGTGTTTACGTGTTTACGTGTTTACGTGTTTTCGTGTTTTCGTGTTTTCGTGTTTTCGTGTATTCGTGTTTTCGTGTTTTCGTGTTTTCGTGTTTACGTTTTTGCGTGTTTGGTATTTTTGTGTTAGCGTATTTTTGTGTTTGTGTGTTTGCATGTTCTCACGTTTGTGTTTTCATGTTTGAGTGCTTTCGTGTTTGCGTGTATTCCTGTTTGTGTGTTTTCGTGTTTGCATGATATCGTGTTTTCGTGTTAGTGTGTCTGCGTTTTGCGTGTTTGCGTGTTTTCGTGCTTACGTGTTTTCGTGTTTTCGTGTTTCCGTGTTTCGTGTTCGTGTTTTCGTGTTTTCGTGTTTTCGTGATTTCGTGTTTTCGTGTTTACGTGTTTACGTGTTTACGTGTTTTCGTGTTTTCGTGTTTTCGTGTTTTCGTGTATTCGTGTTTTCGTGTTTTCGTGTTTACGTTTTTGCGTGTTTGGTATTTTTGTGTTAGCGTATTTTTGTGTTTGTGTGTTTGCATGTTCTCACGTTTGTGTTTTCATGTTTGAGTGCTTTCGTGTTTGCGTGTATTCCTGTTTGTGTGTTTTCGTGTTTGCATGATATCGTGTTTTCGTGTTAGTGTGTCTGCGTTTTTGCGTGTTTGCGTGTTTTCGTGCTTACGTGTTTGCGTGTTTTCGTGTTTTTGTGTTTTCGTGTTTTCCTGTTTGGTGTTTTCGTGTTTTCGTGTTTTAGTGTTTTCGTGTTTTCGTGTGTTCGTGTTTTCGTGTTTTCGGGTTTTCGAGTTTTCGTGTTTTCGTGTTATCGTGTTTTCGTGTTTTCGTGTTTACGTGTTTGCGTGTTTCGTATTTTGGTGTTAGCGAATTTTTGTGTTTGCATGTTCTCACGTTTGTGTTTTCATGTTTAAGTGCTTTCACGTTTGCGTGCATTCCTGTTTGTGTGTTTTCCTGTTTGCACGATATCGTGTTTTCGTGTTAGTGTGTCTGCATTTTTGCGTGTTTGCCTGTTTTCGTGTTTACGTGTTTGCGTGTTTTCGCGTTAGTGCGTTTGCGTGTTTTCGTGTTCGTGTTTGCATGTTCTCGCGTTTGTGCTTTCGTGTTTGCGTGCTTTTGTGCTTGCGTGTTTTCCTGTTTGTGTGTTTTCGCGTTAGCGTGTTTTTATGTCTGCGCGTTTACGTGTTTTCGTGTTTGCGTGGTTGCGTGTTTGTTCCTATGTCTGTCACTGTATCTGCGACAGTGTTTGCGCTTGTGTCTGTGACTGTGTGTGACTGTGTCTATGACTGTCTGTGACAGTGTCTGTGACTGTGTCTGTGACTGTGTCTGTGACTGTGTTTGTGACTGTGTCTGTGACTGTGTCTGTGACTGTGTCTGTGACTGTGTCTGTGACTGTGTCTGTGACTGTGTCTGTGACTGTGTCTGTGACTGTGTCTGTGACTGTGTCTGTGACTATGTGTGTGACTGTGTGTGTGACTGTTTGTGACTGTGTCTGTGCCTGTGCTGTGACTATGTCTGTGACTGTGTGTGTGTGTGTGTGTGTGACTGTGTCTGTGACTGTGTTTGTGACTGTGACTGTGTTTGTGACTGTGTCTGTGACTGTGTCTGTGGCTGTACCTGTGACTGTGTCTATGACTATGTCTGTGACTGTGTGTGTGATTGTGTCCGTGACTGTGTTCATGACTGTGTCTGTGTCTGTGACTTTCTGTGACTGAGTATGTGACTGTGTCTGTGACTGTGTCTGTGACTGTGTCTGTGATTGTGTCTGTGACTGTGTCTGTGACTGTGTCTGTGACTGTGTCTGTGACTGTGTCTGTGACTGTGTCTGTGACTGTGTCTGTGACTGTGTCTGTGACTGTGTCTATGACTGTCTGTGACTGTGTCTGTGACTGTGTTTGTGACTGTGCCTGTGACTGTATCTGTGACTGTGTCTGTGACTGTGTCTGTGACTGTGTCTGTGACTGTGTCTGTGACTGTGTCTGTGACTGTGTCTGTGACTGTGTGTGTGACTGTGTGTGTGACTGTTTGTGACTGTGTCTGTGACTGTCTATGTGCCTGTGCTGTGACTGTGTCTGTGACTGTGTTTGTGACTGTGACTGTGTTTGTGACTGTGTCTGTGACTGTGCCCGTGACTGTGTCTGTGACTGTGTGTGTGGCTGTACCTGTGACTGTGCCTGTGACTATGTCTGTGACTGTGTGTGTGATTGTGTCTGTGACTGTGTTCATGACTGTGTCTGTGTCTGTGACTTTCTGTGACTGAGTATGTGATTGTGACTGTGTCTGTGACTGTGTCTGTGACTGTGTCTGTGACTGTGTCTGTGACTGTGTCTGTGACTGTGTCTGTGACTGTGTCTGTGTCTGTGTCTGTGACTGTGTCTGTGACTGTGTCTGTCACTGTGCCTGTGACTGTGTCTGTCACTGTGTCTGTGACTGTGTCTGTGACTGTGTCTGTGACTGTGTCTGTGACTGTGTCTGTGTCTGTGTCTGTGTCTGTGTCTGTGACTGTGTCTGTGACTGTGTCTGTCACTGTGCCTGTGACTGTGTCTGTCACTGTGCCTGTGACTGTGTCTGTGACCGTGACTGTCTGTGACAGTGTCTGTGACCGTGTCTATGACTATGTCTGTGACTGTGTCTGTGACTGTGTCTGTGTCTATGTCTGTGTCTGTGTCTGTGCCTGTGCCTGTGCCTGTGTCTGTGTCTGTGTCTGTGTTTGTGTCTGTGTCTGTGTCCGTATCTGCGTCTGTGTCTGAGTCTGTACCTGTGGCTGTGTCTGTGTCTGTGTCTGTGTCTGTGTCTGTGTCTATGTCTGTGACAGTGTTTGTCTGTGTCTCTGCCCGTGTCAGTGTCTGTGTCTGTGTCTTTGTCTGTGTCCTTGTCTGTGTCTGTGTCTTTGTCTGTGACAGTGTTTGTGATTGTATATGTGACTATGTGTCTGTCTGTGTCTGTGATTGTGTCTGTTTGCGCCTGTGTCTGTGGGGTGTGTCTGTATCTGTGCCTGTGCTTACACCTATAGATGTGTCTGTACCTGCGTCTATTTCTGTGGTTTTGCTTGCGTTCGGGCTTGTGCTTGTGTAAGACGAGATAGAGGCGAAAGAAGCAATAGAAACGAGAGAAACGAAGAAAGCGAGAACAACGAGAGGAAAGAGAGAGAAACGATAGAAACGAGAAAACCGAGAGGAACGAGAGAAACTTGAGAAACGAGAGAAACGATACAAACAAGAGCAACGACCGAAACGAAAGGAACGAGAGGAACGCGAGAAACGAGAGGAACGAGAGAACCTCTTAATTATGATGTTTATATTTTACAATTAGGACAATTTAAACAAAAAAAAACATTTATTTAATTGTGTAAAGCATTTTAATTATTAACCACAGTTCTAAGGGTAAATAATTCGTGTCTAAACAGTTTTATACTGCGATGGTTATAAATAAGTGTAATAGAGGGGGTAGAGTTTTATCGAATTCAAATATTAGATAGTATGCAAGTTCAAATAAAGCTGAAGAAGTTATATAATTTGTTATGAGGAAAATATATTATGCGAATATGAACAGATGATTTTGATACAACAAAACATGTTTTATGGGGTTTGCACAATGATGTTGTATTTATAAAAACATTGAGCTATGGCAGTAGCGTGTTAAAAAGGTCAACACGATACACATTAGTGTGTTAAAGATAAATAAGAAATTTCACATATAAATCAGTATAATTAAGCAATTAAACACATAATAATCCTAATGTGTAGAACATGTATAATAATTGGTACAATGCATAAAAACTCTGCGAACTATAAAAAGGGTTATGGTACGAAGACGTTATGTTGGTAGATCATAGACTAGGTGTTTAAAAAGTGCTTAAGAAGTTAAAGTGCCTTAGAAATATATCTAAGAACATGAACAACACATGTGCAATGTGAAATTAACAATATAAGTACAATAAAATATTACACAATTACTCTACACTTATGTCTTCGTTATCATAATCTGATATAAAATCAGATTCATCCGACAAATCTCCACTCCTACGTATAATCAATTCCTCACAAACGACATCCATAATATGCTCTTTATTAATGTATTCCTCTTAAATTTCTTTAACATGACGGCACACTTCTTGCCAGTGGCTCTTCAAATCCATCGAACACTTTTCACAAGTTAGTTTTTCAACATTGGCTAATTTAAAAGTTGTTTCTCGATGCCACCCAAGCTTTTACAATGGCTCATATTTTTTCTATTGGATTTAGCTCCGGGTGGTATGAGGTAGTCGACATACAGAGTGACCATGTTTGGCAAATATAGCATCAATTGTATATTCCGTGTAGCTCGGTTTATTACATTTTATTAAATCATACAGCTCCACTTTTGCTTGGGATTCATCATGTACGATCCCTCGTTCTTGTAACCAAGTTATCATTTCTATTTTTTTACTGCTAAAGGTTGGATGTTTAACTGCTAACGTGTTGTGATAACTAGCATTATCCATAACAATAACTGAATTTTCGAGCAAATTCGGTAATAACTGGTGCTTAATCCATCGTTTATAATTAATAAAGTTCATATCGCCGTGATAATCACCTGTTTTTGAGCCCGATTTAAAAATTAAGAGGGCATTGTTGATAAATCCCACTTCACCACCAGCATGTACCATTATAAGACGTTGACCTTTACCGATTGGACATTTTAAACTTTCGTTGGAATCATTCACCCAGGAATGTCGCGCTGTATGCGATGCATGTTTCATCTGCATACACAATGGGTCGCCCTGCTCTTCGATACTTTTTGCTTTATAAGGTGTCAATATTTGACACATTTTGATCATGAATGCTGCCTAAACGGAAAATAGAAACCTGTAGTTTTCACTGGTGTATTGATTTAGCAAAGTTTATTTTGCTATAAACAATTTTTTCAACGAATACAGTTTTAAAAATTGCCATTTTTAAAGCGAAAATAATGAAGTTTTCAAATATAACACCCTGTATATTTTGTCATCTAGAAGATGTAATCTTCTACTTTCTAAAAATGTATATGGTACTATTTACTACAAAACAAAAGAGTTATGTAAGTTTTATGCACCGACTGCATACATTTTAATCAGCACAGTCAGATACAATTTGCCAAAAGTTTTAGGTTTTTAAATGAACAACCCAGTACATTTAGACAATAGTACTTACATAATACTTTTTCATCCTAGTTTCAAAAACAAAAACTAATCAGTAAGCTTAGCGATCGGTTCTGGACAAGTGGGTGGGCTTGAGGTTACGCCAGTACGAGAAATAAAAACTATTTTTTTAAAACAGTTTTATGTTGCTCTCAGATTGATCTAAGAGCGACCAGTGACGTCATTGACCTCTTCCAGAGCCCTTTGAATCCGAGCAAGGGCATATTTTTATAATTTTTGGTTTAGAAGCATCAGCAAAACGTATATCTAACTTACGTGTATACAGTAGGTGTACCTATATAAACTTATATAACTCTTTTGTTTTTGGAGTAAATAGTACCATATTATACATTTTTATAAAGTAGAAGATTACATCTTCTAGATGATAGCAAAATATACAGGGTGTTATATTTAAAAAACTTCATTATTTTCGCTTTAAAAAATGGCAATTTTTTTAAAACACCTTGTATTCGTGTGAAAAAATTGTTTTATAGCTAAAATAAAACTTTGGGCTAAATCAAGTACACCAGTGAAAACTACACGTTTCTATCGTTTTCCGTTTAGGCAGCATTCATGATCAAAATGTGTCCAAATATCTTGGGACACCCTGTATAAGCACAACGTAAAGATCGTATATCGTATCGTTCCATTAAACATTTAAGGTTGTCAACGGTTTTCGTCCATTTAAAACCTATTTTATTTAATAATCTTCTTAAAGACGTTTCCTTCCCAGAGAAACCAATGGATTCGTCATCTTTAATAATATTATAGATAGCATTGACGGTTGGTCGTCGTTTCTCCGTGATATGAAAAGTGTGTACAATACATCGAATGACTTGTTCCCCACAATTATCGACAGATGATCTTGGTGCGGTTTCATTCTTTTATTAGAAGTCTTGAACGATTCTATTTTACCACGTTGAACTGCACTTCCTTCTCTAATAATTTTAACGACGGTACTTTTAGATACTCTAGTTGCTTTCACAACGATATCAAGAACGTTAACTGTAAAGAAATGTAATCGTGAAAAAACGCAGATGTTAATCGTACAATAACGACATACCTTCATTCAAATTTTTATGAAACTGATAAACATTCCAAATAATTTCGCGGGCATCTTGCGATAAGACACGCCGCTTCTTTGCTGGAATATTTGATGTACTATCAGACGATGTACTCGCATCACCCATTATAAACAACGAACTAAATCAATATATTATATTAATACATATTACTGTGGATTACAAATACAACTTACTTGTAAATAAAAGGTGCTGAAACGGAAGGAGTTTTGAAAAAAACTGTTTCCAATTGATAAAAACGAGCCCGTAAAATGAGGTTAAAAAACAATAAACAACACTACATGTTGTGGACGGAACATAATATCTACTTCTCACTCATATCATTATTCCATTTCTTTTTAATGCAATATTCGGTTTCTGCGCAGGTGTCTTCGTATTTGGCGTTTGCTCTAGTAACACAAACGAACACAGGTCAAACAAGCTTAGTACGACAAACGAACGCATTTTTCTACACTGAACTACTCTTAACACTCAAACGAACAAACCTTATTATAAGCACTCAAATGCGGACAAAATTGGCCTTTAAGGAACAGAGTAATCAAACATTGCTAAGCAACAATTGCACTAATTATTTAAACCAACTTCGGTATCGAACATTTATTAACGTTAAGGAAAGTCATACACTACGGTTTATTGAAATAAAAAGTACACAGTATCCCTGACAACATCAATACCTATAGTCAACTATCTATACAATACTAAAATTTGCATCGGCACAACTTTCACAAACTTGCCGGAAATACTAAATATTTTGTTTGAAAGCTTTAGAAACTAAAATAGAATAAAATGTTCTATGTACCACGAGCATAACGGTCGACTCTCGGGAAATTAAAAGCCCTCCTTCGTTGGGCTTTAAACATTCCCTCGTGCAATAATCTTTTAATTATGCCGTTAATATGTAAATAACTATTAATTTCCATTTTATACGATGAAAGGTTTTGTGTGGTTCCACACGAGATATCTTTATTATTTGTATGTGTATTTGATTTTTTTTTAAATTACAGGGTGATCAATCTCAAGTGTACACCACGTGATCAAAATATTTAAGTTGGTACTACTGATAGGTTGGTAAGAAGCTGTACTGCTCTAGCTACTCAAGAGCATGGTTCGAGTAAAAACTACGGTCAGTTTTAAATCTGTATGAAGGTCATTCACTTATACATATTATAAAATACTATCTTAATTTAAATAATGACTATTTTGTATTTGATTAGACTGCATCCCTATAAAATACAACAAAATAAATAAAATATTATTTAATGATTGGATTAAATCATTACAAAATAATGAATCTTAAGTATTTAAATGTTATAATTTCATTATAATTAAATAAAATTTACAGTACATGTTTGAAAACGGCATGACGATTAAATTCGATATCACAATTTGAAATTCAGAATATATAATTTGTCTTGATATAGACAGTTTGTAAATAACTCAAGAAAATACAAAAGTGAAAAACGAAGGTATAATATGACATAAACTGATACATACTAAAACGACTAAAACCACACTAAAAATCCAAAGCAGCCAACTGCAAAACACAACAATATTAACAACTAGGGATTTTTGTCATACCACTACAGTACACTTGAGATTGATCACGTTGTAGTTGGCTGTAAGTATTGATGTTGTCAGGGATACTGTGTACTTTTTATTTCAATAAACCGTAATGTATGACTTTCCTTAACGTTAATAAATGTTCGATACCGAAGTTGGTTTAATTTGATTGTATTTGATTAGATTGCATCCCTATAAAATACAACAAAATAAATAAAATATTATTTAATGATTGGATTAAATCATTACAAAATAATGAATCTTAAGTATTTAAATGTTATAATTTCATTATAATTAAATAAAATTTACAGTACATGTTTATGGAATGACAATGTCTTTTACAATTTTTTTTTAACTCCTTAGGTACACATTAGTTATCACACTTTGCTTTACATCATATGTTCAAAATGACCGCCATTGAATTGTAAACCTAAGTTCACCCTACGTTGCATATTCGCAAATACATTTTATAACATTTCGGCACCAATATTATGAACTTCATGAGTTATAGCATCTCGCAATTCTTGAAGAGTATGCAATCTTCTACTGAACACTTTGTTTTTAAATAACCACAAAGAAAAAGTCTAACGTGTCAAGTCTGGTGAATTCGTGCAACGATTTACACTAATGATTCTATCTTCAAAGAAGTCTCGTAAATAATTAATTGTAGCCTGTGCAGTATGTGGGTAGCGAGTCATGCTGGAAATACCGTTTCGTAATTCACGATCATCCAAATTATTAATAAATGGTTCTAAAAGTATTTCCCTGTATCTTGCCGCAGTAATTGTGCCATCGATAAAATACTGGTCCAAATATTCGTTGTCGCGACATTGCTATCCAGGCACTGACCTTGATAGGGTGTAAGGTAGTTTCTCGAAATACATGTGCATTTTCTGCAGACCACGTACGATAATTTTGGCTATTTATGTAACTGGACAGATGAAACCAAGCTTCATCAGAAAAACAAGATACATCCAGTAAATCATTGTTCATCGTATTGTTGAACCATTGACAGTAGTTTACTCTAAGCTGAAAATCTCTATCTCGCAACTGTTGTAATACCGACACCTTGTAAGGGTACAAATATAAATTCTTCTTTACTGCAGTGTGGACACTTCCATAGGATACATCTAAAAATTATTTATGTAAAATTATGTTTGTATGGTAAAATTTTTCATACGTGTTTGTGCAAATAGTTTTCGCAAAGATTTATTGGGGTTTGCATTCATCCTTGCTTGGATATCTGCTAAGGTGTCCTCTGTTAAGACAGTAGCCGAAGCTTCACGTTTGCGTTTTAAAACACTACCAGTGTCCATGAATCGAGCTATCAATCGATTACAATGTTGACTAAATGTTTCGTAACTAATATTTTCATTTGGGTACTCAACAGTAAATTGATCGATGCATGATTGCAATGAATAATGCCATTGCCCATTACCATCTTGGAAGCCGCTACGAAAATGAGCCACAACAATGAATGTGTCGTGTTCGATTGAAAACGGCATAACGATTAAATTCGATATCACAATTTGAAATTCTGAATATATACTTTGTCTTGATATAAACAGTTTGTAAATAACTCAAGAAAATACAAAAGTGAAAAACGAAGGTATAATATGACATAAACTGACATAAACTAAAACGACTAAAACCACACTAAAAATCCAAAGCAGCCAACTGCAAAACACAGCAATATTAACAACTAGGGATTTTTGTCATACCACTACAGTACACTTGAAATTGATCACTTTGTATAAGCAATGTTTGTATTCAGGGATTTTTTATACATTCATAATATACAACTTGTCAACGTTGTGTTGTAATTATCAAATTATTGTAATTTTCTATTTTAAACCTAAATTTAAGTGTACCTGCTAAATTATTTTTTATATGTCAAACTAAATTTGTTTTGTTTTATAATCGCAATTAAAAGAAATACATTAAAAAATGGTAAGAGAATTTTTAATTTGAGGTTAGATAAGCGATATATATCATAATATTGTTCGTAGGATAATCTTATAGAAGAGACACGTAAATTATCGAACAGATCAAATGTATGGGATTTTAGCACAATTTTAAAGTTATTTACAAAATATGCACACAATGAACCAATGATACGTCTACAATTGGTTTTAGAAGATTATTTTAACACAACTCATTTAGGAAACGTTACCAATTATGAGCGTGATACTCAGATTATTCAGAGAATATTTCCACTTGTTGAACAGAATCATATTGTAAGTTTATTAAGGATAATAGGTAATGAGGAAAACCGAGTTAGAATTGTTACAAAATTGCTACTCAACGAAACAAGAATGTCACTTAAACGACCTAATAATACTGTTAGCAGTGACGAAGTATTACCAAAGAAACCTAAATTAAAAAGTGGTAAGTTTTGAGAACAAGTCATTGAATTATTAATTTTGTTTTTCACTAGTAGAAATCAGTATCCCATCCAGTAGTTCGGTGGATTCAACATCGACTATTATATATACTCCGGAATTGTTAACGATAGAGGAAGATAATTCACCAAAATTAAATGGAGTTTGTGATAAAGACAAACCCTCGTCTTCACGTCAGGAGAAATCTTTGGAAAATAATATAATACATGATGAACATGACTATAGTGGAAATGTTAATATTCCCGCAGCAAATGCAGACATGCCCAGCATATTTGAGGTCGAAGATGTCAAATTAGTTGAACCTATCCATGAAATTAAAGGTACGTGACTAATAATGATAATGGCTGAATTTAAATTTTTGCAGATCTCTACAATACACAAAGTTACCACCTTCATAACCATCTCCAAGAAATGTTTTCGAATGTGCCATTAGATTTTATTAAAAAACTGTGTAAAAGGTTCAAATTAAATGTACGTAAACCCCCAACGGAACATGAAATAAATATTCTTATTAATTTACTGTTACAAACTACAATTAAGAAGGATACTAACAAAATTGTAGAGTGTAAGCATGCAATAGTTTTTTGAAAATGTGCGAATTGTACAATTACAGCTGTTGCAACATCGAGTACACATCCTTCAGCTATACCTGGACCTTCAACTAGTGTCGATCCTCCTCTTAGTGATTTATTAGATACGTAAGTACTTAAAATTAATTTTAACGTGTTAACTGTGTTATATAATTGATGTAGACTGTAGAATTGCAAAATATTGACTCTTTTCTTATTTTTGTATTGGAAGAATTTAACACTTTTTTACAAATATTGAAAAACACAATGATTTGGCTTAGTCAGAGATACAAGTTAAACCTGAAAGTGTTGCTTTGGCATAACAAATGATTTAACTGTTTGAGGCAGATAGAATTAAGTATATTATTGCATCTAGAGTCTCATAACAAAGGCAGAAACACTTCCTAGTGACACAAATTCCTTTTCACATCAGCATCCCATGACAATGAGTTTTTTGCATAGTTTGTTATTAAATTTATGGTATATTCAGATCGATTGTCACTGTGAGTAGTTTGTTTTCTCTTTTGAGAGCTCCCTCTTAGGCTGTAAGAGTCGTGCTTTTCACCAGTAACTTCAAATTCCCTCTAGTTATAAGTATAAATCATTTAAGTATGCTTAATGACTGAAATTTCCCTTAGATTACATGGGTTTTCTATAATGACACTAATAAAACACCTTTCACCTGTAATGACATGTATATTATAAATAGGAGAATGGAATTTAATATAAGCTAAAATCAAAAATTAGACGGTTATCAACACATGATAAACTGCTTTGTCAAACAAAATGTAAACATTTTATGTATAAATTAATGAAAATTCAACAGTTGATAAAAACATTACGCGTAAATTGATAAAAAATTTGAAGGAATTTTTAGTTTAAACCGTTAAACAAATGTAACCATTTTACATAAAATGTTAACAAGTGAAAAAAAGGAAAAATATTATATTATATATATATATATATATATATATATATATATATATATATATATATATATATATATATATATATATATATATATATATATATATAAGGGTGTTTAAAAAAGATGCGGCAATAGTAAAGGGGGTGATTGCCCAGGTCGTTTTATACAATAAAGTGCCTATAAACATAGGTCCGCAAACGCTTCGTTACCGATCTACAGCGTGTTGAAGTTTAATTTAAAAAAACAGTCAAAATTAGATTTTTCCAAAACGGCTTGAGATATCATAATGAAATTTTACGCGTGTCAATAGCTGTGGGAGACGCATACTTTGCAATACAACACGATGTTTCAGTCGTACCATTGGCGCGCGTATTGGCACATCACAGGCTATTTTTCAAGAAAAAAGTAGGATGCCGCTGATTTCTCTAAAAATAAAAAATATTTTTTAATTCTTTGTTTAATTGTGAAGAAAAAAGCTCTCTTGACTTTTTATCGTACGACGTACCGTTTTTGAGTAAAAAAAAACATTTTAGTGCATGTCCATTTATTACAGAAAAAAAGTTTTAAAAATCAAGGGTTTCATTCAAGGGCAAAAACAAATATTTCACCAAACCAAAAATTTGATCAACCAAAAATTACAAAAACTGTTCAAAGTGACCACCTCGATCTCGGATGCAAGAATCCACCTCATTGACTAACGAACTCTCTCAAAAACACCAGGATCTGTTTTAATTGAGTTGCACCCGGCAATGATTCGATTTCTTAAGTCTTCTACGTTTTCCAATGGAGTAGCGTACACCAAGGACTTCAAATGGCCCCACAGGAAAAAATCAAGGGGATTTAAGTCAGGGGATCGTGCAGGCCATAAGTGAGATCCACCCCGGCCAATCCAACGATTTCCGTATGCTCGTGTTAAGAAATCACGAGCTACTTGACTAAAGTGAGCTGGTGCGCCATCGTTCATATACCACATTGCATCTCTAATTGCTAATGGTACGTCCTCCAGAAAACCAGGGAACGTGTTTTCCAAAAAGTTGCGATACACCGCTCCGGTGAAACTCCCGGTTAGAAATACCGGTCCAATTAGTCACCCACAATCCCACTCCAAACGTTCAAAGAAAACTAATGTTGAAAACGATCGTCAACAATTTCATTTGGATTTTCTTCACACCATACATGGTTATTATGAAAATTCCGTATTGCATTTCTTGAAAAACTCGCTTCATCGGTGAACAGAACATCAGGAGTTGAGGGATTTGAACCATTTTGTGCAAAAGCCATTGACAGAATACAATGCGAGGAGGAAAATCAGCAGGAAGAAGTGCTTGAACGCGTTGTATATGGAATGGATACAACAAATTTTCCTTAAGAATGTGCCAAATAGTCCTATTACTTACATCGAAAGCGTCAGCAATTTTTCGAGTAGAAGTACCTCGATCTTCTTCAATCATGTCCAGCACATCCTATTCCAGCTCTACCGTTCTTGCTGTCCTTGGCCTTCCTGCTCCTCCATTTCGTCTTAATGTGGCTGTTTTTCTATCAGGAGCAATACGGCCCGGAAATCTCTCAGTATACAACCGCCTAGCTTCTAATGCATTCCCATCAGCAAGTCCATAAATGTAGTGCATGTCGGCCATCTCGGCATTCGTATAGCGATTCATGATAAGGAACTTCAACAAATTTGACACATACAAAATTATTAATCACGAGACTCATTCAATATGTCGGTGATATGTCAGTGAATAATACAGAAATGTTTAAAAATATTTTTGTACGCATGATAAATGGACATGCACCAAAATGTTTTTGTTACTAAAAAACGGTACGTCGTACGATAAAAAGTCAAGAGAGCTTTTTTCTTCACAATTGAACAAAGAATCAAAAAATATTTTTTTATTTTTAGAGAAATCAGCGGCATCCTACTTTTTTCTTGAAAAATAGCCTGTGACGTGCCAATACGCGCGCCAATGGTACGACTGAAACATCGTGTTGTATTGCAAAGTATGCGTCTCCCACAGCTATTGACACGCGTAAAATTTCATTATGATATCTCAAGCCGTTTTGGAAAAATTTAATTTTGCCTGTTTTTTTAAATTAAACTTCAACACGCTGTAGATCGGTAACGAAGTGTTTGCGGACCTATGTTTATAGGAACTTTATTGTATAAAATGACTAGGGCAATCACCCCCCTTTGATATTGCCGCATCTTTTTTAAACACCATGTATATATATATATATATATATAGGGTGACAGAAAAAAGTTCCTATGAACTTAGGTCCGCAGCGCCTTCGTTTAAAAGATATAGAATATTGAAGTTTAATTATTTTTTTGTTTTTTTTTATATCTTTTTACAATGATGTAATAAGCGGACGAAATTTTGTATACAGGGGCTTTTTATCACGCAGAATTCAAATATGACCTTAGCTCTATTATTACTGATAGAGGGCGCCACATACAGGTTTCCATCTTGTTGGTATCGGTCCTAAATTTTTAGCCTTACACTGTATGTCATTTTCGACTGGAAAAATTTGTTTTCCCATCTTTTCTGCTTCAGAAAGGTATACCTTATTGAAGTCGCTAGGACCAACGGTTTACGAGAAAAATGCATCCGATGCATGCAAATGATCCAAAAGCGCCAAAGTAACTTATTTGCAAAAACAATCACATAACACTTCAACAGTTAAATTTTAATAGCAACAATGAAGGGCAGTGATTAAAAAAAAACATTAAATTTTTAGATGTTCAAATTGTTGTCCTTGCACTGGAATACATTTTTCAATTCTTCTTCCTATGAATATGTTCAGGGATTCGCCGCTCATTATCAAAACGAGTGAGATTATGTATCAAAACAAATGGTCATCATGTGGAACACCTTTTGTAACATTTATTTTTTTCGTTCTTAAATTCAAAGTTAAAATAAAAATGCAAACATACGTTACTTTGATTTTTAATTCCAATTAGCTAAGGATTATAGGGAATTAAATTGAACTGTTCATCAACGGTTGATCTGAGAGGCATCGACCAAGTATAACTTTTGTTGCTTAGAACTGAAAAGGGACAAACTAATATACCGGGTGGTAAAAAAGTTAAGGCCAATTAACTTTTAGCATACCATTGTAGATGGCGCCCTCTGCAGGCAGCATCAAAATCAATAAAATATTTAAGTTTCTCGACCACAAAAACCCCCGTTCTCCAAATTTCAGGACCATATTCAAATTTGTTCGCAAAATATCGCCATAAAACCGAGTCTAGAATCACTACGCAAACTTTGTCCGTAGAGTTTCTGGACACCCTATATATTATATATATATATATATATATATATATATATATATATATATATATATATATATATATATAGTGCAGTGTAAAGTCTGGAACTATCGCAATAAATCTTATATTAAACGTTTTCAAAAATCCTCGAACACGTCAATTGTTTCTGAAATTTCGAGATATATTGCCGTTAAAGTTTTAAAATAAAAATCTAATCCAGTACAATCAAGAGTTGCCAAGTTTTACAAAATCAGAGCCTGTAACAATTGAAGCGTTAAAATTATGACAGTTCTTTATCAGTTTGTTTATGTTTGTTTTATGTGGGCTTTTATGTAATTCAGTACAATAATTTGTGCTATATTTGAACTGAACAAGACGCAATTGAAATTTTAATATTGAGGGATGTGCACCGTACTAGAACAGTTCAACAAAGATTTGTGAAGATATTTAATCAACAAGTATCCTGATAAAGAACATCACAAAGAGATCAGTTTCCAACAATGAGGCAAGAAAGTTTTCTGAACTCGGACATGTAGAGATCACCATTGGTCTGTCCAACAACCGAAGGCGGTAACGAATTAGATATTCTTAAATTGATTCCTACAAGACAAATCCACCATGGAACTGTAAGAGAACTAGCCGCAAGACTATTTACACGTATGATCCTTAAACATTGACCACAGAGTCACAACACACGCACAATCATACATGAACGCACACATCGCAGACACTACACACAGATCCACACAGGTGCACACACTACACACGACATGCATATAGCACAGCATACGCACACACAGCACATACACAGCACACACACACACACGGCACGCACACACACGACACCACAAGCACACGAACCAGCACACACACGCACCACGCACCACGCACGCACCACGCACCACCACACACACGCACGCACACACGCACATACGCACATACGCACACACGCGCACACGCACACACGCACGCAATGAAAATATTGCTAAATTTGATAAAAGTTATAAAGGCTTGGTAGCTCAGATCTCGTTTAATAAAATTATATGCCTTCCAATTTATTTAAATCTAGTAAAAAGATACTACATGACGTAGTTTTAGAGTTTGAAAAAAAATTACTATAAAACTTGATTTTAGTCGATTTTGCTCGGTAAAAAAGTTGGTTCATATATATCTGACAGTATAAAAATTAAAGTTTCACATAAAATTTAAAGAATTATTTATGGATTTATAACAGGTTATTTTACCTTTTACCTTTTTAAAGCCTGCTATTGGCTAATTTGAAAATACGCACGAGAGGAGAATCTTCAAGTATTTAAGGAATTTATGAGAAAGGAAAGTTTGATCTTTAATTGATAACCGCGCGACACCATTGTTAAATGAATTATTGTGACCATTTTGAATCCGTCATGTCTGTGCGTATGTGTTTGTGCGTATTCGTATGGGTATGTGTATTTGTATAGGCGTGCGTGTGTGTCTGTGTGCGTGAGTGCGTGGATGAGTGGGTGGGCGCACGCGTGCCTGCGCGCATGCGCATTTATGTGCATGTGTGGATGGATGTCACCTAGTGTCCACAATAATTCCAAAATAATAAGACGTGCGTGTTTGAATTTTGTAAATCAGCAGCGAACCGGTAAAGTGGGGTTAGCAAGCGCAGTTCTTGCTTTCTATCAAATTTTGTTGAAACAGCAATATATTTGAAAGATATAAAAACACGTACTTAGATTTTAACTGTTCTTCGTACAGCGACACTCGCATCATTATTTTGTAGTTAATTTTGATTATTTAGAATGAACTGTGTAGTAAAGGTATGCAAGCATTTGTTAAAATTGGTAATTTCTCAATGGCCAATTGATAAAAGCTACCTAATGTTTAATCACTTCAGTGAGTAGTAACAAATTCCTAATGCAAAAGACACTTCTAAATGTACCATGAATTAGATAAATGCTTCATAATAATCCTAGAAGTGTTGAATATGGTACGCCATAGGAATTCTCTTTTTAACACATAGTATTACCTCACTGACTTACGAAATGGCTTTAGTATAGTAATTAACATCATCAGCACGCGTTCTTTCCCGAAAATCATAACGCTACTAATTATGACAAATTGAGAAATTCGACTAACGTTTACTCTGTAAGTTTCTTAATTGTAAAATATAAAATCAGCGTATTTCCTCAGGTGCCTTGGGACCCAAACTACGAACCCTATATTGTTGTTGATAAAAACGATGAAAGATTTTTTGGGCCTTTGTGGAGTAGGAAACAACACATAGTAAAATTAGCGGCTGCTGGTTATAAATTTTGGTAGTTCCAAACACTTTTATTGTAGGGATGTACCAGAAACCAAATTCCAATTTCAGTCATATGCCACAAGATTATTTACGGTTAGTAATGTATTTTATTTATTTTGTTTGTATTATTTGCGTTTTAGATGTATGTCCAATCTTAGAAGACGTTTTATAAACGAAATCAACAAGGAATACAACAGTAATTTATTTTATTTAGATCTAGAAGATTAGCTCACTTTGTTTTCACTTTTGTGATAATACTCTTGCATTTACTATATTAACATATGTGATATTTATATAAATATTTTTTTATAAACTAAAGCACTTAAACTTACTGCCTGTTCTTAGTAAGTAACAAAGATAATAAACGTATTATGCTGTGGGAAGACTAGAATACTCACTTTACAAAAGTTCATCTGCAGAAATTAAAGATGTAATTATATCGACTAGGTTCGGAGTAGATGTTACCTTTCGTTAGACTACAGAATACAAAATATTATTTAATTCGGTACAGGTAAAAAATTACACTTAGCTATATAAAATACGACAAAACTTTTGTAAATAAGCTCACTGGTTTCAATTTGTACCAAAAATAGTAAATCAACAATCATTAAATTAATTTAGAAAATGCAATGTTTAAATAAGGTGTCCTTTAAACTTAATCTTATCTTGAATTTTGTACTTGCTCAACGTCTAAAAGAAAATGTACGTTAGTAATTACTCAATTGTCTAAAGCATTTTAATTAATCAAACAATTACATTACATTGACATTTGCAATTAATTAATGAGTAGAATGGTAAATCCATTTCATGTAAGCTCGCATCAAAATAAAAATTTGCGAACCACTTTAAACACAAAAAAGCAAGCTGGTGAATCAATTGTAACCGATCAACTTAGAAATTGAGAGGTAATGGGTTCGATTTCTGTTACCGTTTGCTCTGTATCAAGTTTCTTCAGAGGGCTTTCCTCAAGCACATGTAACAATATGATAACTGCGTACACGCACATGATGTGCGGCTATTTAGGCGAACCCTAACTCCGTTCCTTCCGATTCCATTCTGATCACACCCATTCTTAATTCCACCATGTATTATTACAACTGAATGAGCTTGGAAAGCGGAAGTAATCCGCTCTTCCCCTTGGGAAGAGCGGAATGTATACATATTTGTAGCATGTATAAGATTAATTCCGAAATATAGTTCTAAGTTTCATAATGATTTAATTTCGACAAGTCCATCTATCGAGAAAAAATTATTTAAGGCCATCTATGTACAAAAGAAAAGCTTTAATAGGTTTAAAACATCTACTCGTAAATTACTACACTCAGATTTAACTAATCTCTGCGCAACAAACGCAAACACACTATTTTAAGATCTTAAATCTACTTGGGCTAATTAAACGCTATGTTAAAATTAAATTAGATACAAATTGCTCTTCAGAAGTATAATTGATCGTGCTATATTAAAAAAAAACACTAAACTGCAATTGCCATTCTACCCAACAGACATCAATGCAATCATAATATTAAATAAAAATGTCTTACTTTAACCTTAATTTGGTTAATCCAAGTTACAACTAGAATTTGTTACTGGTTTCACCCCACACGACTAAGACCGGCAATATTGGCTCCTTCCTTTTCACCATCTGTAGATACTAATTAATTAGTCTCATAATTGCTCAATGGCATTTTTTTGAGCGCATTGATGACAAGTTTAATTGATAATCGCACTTAACCACATCGCTGCAATTAAATTTTATTTAATTACCTTCACTCCCTTTACTATTAAATACTTTTTATTTTAAATAGTTGGAAACATTTTAACCAATTAAAAACTATTTGCATCCCAACTAATAGTTTTCTAGCACATAACTGATTTTATAATGCGACACATCAAATTTTTGTAATTTTAAAAACTAATATACTTTAGGTTATGATGGACATTTAAGCATTCCCGAATTCAATAGTTCGCAAACAGCCGTTAATTTATATCCCTAAATGATTTTTTGTGAAATGATGTGCCCTTTTTCATGTCAGCTATTTTAAGTTAATTTTGCAAATATTTCTTTAAAAATATGATTATATGTGTAAATTGCTCTGTTGAATGGGATGGAGAGAGGTATGGGATGAGATAGGATGGAGTGGGATGGGATGGGATGAGATGGCATAAGATGGGATGGGATGGGATGGCATGGGATGGGAAGGGGTGGGATGGGATGGGATGGAATCGGATCGGGTCGTCTCGGATCGGATCCGATTTGATCCAATTGAATCGGATCGGATCTGATCGAATCGGATTGGGTCTGATTCGACCGGATCGTATCCGATCGGAATAGATCTGATCCGATCGGAATGTATCGGATCGGATCGGACCGGATCGGATCGAATGGAATCGGGTCGAATGTTACAAACATTACAAATTTAGAGAAAATTATTTATAACCATTTATTGCACTATCAATAACTTTGTGCAAGATGGGTATCCACGTTAACAGAATTTTACCACACACTACATTTGTTTGGCGGATTCATTTCTGATCGATTTGGACAATTATAATCGGTTGAAAATTGATGTGAATTACGTATAAGTTGATTAACTCGTTGCTTTGAAGGATAATGAAGACCAATTGTTGCCAATTTTTCTTGTGTTTCTGACCTTACCTTTGAACAGTAAATATTTGCGAATGATATCCAAAATAATTGATTCGGAGTGTATTTCAAACCTGGCAATGTAGCTTCCTCACCATTACGTTTAACCCATGATTCGTATGCCATATGTGCAATTTTAAGTCCACCGTTATCAGCAACAATTTCTCCTTGAGTTTTAAGAGCATCAACCTACAAAAAACAACTAATAAAATAATTATTTTACTCTCAACTTACCGTTACATTATTTGGTGGTAGAAGGTCTGAGTATTGATCAATTATGCATTTATGTTTTATTTAAGAATGATTCCTTGGTTGTTTTAGTCCACCAGTTTCTTAAATAGACATCTTTATCAACTTTTCCACCTTGGTCATCGAAACCATGAGTAATTTCATGTCCAATAACAACTCCAATACTACCATAGTTCAAATACTGAGGCCCATCTCCATAAAAAAATTCGCGTTGAAGTATACCAGCTGGAACTTCTACAAAATGTATTGTCCAGATTTCACTATTGCCTTCATTACAGAACAGAAAGTTTATTTGTTTACTGTATGCCTGAATAACGGACGAATTTCAAGCTAGTGGCGAATGGAGTAAAGTAAGGATGTTTAACTCGATAGGTGGTTTTGTTACCAGCGGGGAATTAAGAAGTCAGCCATACTTAATTTATTTTCAAGGTATAGTAGATTGGGAGAGTTCCTTGCGCCTGATGCTTTTGTCTAATGTGTAAAGCTAATATGTGAGGTATGTAAGGGTATGCGTTTTAAAACCGATTTTCCAGAACATTTTGCCATGTATGGATGTTTGAGTGCCATTTTCTTCTCTTTCGCTTTATCGAATTTATGGTGTTAAAATGGTCATAAATTAAGAATTAAATGGGAGTGTCTGTTACTATCGATTTTTATGGAGCTCATTGTGAAACTTAGTGTTGTGATTTGAATCAAATTCCGTTCAGATTTAAAATGTTTTTTTGTTGGTGTTACTTTAGTTGGAATTGAAAATGTTATAAAATTTTTCCAAGGTTTAGCTAGCTAGAATAGAGTTCTAAATTAAAAGCGTAATTTGTTGAGTAAATTTAAAAAAAGGGTTTGGAGAAGTATAAGATGCGAATATTAAGTTGCCATTGTATTGCGTTTTTGGTAACGTCATCTTGACGCACAGTTTGGAAATAGGTGCCACGAGTCTTTATTTTTAAAGTTTACCGGTCCGTTTTAGTTAAGATTTGCCGTTGTAGAAAGTGGAAAATTCATTTGAGCTATAATTTGTCCTGAAGTCAAAATAAGTGCGCGATATCTATTCGTAGGACAAATCTGTTTTGATCGTATAAGTTCTGACAATGCAGTTCCCGAGTGAGAGATTGATGTTAAAAAATATAACGCAAGTCATGTAGAGATGGTGTAAGGGCAGAGAGGAAGAAGGTTTTTGGCAGTTAGTTAGTCAGTCTTAAGTTGGACGGCAGAAAGTTAAGAAGCAGGCTCGCGCGTGGTGACGGTGGTTGAGTTAAGTATCTGTCCTGGGAATTGTGAACGTATCGTAGGGATTGTTTACCCAAACACCAGTTGGTGGATATTATAGTGATTCAATATTCCAGGGATTGTGTCGATTTGTCGGTATCAGTGTCGAACTTCTCGAAAGGGGTTATGTTTAATCAAGTGCACTCTGTTAGTGAAGTATTTAGCGCTTTATAGCGGATCAAGTTTACCGTACGTTAGTTACTTTAGAAGCACACTAGTACACCGTGCACGCTATCATCCGGTTGAGTAGACAAAGACTTACTGCATATAGCACCTTTGTAAATACAAATAATAGTAAAATTTCGTGTATATAATACCAGGTGAAATAATTAATGACACGAGGACTTCGAACTATCGGTGATCGCCTTAGTTCTGTGTAAATACATTTTATAAATCCGTTAGTCAGCTGGTTAATATATTAAAGTCAGTGAACTTGTCATTTGGGGATTGCTGTAATTAACTACCGAATAGAGGTACAATGAGAGACCATCTCCCGTCGGACCGCTAGAATCCCATCCAAGCTGATCGTCGCTACGAAGGGCGCGAGAAGTCCTAAAGAGATATCGAGGAGATAACCCCCTTTGTTTGTCTACTTATTTCGTTTGTGGTTTCATGTAATTAACGTTTTATTCATAAAGTTATACAGTTACAAGCGGATGAACTCAATTGTTTTGTATTTTAACGTTTCAAGCCAATACGTTTTACAACAAGCCGCTTGCATCCGTGCATTGCACGATTTATTATTGTTTCTTTTGGTGTTGATTAGTCTGTAAACTGTATCCAAGATTTCACGTTGTAAGATTGTTAACTTTTAAATAATCAAAACTGATCCTCGTATTTTTGAGATTTAATAAGCCACTCTGTGTTGAAAATTTAATATAACATTAAGATTAGAAGTAACAGTTGTTGCAAGATTAATCCCGTTTCAGGGACTGTTACCTCACATTTCCTTTTATAAGGTCAAGACCTTAGGCGTTCGAACTGACGCCGGTGTATATTCTGTGTTATTATTTACTGTATTTTATTCAATTTATTGATAGTATACTGAATTTGTAAACATTATTTGTAATCTCATACCTGACCGCAATGAAAAGCTAATAAGACGGAATTTGAAATTTCAAAATTTAAGCATAATACGATTTGAGTCAAGGTTAGATTTGTAACATTGCGTTCTCTGAAAGATATCCAGTGGCAAATTCCTGACTTGAAAGAATAGGTTTATTTCTTTTATAAAAGCACAGCGAAGAATTCAGTGTTTGTTTATGCATATTTTTTTAATGTGTTGTGTTTATAGTAACGTAAGAATAGGTTAAAGAAGGACGTTGACCCAACAACTGTTTTGATAACACTTTATCGGTTTGAAGGCGTGTAAATATTTTGAAGCTTTTGCAGGTAAAGATCTTGGACCGTAATTATCGTGCACCTGGAGTTGGAAGCCGCGTAAGGTAAGTGAGTATTTTACTGTTTAGCTGACTGTGCTTTGCGTCCGCTCAGGTGTGCACTGCCTATATGTATTTTATCAACAGTCTGGCGCCATTATTATGGCGGTTTGATTATTTTTTTTAAGTGTGACTCAACCACAATTTGCGACTTTTGGTAACACGGCGAGCTACATTAATTATTAAAATTCTGTAATAACATTTTGATTATATGTTACGCCCGGTGTTAATTACAGTTGACATCAATTACGCGAAATCAGTACATAAAAGTTGGTCTTCGGGTAAAAATCATAAGACCAACTTTTTCTCCCAATACCTAGAACTTGCAACAGGTGTTTATTTTTATGTTAAAAGCGCTAAGAGTTAAGTCACACCACCATCCTATCGTTTTACGCATTCTTCGTAGACTTTGTACGTTCCCTTACTACTGGGGTAGTCCTTGCTACTAACCGTATTACGTTCTTACTTGCCCTTAAAAGCATGTACATCTTAATAAAAACCTTATTTTTACGTATTTACGATAGATAATGTATTCAACTAACACACATTTGAAGAGGAGTCCCCGCAGGCGATGGGTGACGCCAGATAAGGTTACATTTTAAGAAAGCAACATAGAACCACGGTCCAATATAAATCAATGAGTATTAACGATTTTCAAAATGTGAAAGTGGTTTATGATTAAATAGAGATCGATGTCATTTAACACTACGGGTTGTCACAGTCCTTGAAATTATGTGTGAGACCTCAATGGTGTGAGTTGTGGAGACTGCTAACTTTACTTAGGTTTAACCAAAGCTTTTATGACCAATTTTTCGATCTTCCTTTTTTGGGCCCGTTAAAGAAATTAAGGTATTGAGAAGAGTATTGCTTAGTTTTAACACACAGAAATACTAGAACGTAGTTGGTTACAGTTGCAAATGCATCAAAACCTATTTATTGACGAGAATATCACACCTAACCTTGGTATCGTTGTAAGTACAATACATTCGTTTGAAAAGAAGCAAACGATTGGATGGACAAAATTAGTTTATTTTAGTTTAAACAGTATAACTTAAATTAATCAATATTTCTAAGTTGTCGACATTAACAATATCTAGTTCACATTTTTAGCAAATGGCCTTAAAAATTACTTCAAGGTTGTTGGCCGCTAATTACACTTGACGCTATTTGTTACGCGGTTAATCGAGTTTCGCCAATATCGTTCAACTATTGGTAGATTAATAAGTATAAACTTTACCCACGTGGGCTGAAAATTGATCAATAATTACTCATCAGTAATTGGTTTAATTTAGTTTCGGGTTCCTTGAAAGTCATTCAAAAAATAAAAATGTGGTTCAGACAATAACGTTCAGTTGAGTCTAGTCTAAACTAACTTAACTTGACCTTGATAGCTTCATTGTACAATAACCATTGATTAATGGTAAGATACATTTAACTCGTATTATATTAAAATCTGAAACATTTGCTTTTTGCAGGCACTTTTACTCACTTTTACTTTTATCATTTATACCTTTTTTTTACTTTTACTTTTGGCATTTTTACCACTTTTGGTATTTTCGATACTTATGATTGCAATTTTGCATTTAATTCATATCTAAATTCAGATCACATTTTTATTTGAACTTTCGAGAGAATGCAATAAACACTGGATCATTCAAATTTCATGAAGGTAAATTTGTAAGAAGTAAAATTCAACTTTGGTATGGTTTACAACGCACACCATTGTTATTACGACATATTGCGCAATATTTGTGCAAAGATTACATCACCTGTGGTTTACATTTCCGTGTTCGTTTAGATACCAGAGGTTATCAAAAAGTTGTATACAAAATGTTCGAACAGTTAATTATAGCCATAATTTAGTAATTTAAGGCTATTACAACTAGTTTTTAAGGTATATTTTATATAATTCTAAATTTAAATGTTTAATAAACATAGTTTGTATATCTTTTATTTTGACATTTTGGTGAATTTTTTATTGTATCCTCGGTTTCGTTATTCCGAGCATAATAAAAAAATGACTTGGCGTCCGAGATCATTTTTATTATTGTTACATTGCAGTTACTGTATTGATGTTAAGTGGAAATAACTAAGCAGAAATTGTGGTAATTAAGCAAATCAAAAAAAGCATGAACCGGCCTGCTTTAATCTACCGACTGACACAACGGCATTTTCTTTTATTGAGTGTTTTGGATCTCTGGTTTGTTTAACGATTTGTTTTGAGAACATTTGCACCTATTTATTTATTATTACATTATTTACACCAATTATTTACACCAGGGCTTTTAAACCACTACATTACAACCTCTCTCAAAACGACCTTAGGTGCAAGTCTAGGATGTTGATTTGAAATTAGCTTCTGACAACCTTATTTGATTTAATACAAAAACAAGATGCAAGCCTAATATGTTGATTTGAAATCTGTCTCTGCCAAACTTATTCGATTTAACAGAAAAACAAAATCAAGATGCAAGCCTAAGGTAGTAATTTGAAATCAGCTTCTGCCAACCTTAAAATTCAAGTCTAAGATACTGATTTGAAATTAACGTTCTTTCATTTTTATTAAGCACTACCTATAGCTAAAATCGTTAATTTCGGAGATATTTTCAACTTAATAACAGAAAGAGATTTTTTTAAAAATTTCTATTATAACAAGTTAGCCGTGAACAAATAAAAGTGTGACAAATTATTATAAACAATTCAAAAAACGTCGGTTATTAAGATAAAATTCTTATAAAATTAATTAATTTCATAATAAACGTTCAAAATGTCCACCGAAAACATGCATACAGCATTGCAGTCAATATTCAAATTCTCGACTGACATTTCTTAACATTTCTACATTAATGCTCTGGAATGCTTCTCGTATTCTATTCTTCATATCATCTTGTGTGGTTGGAGGTATTTGATACACACGGTTTTTCACATAACCTCACTTGAAGAAGTCAATTTTACTTAACTCTGGTGAACGATCTGGCCAATCAATGCCACCCATCTTCCAGGAAAATGGGTATTAAGATAACCTAATGTGATGTACCGGAGCCTCATCGTGTAACAACCACATTCTTTGACGAATGTTAAGAGGAACGTTTGCCAACAGTAATGGTAAATGACTTTCTAAAAATTCCAAATAAACCTGACCATTCACTGTTCCATTGAAAAAATGTGGTCAAACTACGTGATCTTCAACTATACGGCCCCAAACATGCAAAGACCACCTAGTTTGACTATGAGTTGCTATAAGATGGGGATTACTTGTCGAATAATAATGAAAATTGTGTCAATTCACAGTTCCATTTTTATGAAACGTGGCTCCCTCTCCAAAGAGGACAAAATCAAAGAAATCCGCCTGATTGTGGATTTGTTGTTGAGCCCATTCACAAAAAGCAACCCTTCTGGGATAGTAATCTTCGAGTAACTCTTGTAAAAAAATCTCTTTCTGTTATTAAACTGAGAATATAATTCACATGTCACATGGTACATTTTTGATTGCTTTCATTGGTTAAAATACAAAAACAAAATCGCAGAATAGGTTATCACATCGGTGATAATTTTATCACCGCATGTTGACTGTCACATGATTTTAATGAACAAAATAGTTTACTGTCAAAGTGACAAAAAGTTTCAATTTCATCCGTTTTAACTCGAGCTATCACCGATGATAATCATAACACTAGTTAGGTATATTATCCCCGAAAATACCTCAGAAATTAACGATTTTAGCTATAGGGAGTGCTTAATCAAAATGAAAGAACATAAAATGAATTTTCACTTTTTAAAATAAAATACAGGGTGATTCATTTGAAAAAATTGACAAAATGATGTGTTCTTGTTTTGGCTAGCTCTATATTCACTTGGTGAAATAATAAAGAAATAGCACTTTGGCGTAACACTGTACCAATGTCAAAAAGTTGTGCCTGCAAAAAATTATTGTTAGGTTGTTTTGTCTAGGGTATACAGGACGTTGAAATGAGAACGATTTTCGTGTACAATTGACCATAACTTTTGAAATACCCTGTATAACGTAATGAAACCCTATATTAGAAGTATGGGGGAGATGAGCTTAATCTAAATTTGAAATAATATATAGGGTGTCCCATTTAAAAAAAAGTATGTTTGGTCGTAAATACGAAAATAATTTTATAATGTGAAATTTGAAGTTACCTATAATTTTTGTAAATAACTTTTTTTGATATCCTTTAATAACTTCGACGCATTAATACCGCACCCTGTATAATTAGCACATTTATCTTCCATTACACTGAATATAATCATTTAACTCAAGTATTTCATTGCATTTCTATTCGTCTCACACATTATTCTAACTATAACATCTAGGTAAGTAATTAATGTTTCATAATTATATATTGTAGTTACGGAAACCTTTCAGCTTGAAAATTTTGTTGAAAAGTTTGTATTAAAATTTAGATTTCTAATCGTACGCTGAAGATCATATTACTATCCTATCGGAAGGCATCGTCCTCTGTTCTGGATCTGAATTCCATGCAATGACTGGTCATTGATTCCTTGGCAATCTTGGCAAACATCGTAACCACCATCTCAAGCCCTCGGCTTATTTCTTAAAAAAACAAGCTTGGAGAGTATTAATTGCTTAAGAAAGGTTAGGCTATGTTAGTTTATAGCATATGAAGATAATTTGGTAGGTAATCATTTACAATAACAGACCTTGACCGTGGCATATATTATCAAGGTCATGACCCTGAACAGCATTCCGAAGATTTTAGCCGTCGGTCGTTGTTCGTTAAATAGTTATAAACAAAAAAAAAGGTACAAACTAATTTAGATTCGATGAACAAAACTAGTGTAAGCTAATTTGTGTCCAAATAAGGTTAGATTAATCAAATAAAACTGCTGTAACCTAACCCCTTCTGTTAGGTAGTTTTGTTTATCTGATCTAAACTTATTTGGACACGACCGACGGCTAAAATCTGCGGAATGTTGTAGAGTACCCCTTATTAAAATGCAACTCCCAATGCATGAATAAATTAGGTCACAATCTGTAGATGGGATTAAAAGAAATGTAATAATAATTTTAATAACAATTATGCAATCTCCTTTGATAAAAACGAAGTCTAATCTCACATGGGCATATAAAAAAAGTTAAAGTTAAAGTGCCTCTGAGGTGACGTCACAAAAATCCAAGATGGCGGTAAGTGCCGATGTTCTACTATTATCATAGATATACATCAAAATTTTATAATTGTTATGGTTAATGTACGATTTAAACAAGTGCAGGTTTTAGTAGATATTTAAAAAAGAAAACAATAGGATTGTCAATTTTCGATGTTTACATTCTAGAAAAAGAATCTCGATTTTGATAAACACGAGAAAAAGTAGAATATACCTATGATCGCAGATTTTTTCATCTGGTATTTAAGCTAAGATGATGACTAAGCATGAAATTAGGCTTCTATTTTATATACAAGATCTGACTTAGCGGAAATACCTCTCTTAATGGAAATACTTCTGTCAAAGAAGGGTTTAGATTTATAAACAGGTCCGAACGTCCAATCGGGAAACAAGATTATTAATAAAAAATTAAAGTAAATGCTCTTCCTCGTTCTCATGCGGCCTGGCATTGGAGTTAACCTTAGGTCTGCCCTTGGAGTTGACCTTGGGGTAGCCAACTTCATATAGGTAAAATTTTGCGACGCGAGATTTTCAACGAAGGCTGTTTCGGCGACCTCGACTCCTCGAGCCCCGAAGATAACCGATCCTATCCGAACATTGCCGAATGCTTACACCCATTCCTTCAATATAATTTAGATATAATTTAAATAAAAAACAAGCGCAGGTGTTGTCGGCCTTGTGGACTGGAATAGAATACAAGATATTCAATCTTGGTCACGTATCAGCAAAGTACGGGGAGAGCGTGGTTGAGGAGCGGAATTTAAATTTTGCTACCATTCAAATTAAATCAGTCGCGATCACCACAAAACAAAAATTGTATTAGATCATTCTCATCATCATCGAAAGGTCCTTGAAAATGGAAACATGATGTTCACGTTCGTTGCGCGTGACAAAAAATTTCACTAATTAGATTACACTTATCTTTAAAAGCAGATTTGTTTGTTTGTGACGCCATCTAGAGGTGTATTCTTAAACTAACGAACGTTTTCTGTAATAGGAGTTAACTGTGCTCGTTTCTCTTGTATCCCGCGTTTTTCTCTCGCCTCTCGTTTCTCTCGTTTCGGTCGGTTCTCTCTCGAGCACAAGCACAAGTACTGCTTAAGTTAGGTCAATGCTCTCGCACGAGTATTAACCTAACCTAAACCGTGCGTTTATTAACCTAATGTAATATTGTACGTGTATTGACCTAACCTAAAACCTGGTACAACGAGAGAAACGAGCCAGACGAGATAGGCATGAGAAGAAAGAGACGAGAGTGACTGAGACAAGAGAAGCGAGAGAGAGAAAGAGACGAGAGAGATGAGAGAGAGGGAGAAAGAGAAAGAGAGAGAGACAAGAGAAACGAGGAAAATGAGGGAGACGTGCGAAAGGAGACAGACGAGAGAAACAAGAGAGACGAGCACGATCTACTTCTATTACAGAAAACATTCACTAGTGTTTTCGTGTTTGTATGATTTAGTGTTTGCGTGTTTGCGTGTTTGCGTGTCTGCGTGTTTGCGTGTTTTCGTGTTTTCGTGTTTTCGTGTTGTCGTGTTTTCGTGTTTTCGTGTTTTCGTGTTTGCGTGTTTCGTATTTTGGTGTTAGCGAATTTTCGTGTTTGCATGTTCTCACGTTTGTGTTTTCATGTTTAAGTGCTTTCGCGTTTGCGTGCATTCCTGTTTGTGTGTTTTCGTGTTTGCACGATATCGTGTTTTCGTGTTAGTGTGTCTGCATTTTTGCGTGTTTGCCTGTTTTCGCGTTTACGTGTTTGCGTGTTTTCGCGTTAGTGCGTTTGCGTGTTTTCGTGTTCGTGTGTTTGCATGTTCTCGTGTTTGTGCCTCTCTGTCACTGTATCTGCGACAGTGTTTGCGCTTGTGTCTGACACTGTGTCTGTGACTGTGTCTGTGACTGTGTTTGTAACTGTGTCTGTGACTGTGTATGTGACTGTGTCTGTGTCTGTGTCTGTGTCTGTGTCTGTGTCTGTGTCTGTGTCTGTGACTGTGTATGTGACTGTCTCTGTGCCTGTGCTGTGACTTTGTCTGTGGACTGTGTGTGTGACTGTGTTTGTGACTGTGACTGTGTTTGTGACTGTGACTGTGTTTGTGACTGTGTCTGTGACTGTGCCCGTGACTGTGTCTGTGGCTGTACCTGTGACTGTGTCTGTGACTATGTCTGTGTCTGTGACTTTCTGTGACTGAGTATGTGACTGTGTGTGCGATTGTGTCTTTGACAGTGTTCATGACTGTGTCTGTGACTGTCGGTGTCTGTGACTTTCTGTGACTGAGTATGTGACTGTGTCTGTGAATGTGTCTGTGACTGTGTCTGTGACTGTGTCTGTGACTGTGTCTGTGACTGTGTCTGTGACAGTGTCTGTGACCGTGTCTATGACTACGTCTGTGACTGTGTCTGTGTCTACGTCTGTGTCTGTGTCTGTGTCTGTATCTGCGTCTGTGTTTGAGTCTGTGTCTGTACCTGTGGCTATGCTTGTGTCTGTGTCTGTGACAGTGTTTGTGTCTGTGCCTCTGTCTGTTTCAGTGTCTGTGTCTGTGCCTGTGCCTGTGTCTGTGTCCTTGTCTGTGTCTGTGTCTTTCTCTGTGTCTGTGACTGTGTTTGTGACTGTATATGTGACTAAGTGTCTGTCTGTGTCTGTGATTGTGTCTGTTTGCGCCTGTGTCTGTGGGGTGTGTTTGTATCTGTGCCTGTGCTTACACCTATAGATGTGTCTGTACCTGCGTCTATTTCTGTGGTTTTGCTTGCGTTCGGGCTTGTGCTTGTGTAAGACAAGATAGAGCCGAGAGAAGCAATAGAAACGAGAGAAACGAAGAAAACGAAAAAAACGAGAGAAACGAGAGGAAAGAGAGAGAAACGATAGAAACGAGAAAACCGAGAGAAACGAGAGAAACTAGGGACACGAGAGGAACGAGAGAAACTTGAGAAACGAGAGAACCTCTTAATTATGATGTTTATATTTTTAATTAGGAATAATTTAAACAAAAAAAAAACATTTATTTAATTGTGAAAAGTAAAATATAAGGTTATGTTACTTGTTCATAAATTTACTCGGAAATGTAATTCGCATTTTAATTATTAACCACAGTTCTAAGGGTAAATAATTCGTGTCTAAACAGTTTTATACTGCGATGGTTATAAATAGGTGTAATAGAGGGGGTAGAGTTTTATCGAATTAAAATATTAGATAGTATGCAAGTTCAAATAAGGTTGAAGAAGTAATATAATTTCTTATGAGGAAAATATAGTATACGAATATAAACAGATGGTTTTTATACAACAGAACAGGTTTTATGGGGTTTGCACAATGATGTATTCATAAAAACATTGAGCTATGGCAGTAGCATGTTAAAAAGGTCAACACGATACATATTAGTGTGTTAAAGATAAATAAGAAATTTCACATATAAATCAATATAATTAAGCAATTAAACACATAATAATCCTAATGTGTAGAACATGTATAATAATTGGTACAATGCATAAAAACTCTGCGAACTATAAAAAGGGTTATGGTACGAAGACGTTATGTTGGTAGATCATAGACTAGGTGTTTAAAAAATGCTTAAGAAGTTAAAGTGCCTTAGAAATATATCTAAGAACATGAACAACACATGTGCAATGTGAAATTAACAATATAAGTACAATAAAATATTACACAATTACTCTACACTTATGTCTTCGTTATCATAATCTGATATAAAATCAGATTCATCCGACAAATCTCCACTCCTACGTATAATCAATTCCTCACAAACGACATCCATAATATGCTCTTTATTAATGTATTCCTCTTAAATTTATTTAACATGACGGCACACTTCTTGCCAGTGGCTCTTCAAATCCATCGAACACTTTTCACAAGTTAGTTTTTCAACATCGGCTAATTTAAAAGTTGTTTCTCGATGACACCCAAGCTTTTACAATGGCCCATATTTTTTCTATTGGATTTAGCTCCGGGTGGTATGAGGTAGTCGACATACAGAGTGACCATGTTTGGCAAATATAGCATCAATTGTATATTCCGTGTAGCTCGGTTTATTACATTTTATTAAATCATACAGCTCCACTTTTGTTTGGGATTCATCATGTACGATCCCTCGTTCTTGTAACCAAGTTATCATTTCTATTTTTTTACTGCTAAAAGTTGGATGTTTAACTGCTAACGTGTTGTGATAACTAGCATTATCCATAACAATAACTGACTTTTTGTGCAAATTCGGTAATAACTGGTGCTTAATCCATCGTTTATAATTAATAAAGTTCATATCGCCGTGATAATCACCTGTTTTTGAGCCCGATTTAAAAATTAAGAGGGCATTGTTGATAAATCCCACTTCACCACCAGCATGTACCATTATAAGACGTTGACCTTTACCGATCGGACATTTTAAACTTTCGTTGGAATCATTCACCCAGGAATGTCGCGCTGTATGCGATGCGTGTTTCATCTGTATAAGCAATGGGTCGCCCTGCTCTTCGATACTTTGTTATTGCTCGTATATAACCACAACGTAAAGATCGTATATTGTATCGTTCCATTAAACATTTACGATTGTCAATGGTTTTCGTCCATTTAAAACCTATTTTATTTAATAATCTTCTTAAAGACGTTTTCTTCTCAGAGAAACCAATAGATTCGTCATCTTTAATAATATTATAGATAGCATTGACGGTTGGTTGTCGTTTCTCCGTGATATGAAAATTGTGTACAGTGCGTCGAATGATTTGTTCGCCACAATTATCGACATGGTCTTGGTGCGGTTTTCATTCTTTTATTAGAAGTCTTGAATGATTCTATTTCACCACGTTGAATTGCACTCCCTTCTCTAATAATTCTAACGCCGGTACTTTTAGATACTCCAGTTGCTTTCACAACGATATCAAAAACGTTAACTGTAAAGAAATGTAATCGTGCAAAAACTGACAGATGTTAATCGTACAATAATGACATACCTTCGTTCATATTTTTATGAAACTGATAAACATTCCAAATAATTTCGCGGGCATCTTGCGAGAAGACACGCCGCTTCTTTGCTGGAATGTTTGATGTACTATCAGACGATGTACTCGCATGACCCATTATAAACAACGAACTAAATCAATATATTACATTAATACAAATTACTGTGGATTACAAATACAACTTACTTGAAAATAAAAGGTGCTGAAACGGAAGGAGTTTTGAAAAAAACTGTACGACAAATGAGGTTAGAAAACAATAAACAACACTACATTTTGTGGACGGAACATAATATCTACTTCTCACTCATATCATTATTCCATTTCTTTTTAATGCAATATTCGGTCTCTGCGCAGGTGTCTTCGTATTTGGCGTTTGCTCTAGTAACACAAACGAACACAGGTCAAACAAGCTTAGTACGACAAACAAACGCATTTTTCTACACTGAACTACTCTTAACACTCAAACGAACAAACCTTATTATAAGCACTCAAATGCGGACAAAATTGGCCTTTAAGGAACAGAGTAATCAAACATTGCTAAGCAACGATTGCACTAATTATTTAAACCAACTTCGGTATCGAACATTTATTAACGTTAAGGAAAGTCATACATTACGGTTTATTGAAATAAAAAGTACACAGTATCCCTGACAACATCAATACTTACAGCCAACTACAACGTGATCAATCTCAAGTGTACTGTAGTGGTATGACAAAATTCCCTAGTTGTTAATATTGTTGTGTTTTGCAGTTGGCTGCTTTGGATTTTAGTGTGGTTTTAGTCGTTTTAGTATGTATCAGTTTATGTCATATTATACCTTCGTTTTCACTTTTGTATTTTCTTGAGTTATTTACAAACTGTCTATATCAAGACAAATTATATATTCTGAATTTCAAATTGTGATATCGAATTTAATCGTCATGTTTTCAAACATGTACTGTAAATTTTATTTAATTATAATGAAATTATAACATTTAAATACTAAGATTCATTATTTTGTAATGATTTAATCAATCATTAAATAATATTTTATTTATTTTGTTGTATTTTATAGATGCAGTCTAATCAAATACAAAATAGTCATTATTTAAATTAAGATAATATTTTATAATATGTACAAGTTAATGACCTTCATACAGATTTGAAACTGATCGTAGTTTTTACTCGAACCATGCTCTAGAGTACCTAGAGCAATGCTGCTCTTACCAACCTATCAGTGGTACCAACTTAAATATTTTGATCACGTGGTATATACTTGAGATTGATCACTCTGTATCTTTACAATACTAAAATTTGCATCGGCACAACTCTCACAAACTTGCCGGAAATACTAAATATTTTGTTTGAAAGTTTTAGAAACTAAAATAGAATAAAACGTTCTATGTACCACGAGCATAACCGTCGACTCTCGGGAAATTAAAAGCCCTCCTTCGTTGGGCTTTAAACATTTCCTCGTGCAATAATCTTTTAATTATGCCGTTAATACGTAATAACTATTAATTTCCATTTTATACGATGAAAGATTTTGTGTGGTTCCACACGAGATATCTTTTTTTTTTTTAATTACAGAGTGATCAATCTCAAGTGTATACCACGTGATCAAAATATTTAAGTTGGTACCGCTGATAGGTTGGTAAGAAGCTGTATTGTTCTAGCTACTCTAGAGCATGGTTCGAGTAAAAACTGCGATCAGTTTCAAATTTGTATGAGGTCATTAACTTATACATATTATAAAATATTATCTTAATTTAAATAATGACTATTTTGTATTTGATTAGATTGCATCCCTATAAAATACAACAAAATAAATAAAATATTATTTGATGATTGGATTAAATCATTACAAAATAATGAATCTTAAGTATTTAAATGTTATAATTTCATTATAATTAAATAAAATTTACAGTACATGTTTATGGAATGAGAATGTCTTTTACAATTTTTTTTAAGTCCTTAGGTACACATTAGTTATCACACTTTGCTTTACAGCATATGTTCAAAATGACCGCCATTAAATTGTAAGTATAAGTTCACCCTACGTTGCATATTCGCAAATACATTTAGTAACATTTCAGCACCAATATTATGAACTTCATGAGTTATAGCATCTCGCAATTCTTGAAGAGTATGCAATCTTCTACTGAACACTTTGTTTTTTAAATAACCAAAAAGAAAAAAGTCTAACGGTGTCAAGTGAATTCGGTGGCCAACGATTTACACTAATGATTCTATCTTCAAAGAAGTCTCTTAAATAATTAATTGTAGCCTGTGCAGTATGTGGGGTAGCGGAGTCATGCTGGAAATACCCGTTTCGTAATTTACGATCATCCAAATTATTAACAAATGGTTCTAAAGGTATTTCCCTGTATCTTGCCGCAGTAATTGTGCCATCGATAAAATACTGGTCCAAATATTCGTTGTCGCAACATTGCTATCCAGTCACCGACCTTGATAGGGTGTAAGGTAGTTTTCGAAATACATGTGCATTTTCTGCAGACCACATACGATAATTTTGGCTATTTATGTAACCGGACAGATGAAACCAAGCTTCATCAGAAAAAAAGATATATCCAGTAAATCATTGTTCATCGTATTGTTGAACCATTGACAGTAGTTTACTCTAAGCTGAAAATCTCTATCTCGCAACTGTTGTAATACCGACACCTTGTAAGGGTACAAATATAAATTCTTCTTTACTGCAGTGTGGACACTTCCATAGGATACATCTAAAATTATTTATGTAAAATTATGTTTGTATGGTAAAATTTTTCATACGTGTTTGTGCAAATAGTTTTCGCAAAGATTTATTGGGGTTTGCATTCATCCTTGCTTGGATATCTGCTAAGGTGTCCTCTGTTAAGACAGTAGCCGAAGCTTCACATTTGCGTTTTAAAACACTACCAGTGTCCATGAATCGAGCTATCAATCGATTACGATGTTGACTAAAGTGTTTCGTAACTAATATTTTCATTTGGGTACTCAACAGTAAATTGATCGATGCATGATTGCAATGAATAATGCCATTGCCCATTACCATCTTGGAAGCCGCTACGAAAATGAGCCACAACAATGAATGTGTCGTGTTCGATTGAAAACGGCATGACGATTAAATTCGATATTACAATTTGAAATTCAGAATATATAATTTGTCTTGATATAGACAGTTTGTAAATAACTCAAGAAAATACAAAAGTGAAAAACGAAGGTATAATATGACATAAACTAAAACGACTAAAACCACACTAAAAATCCAAAGCAGCCAACTGCAAAACACAATAATATTAACAACTAGGAATTTTTGTCATACCACCACAGTACACTTGAGATTGATCACGTTGTATAAGCAATGTTTGTATTCAGGGATTTTTTATCATTCATAATATACAATTTGTCAACGTTGTGATGTAATTATCAAATTATTGTAATTTTCAATTTTAAATCTAAATTAAGTGTACCTGCTAAATTATTTTTTATATGTCAAACTAAATTTTTTTTGTTTTATAATCGCAATTAAAAGAAATACATTAAAAAATGGTAAGAGAATTTTTAATTTGAGGTTAGATAAGCGATATATATCATAATATTGTTCGTAGGATAATCTTATAGAAGAGACACGTAAATTATCGAACACATTAAATGTATGGGATTTTAGCACAATTTTAAAGTTATTTACAAAATATGCACACAATGAACCAATGATACGTCGACAATTGGTTTTAGAAGATTATTTTAACACAACTCATTTAGGAAACGTTACCAATTATGAGCGTGATACTCAGATTATTCAGAGAATATTTCCACTTGTTGAACAGAATCATATTGTAAGTTTATTAAGGATAATAGGTAATGAGGAAAACCGAGTTAGAATTGTTACAAAATTGCTACTCAACGAAACAAGAATGTCACTTAAACGACCTAATAATACTGTTAGCAGTGACGAAGTATTACCAAAGAAACCTAAATTAAAAAGTGGTAAGTTTTGAGAACAAGTCGTTGAATTATTAATTTTGTTTTTCACTAGTAGAAATCAGTATCCCATCCAGTAGTTCGGTGGATTCAACATCAACTATTATATATACTCCGGAATTGTTAACGATGGAGGAAGATAATTCACCAAAATTAAATGGAGTTTGTGATAAAGACAAACCCTCATCTTCACGTCAGGAGAAATCTTTGGAAAATAATATAATACATGATGAACATGACTATAGTGGAAATGTTAATATTCCCGCAGCAAATGCAGACATGCCCAGCTTATTTGAGGACGAAGATGTCAAATTAGTTGAACCTATCCATGAAATTAAAGGTACGTGACTAATAATGATAATGACTGAATTTAAATTTTTGCAGATCTCCACAATACACAAAGTTACCACCTTCATAACCATCTCCAAGAAATGTTTTCGAATGTGCCATTAGAGTTTATTAAAAATCTGTGTAAAAGGTTCAAATTAAATGTACGTAAACCCCCAACGGAACATGAAATGAATATTCTTATTAATTTACTGTCACAAACTACAATTAAGAAGGATACTAACAAAATTGTAGAGTGTAAGCATGTAATAGTTTTTTGAAAATGTGTGAATTGTACAATTACAGCTGTTGCAACATCGAGTACACATCCTTTAGCTATACCTGGACCTTCAACTAGTGTCGATCCTCCTCTCAGTGATTTATTAGATACGTAAGTACTTAAAATTAGTTTTAACATGTTAACTGTGTTATATAATTGATGTAGACTGCAAAATTGCAAAATATTGACTCATTTCTTATTTTTGTATTGGAAAAATTTAACACTTTTTTACAAATATTGAAAAATACAATGATTTGACTTAGTCAGAGATACAAGTTAAACCTGAAAGTGTTGCTTTGGCATAACAAATGATTTAACTGTTTCAGCCAGATGGAAGTAATTATATTATTGTATCTAGAGTCTCATAACAAAGGCAGAAACACTTCGTAGTAACATAACTTCGTTTTCACATCAGCATCCCATGACAATGGGTTTTTTGCATAGTTAGTTATTAAATTTATGGTATATTCAGATCGATTCTCACTGTGAGTAATTTGTTTTCTGTTTTTGGGAGCTCCCTCTTAGGCTGTGTGAGTCATGCTTTTCACCGGTGACGTCAAATTCCCTCTAGTTATAAGTTTGAATCATTTATGTATGTTTAATGACTGAAATTTCCCTTAGACTACATGGGTTTTCTATAATGACACTAATAAAACACCTTTCACGTTTAATGACATGTATATTATAAATAGGAGAATGGAATCTAATATATGCTAAAATCAAAAATTAGACGGTTATCAACACATGAAAACTGCTTTGTCAAACAAAATGTAAACATTTTATGTATAAATTGATGAAAATTCAACAGTTGATAAAAAATTTCACGTAAATTGATACAAAATTTTAAGGAATTTTTAGTTTAAACCGTTAAACAAATGTATATATATATATATATATATATATATATATATATATATATATATATATATATATACAATACATATACACATATACATATACATATATACATATATACATATATATATATATATATATATATATATATATATATATATATATATATATATATATATATATA
Organism: Vesta saturnalis; assembly: GCA_036346205.1. Taxonomy (NCBI): domain Eukaryota; kingdom Metazoa; phylum Arthropoda; class Insecta; order Coleoptera; family Lampyridae; genus Vesta; species Vesta saturnalis. Next base: position 253,241 of record JARFJB010002352.1, on the reverse strand, counting down.
TATATATATATATATATATATATATATATATATATATATATATATATATATATATATATTGATTTTATTTAAAATTAACTTTTAAAGTACATACAGTAGATTAACTAACTTGAAACGATCTACTTTATATTAAATTATGTATTTTAGTTACGATGTATTATAATTTTTATACACAGTGAAGGATCACAATCAACTTTTTTGAATATCATGTGAGTACAACAATTTGAACATCTAACAAAATCTAAAAAATGTTTTTTTTAATCATGCCCTTATTGCTATTAAAACAATTGTTGAAGTGTTATGTCATTGTTTAATACTTCGCTTTTTATAATTTTATGCATCGGATATTTTTTCGTAAAGTTATTAGCGACTAATAATATACCTTTCTGAATAGAAAGATAAAACAAATTTTTAGTCGAAAATGACATACATAAGAAAAAAATAATATAAGATGGAAATATGTTTATAAAATAAAAATGGTTATATGAATTATATAAAAATGTATACAAAAATTTTATATTATATATTTAAAAAGATATTAAAAAACAACAAAAAAACAATTAATTATATAATTTTTAAATATGTTCATCATTTTTTTTTATATATGTAGAATACATATATACACACAATATAATAAAATATACACATATAAACAATAAAAATATATATAATATACATATAATAATATATACATACAATATACAAATATAAATAATAATAATAAAATATAATATAATATATATATATATACACATACACACATATATATAATATATATAAATATATATATAAAATAACAACAAATATATAAAAAATAAATAAAAATAATATATATATAAATAAATACACATAATATAATAAAAAAAAAATAAAAAAAATAAATAAAAAAACACACAAATAAACACACACACAAATATAATAAATATACAACACACAAAAAACACACACACACAATACAAATATAACACACACACACACACACACACACACACACACACAACACAATAATAAAAAAAAACACACACATAAATAAAAATATATATATAAATATATAATAACATAAAATAAAAACACAAATATAAAATAATAATAAAATAAAAAATATATAAAAACATATATAATATAAATAATATAAAAAAATATAAATAAATAAATACACAATATAATAATATAATAATATAATATACAATATAAATTAAAAAAAAAAAAAAATATATAAAATTTAATATAATAAAATAAATAATATATAAAACATAAAAAATATAATAACAATAATAATACAAATATATAAAATAAAATAAAAACAATATATATAAATAAAAAATATAAATAATATAAAAAATAATAAATAAAATATATATAATAAATTAAATAAAATTTATATAATAATATATATAATAATATAATAAAAAATAAATATATATAAATATAATAAAAAAATATAAAATAAATAATAAAAAAATAAATAAAATATAAAAAATATAAATATATAATATATATTATATATAATAATAATAAAAAAAAAAAAAAAAAATAAAAAAAAAAAATAATATATATATAAATAAAAAATATATAATAAAAATATATAAATAATAATATATATATATATATAATAAATATAATATATATATATAAATATAAATAAAAAATAAAAAATATATATAAATATAAAAATATATAAAATATATAAATATAATAATATATATATAATATAATATATAAATAATATAAAAAATATATAATATAAAATAAAATATACAAAAATATAAATAAATAAAAAATAATAATATATAAATAAATAAATATATAAAAAAAAATATATAAAAAAAAATAAAAACAAACAAATAATATAACAAAAAAAAACAATATATATATATAATTAAAAAAAAAAAAATAATAAATATAAAAAAAAAAATAATAAAAAATAATATAATATAAAATAAAATATAATAAAAAAATAAATAAAAAATAATAATAACTATAAAAATAATATAAAACAAAAAAACAAAATAATAAAATAAATATAAAATATATATAATATAAATAATAATATAATATATAAAAATATATAAATAAAATAATATATATAAATAACACACACACAAACACACAAAAAAAACACACAACACACACAACAAAAAGATGATTTGACAGATGCATTCGTCCTTTAAAATAATTGAGAAGTTCAGGAAAAATTGTTTCAATGTATATTCATTTGTACGTAAAAACATAATTATTAAAATTTTCGTAATTTATGGAAATTTTACATTTAAGTTAATGAAATAAGAATGTTTTAAACAGATTAGGAATGTATATAAATTATTAAATTAATAAAATAACATAACACTTTAAATGTGATTTTGACATGTACCAAGGATTAATTACGTGGTAAGTGCCTTTGCTGTTACACTTGACGATTGTTTGAACGCAATGACGTATCTGGACCGAATCATCTTTAATTGTGACCTGTATATATATATATATATATATATATATATATATATATATATATATATATATATATATATATATATATATTACGGGTTTAGAAACTCTACGGACAAACTTTGTAGTGATTCTAGACCCAAAAAAGAAAAAAATTCATATAACCAGGTCCGAAACCTTCGTTTAGACCCACATGTGAAAAATTTATTTTCTCGGTTTTATGGCGATTTTTGGAACAAATTTGAATATGGTCCTGAAATTTAGAGCACGTTTTTGTTTGAGAAACTTAAATATTTTATTTAGCATACCACTGTAGATGCCTGCGATACCTTCAGAAATAATGGGAAATATATTCAGGATTCGTCGCTCATTATCAAAACGAGGAGATTATGTATCGAAACAAATGGTCATCATGTGGAACACCTTTTGTAACATTTATTTTTTTCGTTCTTAAATTCAAAGTTAAAATAAATATGCAAACATACGTTACTTTGATTTTTAATTCCAATTAGCTAAGGATTATAGGGAATTAAATTCAACTGTTCATCAACCAATATCTCGAAAACGGTTGATCTGAGAGGCATCGACCAAGTATAACTTTTGTTGCTTAGAACTGAAAAGGGACAAACTAATTCAAACGGAACGTCAATATACCGGGTGGTAAAAAAGTTAAGGTCAATTAACTTTTAGCATACTATTGCAGATGGCGCCCTTTGCAGGCAGCATCAAAATGAATAAAATATTTAAGTTTCTCGACCACAAAAACCCCCGCGCTCCAAATTTCAGGACCATATTCAAATTTGTTCGCAAAATATCGCCATAAAAACCGAGGAAAATAAAATTTTTTCACCCTGTAGGTCCTAAAGAAGCTTTCCGGACCTGTTTATATGAACTTTTTTCTTATTTTGGGTCTAGAATCACTACGCAAAGTTTGTCCGTAAAGTTTCTGGACACCGTTTATATATATATATATATATATATATATATATATATATATATATATATATATATGTATTATGATTGTGACCTGAACAGGTAATTTTATCGTGCTAAAGCACTCAGGAACACTTAGGAGGATGGATAGAGGGGTAATGAATTGCCAATAGATGCCTATGAACAGCTAACTTAAATTTTCTCATATAAGTGAGAGGAAAGCAGGAACTGGGGGAACATTCCAGATTTTAGAAGCCTGTAGAAAATGTATTGCGCCTGTTTGGTATGAGAAGTGGAGATTTGTACTGCATACTGATGATGTGAATGAGCGAACTGAGTGTTTCTCGCAAAGATAGCCCGAGATGGTATCAAAGAATATAATTCAGCAGCACAATAGCCGTTGTAATAACGATAATACAAAGAAAGAACTGAAACCATCCTTCTATGCACAAGGGACTGCATGTGAGAAGTTAAGGACGGTCATTTATAAGCCGAAAGGCTCTTTTCAATACGATCAACGATATCGAGAGCGTATTGGGAAGCACTAACCCAAAGGTGAGAATTATATTCCAGATGAGGCCGAATTTGGGCCTTATACAGCAGAAGGAGTTGTCGAGAGGTAAAGTACTGCTTAGATCTGTACAAAAGCCTATTTTACGAGCAGCTTTGGTAGCTGACAGAAGATGGTCAACCCATGAGAGATTTGAAGATACAGTCATACCCAACAGAGTAATAGAGTCTGAAAACTTAAGAACTGAGCCATTCATACTTACAACTGGAAATGATCGATCTTTTTTGGACACAAGGCAACACTGAAATTTGCGGATTCAAGGTGAAATAAATGTTCTCGTGACTTATTTCCGGATTAATTCTCGGCGTGCAAGGCTGATACAAGTAATTTGCGGTACATTTTTGGCATAATTCGCGGTTTTCAAGGCCAATTAACTTAAACTGCAGATTAATTCCGGGTTGATTAGAAATTTTGAAAAGTCTAATAAATGATTTCGCGATTAATTAATGGTTTAATTCGCGGTTTCAGTGTTACGTAAATTCGTTTGAGATTTATTTCCGGCGTTTAAGGTCGATATAGGTAATTGCGTTAGATTTTCTGTTTAATTCGTAGTTTTCAATGCCAATTTAACTAAATCGCAGATTAGTTCCAAGTGGATTAGGGATTGTCCACGGTAAATCCATTAACTCGCGGTTTTATTGTTAAAGTAATTCGATGATTATCGATTTTAAAGGCTATTTAAGATAATTGGCGGTTTTCAATGTCAACTATTGTAATTCGTTATTTCCAAGGTTAATTAATCTAACTCGCGGTTTATTTCGGTTTCATTCGCCATATGAAGATTAATTTCCGGTGTAATCTACAGCATTTTATGTGGTAGATTCTCGGAATCGGTTGCAATATTTAATGTTTAACTAAATTACCGGTTTATGTCGATTTTATCTGCAGTTTCAGTGTCAAATACATTCTTCAGACCGATAAAATTGCAGAGCGGTTTATTTTCGGCTCGATTCACGATTTTAAAGGTAATTTAAATTAATTTACGGTTTCCGTGACAAATTTATTATCGATTTTAAAAGTTGTTTAAAAATAGTTTGCTGTGTTAGCTTCAAATTTAATTCGACGATTTCCGGCAGTGTTCGTATTTTCAGTGTCAAGTAAATTTGTTGAAGGCTTGCATTCGATTTTCAAAGGCAATTAAATTAATTCGCGATTTTCAACCTGAATTAAATTAATTCGTTGATTTATTAATTATACTACTATTATATATTGTACTAATTAAATGTTCGATCAGTCTGTATGTAAAATGTTTGCATACGTTTAAGTACTTATCTACTGTTAACATTTTCAACCGTTTACACTTGCAACATTTTCGATAAAATCTGTTATCATTTTATACCTAAAATGGCTGCATCAGTTTACATTTATTTTGCATCTGTTTAATAGTTTTTAGTCAATTTGCACGTAAAAATTTCATTTTTTTTAAATATTTTATCAACTTGTACTTAGAACGTTAGCATTTATTTAAATTTTTTATCAATTGCCTAAATTTTTTATCAGTGTGTACGTAAACTGCTTGGATGTGTTAATTTTTTTTATTTATACGAAAAGTGCATTTTTTAATAGTTAGTACTTATAAACTTGCAGTTTTCAAATTTTTATCAATTTGTACATAAAACAGCATTTATTTAAATTTTTTATCAATTGTCTACATTTTTTCAGTCTGTACGTAAAATGCTTGAATGTGTTCAATTTTGCAATCTTTGCATACGTTTAAGTGCTTATCCACTGTATACATTTTCAACGGTTTTGTACTTGAAACATTTTAGATAAAAAATTGTTTAAATTTTCTATCAGCTGGTAGCGCTTTTATCAAGAACTACGGTCGAACATGCAACTTTGTCGTAAATAAAGCCGGTAATAAACGACAGTTTAATTTAATTGAATTTTAGAACCGCGAGTGAATCCCTAAATCTACCGCGCATTAATTCAGTCGGTCTTAACTACCCCGAATAAAACTACCTGAATATAAGTCGCAAACGAATTTTTTTTAATACCGAAATTGTGAATTACAAGTTGATTGTTGGCCTTAAAACCACGAATAAAACCGAAATAAACCGCAACCTTGAAAACAACGAATTACAATAATGAGCATTGAAAACCGCCAGTTAACTTAATTATAGCCTTCGTACACGATAATCATCGAATTAGTTTAACTATAACACCGTGAATTAATTGAATTGTTTTTGAAAATTACTTATCAACCCGGAAATAATCTAAGATTTACTTAATTTGACATTGAAAACGACGAATTAACCATAAAATCTATCGAGAATTACTAATGTTGGTCTAAAACGCCGTGAATCATCCCGGAAATAAGTCGCCAATGCATTTATATGACACAGCAAATGCGAATCAAATTAATAGAGAAATCATTAGACCCTTGATCCGTGAATTAAACGTGAATAAACCGTGAGTTAGTTTAATCAACCATGAAAACCGCAAATTAATTAGGTTGATATTAAAAACCGCGAATTAGCCTTGAGAGCCATGAATTAAATCGGGAATTAATACTGTGGACTGATTTATTTAGCCTTTAAAACCGCGATTTACCATGAAACCGCACAGTAATTAAATTACCTTTGAAAGTCTATTCAACCCGAAAATAATTTAATTGGCTTTAAAAACCGCGAATTATACGGAAAATCTGCCACAAATTACTTCTATTGGCTTTGAACGCCGCAAATAAAACAAAAAATAAGTCAGGAAAGCGGTTATTTGACCTTGTAACCGCGAATCTTATAAAATTAAATCGCGAGTTATTTTAATTGTACTCGAAAACCGCTACTTTAATTTACATTGAAAACCGCGTTTTAACTTAATTACCTTTGAAAACCTCTGATTAACTGGAAGTTAGTAGCGCCTTTGTAAAATCGCTAATAAAGCCGGAAATAAACGACAGTTTAATTTAATTGATAAAGAGTTCCGCGAATTAATGCATAAATCGACCGCGAATTAAGTCTTTCAGTCTTACTGACCCGAATAAAACTAACTGGAAATTGGAAATTAATTACCAATTAATTTTGTTGGCCCTCAAATCGCGAGTCGGTTTATTTGACCTTGAAAACAAGAATTACAACAGTTGACATTGAAAACCGCCAATTAACTTAATTAGCCTTTAAAATCGATATTCGTCGAATTAATTTAACTGTAAAACCGCGAATTAATTAAATTGCTTTTCAAAATGATTGATCAACCCGGATATAATCTGCGATTTACTTAAATTGACGTTGAAAACCACGAATTACACAGAAAATCTATCGACCTTAAACGCCGCGAATCAACCAGGAATTAAATCTCAAACGAATTTATACGGCACTGAAATCGCAAAATAAACCACTAATTAATCAATAAATCCGTGAATTAAACGTGAATAACCTGTGTGTTAGATAAATTAACCATGAAAACCGCAAATTAATTAGGTTGACCTCGAAAACGACGAATTAACTTAATTAGCCTTGAAAACCACGAATTAAATCGGAGTGTTTCAATTAGTCTTTAAAATCGTTAATCATCGAATTAGTATAAGTTACCATGAACATCGCAAAGTAATTGAAATACCTTTGAAAATCTAACCAACTCGGAATTAAGTTGCAATTTAATTGACCTTCAAAACCGCTTATCAAACTGGAAATAAGCCAGGAAGACGTTTAGTTCATCTTGAAACAGCGAATCTAACGAGGGTTAGTTTAATTGACCTAATCAATTTAATCAATTAGATTAGTTAGGTTTGAACACCTCTAATCAACTGGAAGTTAACACTGCCTTTTGAAAATCGCTATTAAAATCGGAAATAGACAGTTTAATTTAATTGGTTTTGAGAACCGCGAGTTAATCCCTAAATCTATGCGAATTAAGTCTGGCGGTTTTAACTACCCCGAATAAAACTAACTGGAAATAAGCCGCAAACGATTTTTTTTAATACCGAAATTAGAAATTGCAAATTAATTTTGTTTACCTTGAAGCCACGAAGCAAACTGAAATAAACCGCGAGTTGGTTTAATTGGCCTTAAAATCGCGAATTAATTTGATTACTACTGGATATCGCGAATTAAACTTTAATTTACTTAATTAGCCTTTAAAATCGTTGATTGTCGCATTAGTTTAATTTACCATGAGAACCGCAAATTATTTCAATTACCTTTGAAAATCGCTAATTAATTCGGAACTATCTGCGAATCTACTGAGAATTACTTGTATCGGTCTTGAACGCCACGAATCAAACCTGAAATGAGCGACGAACGAATTTATTTGATATTGAAATTGTGAGTTAAAACTGAAATAAATCGTGAATTAATTTAATTAGTCGTGTAAACCGCCAATTCAACCGGAAATAAACCGTCCGTTAAGTTTATGCTTCTTGAAACAAGCAAAGAAAACCGGTATCGTATTTATTTAAGTAATTAAATCCCAGAAATAAACCGTGAATTAATTTTGTCGATCTCGAACGTTGCATATCAAACTCGAAATTTATCGTGAATTAATTAATTGACCATGAAAACTGCGAATTAATTTAATTATTAATTTGAATTAACCTTTAATATCTCTAATCAACGAATTAGTTCTATTCGTCGTGAAAACCGCGAATTAATCTAATTTCGGAAATAAATTATTTTGAAAATCATTAATCAATCCAGAAATAAACTGAGATTTAATATAATTGGCCTTGTATTAAACGAAAATCTACCACGACTTGATTTTATCGCCCTGAACGCCGCAAATCAAATCGGAAATAAACTGCGAGCGAATTTGACACTGAAACTGCTGATCAAATCGCGAAAATCTCGAGTTAATTTAATTAACAAAAATTGCGAATGAAACCGGAACCGGCACTTTACCACGAATTAATTTTATTGTCATGGAACCCCAGTTGCACCTGTAAATAAGGTGCGAGCGAATGTATTTGACACAAAAATCGCGAATTCAACCGAAAATTAGTATAAATTTATTTAATTGACCTTGATAACTTCTGATTAAATCGGAAATGAACACCGCGGGCTATCTTAGCTGTTTGAAAATCACGATTTCGCGAATTAGTTTAACTTTGTAATTGCCTATGAAAATCGCTAATCAAGCCTGAAATATACTGCGCTTTAATTCAGTTTGCCTTGAAATCTACGAATTAAGTTCTGCAATTTACCGTAAATTGCTTTTGTCGACCTTGAACGTTATTACGGGCGAAAATGGCAGTAGATCGGAAGTAACTGATAAGGCCGCTCGCTTAGTGGAGTAAAGGGAGTGGGCGTGTTACTAATTTTTGTGTTTAGGATAACTCGTAATATATAAAACACAATAAGGGTAAGTCATAAATCATATGCGCACCAGAATGTTTATAAATGTCAATATTGGGGTGTAATACCTAAATGCGAATAGTTCACAACTAAGTTTCAAACAAACAAACTTGCTTACCTTTTGTCGCGAACCAGGTGAATCATCCGATATTTCCTACAAAGCTTCAATATATTTTCACGCGTTCGCAATAATATGGCGTGCTAATGGACCGGCTGATCGGTCAACGATCTTATGCATTCTATATTTACGTTAACAACATTAATCTATAAAAAAAGCAAAATAGCAATTACTCTAATAAGGAAAATTCCCACAAGTTGTTACGTTAAAGCTTTCATTAAGAATATATAAAAACCATAATTACTATTAAAATACGTCACGAAAGTTATGGTGAAATCGAGCAGCGAAAGTAACTATGGGATCGACGATATCAATTACATGTAAACGGCAACTCAGTACGCTTCTACTTAAACTTTATTTTATAGGTAAGTCATGTAATCAAAATTGCATCTAGAAAGAGAGCGTATTTCTCAATTCTGAAAATTCTATTGTATTTCCCAGAATTCAATGACTGATTTCAAAATACTTTAGATTTCGATACGATCGATTAAATGTTTTAAAAATATGAAAGCATCAACGTACTACAGTATAAAACATTAAAGTCACCATGTTGTTTACTAAAGGAAGTCACCCGATCGCAGAAATCCTAAGCTATATTTCGACAAACACACAATATCCCCAAAGCCAACAGACTGTCTTGCCTCTATTGCAAATATACTTGTGCAAATGAGAAGACTTTTGACTCCCACTTTAAAGAGAAGCACCAACATATTATAAGAGATGTATCATACCAATCGGATATAACAACTTCTTGAACAACTAACAGATGCAAAGGGTGCTCCTTAAACTGTAGCGGATAATATATGTACAGTAATTAGCTACTTTATAAACAAGAACAGTCTGGATACTTAGACCTCGCATTATTTCTAAAACAAAATATAATGACTCCTTAGTTCAACGAATAGAAGCCAATGTCAATAACCTCGAAATTCGAAGTGCAGTAAAATAATTAGCTCTGATGATTCTAACAGTCCCGTTTATTGATTAAACGTTAGTTAAACTTAAAAGTAAACACCCAAGATGTTGTTTCGCACTCTGCAGGAGAAGCTGATAAAATGTACCGGGTTTTTATCCATTCCTCTCAGTGTTATCGTTATCCTTTTTACTTAACTTTGTAAGCTACCTTTGCTTGCTTTGTAATTTAAGTTTAACTTTATTTGCCACGGTCTAGCTCAAATCGGTTTTTATACAATAAAAAGGGGAACAGTTCGTTTTGTTGGGGGTTGATCACTGATTACCAGGTTCGTCCACATTGAACAATGAACCCATAAGGGTTTTATACATATATTATACCTATTATATACGGTAGTTAAATATTCATGTTTAATACTAACTTAAATATTTACATAAAGATAATTGAAAATAAATCGGATGCTGAAGTAACCTAACTAAATTAATATTACATGTAAAATAAACATCCACCATGTGGTCTGGGGTTGGCAGTTTCTCCTGGCAGGCGTCGGTGTACGATAGCGGTGTCTATGATCGACAGGCGATAACTGCGTGTTTACACACTCTAAAAGAATTGATCTTAATGTATATGTGATAATAAAAAAAGGAAATCTGATTGATTTTAAAATATTTTAAACTATATAGTCCGGCCCTGCCTGGTAGTTCCCAGGTGAAGCTACTCGTTTTATACACTTATGATAACGGTGTTTATAGTGTTGGACTGGTGTTTATGGCGATAAGATAACAAGGGAACAACCTCTATATACCTGCTTTGCGGTCAGAGCAAATCAATACTTTTAAAGGGACTGTTTTATGCTTTATATTTTATAAAATAATTCGTATGTTATTGTGTATAAATGCAACTTTTAGGTCTAACTTGTACGAATGAAAATAAGGTGAATCTAACTACTTTTTACATGGGCTTTCTTAACTAACGGCGATCTATCTATTTACGGTGTCAATTACTGAGGATTAAGATATATTCTAATTACGTATAGTAATTAGTGGAGATTTTAATGAAAAAATAATTTGTGGTGTTTAAGAATTATTTAACTCTATGAAAGTAAATATGAACACTCTCGTATTGAGTATACTTGGTGCGGAGACGCGTGATGCGTTAGCCGCTTGGCTACGCCTCTAACTGGCGCGGCGTTAGTAATAGGAATACGGTTTTCAAACCTTCAGGAACGTTTAGTTTCAGAATTGTTTATCAGGTACAGGATAAACCAAACGTTTTACAGGTATGGTATTATTCTTTAGTTCTGGGTTATCGCGACTTGCGATGTCATTCGGATACTTTGTCAGGACTTCCGATAAGAAGTTAAGTAGCTTGGGGACGGCATAAAACCTTTAAATCTTCGGGACCTTTCGGTATTCAGAGCTGTTATATAAACAGGCTGACGATAACGGAAAGTTTTACATGCGTCGGCATTTAATAAAGGTGTTAAATCAGGACGTACGGATATCTCACGATGAGCGAGCGGTTTCAGAACTTCTACTAAGAAGTAAGCTCTAAACGAAACTTATTTTAAACTGCTAATTACGTTAGGTGAGATTTAAATGTAATACTCACTGTTTTACGTACAGTTTTCATAATTTACGAAACTGGGTGACCGAAATATGGTTTAAGTGCGGGCGGTGTCGCTTTCGATCTGTATGCTCCCTGCACATCGTTTTTACATAGACGGTGAAGTGTATACATGTGTAAAATATCATTTAAAAGATTATGGGCTTAAACCCGTTGCGCTGTTTAATTGCTACCCCGGGAATTCGCAGAATTCAGGCAAAAGCCTTTCTTTCCAATGGAGTAAGTAAAAGACTACAGCGTATGTTTACGGTTTTGTAATTAACTTACACGCAGGGGACCACCGATTTAAGCAACAGTCGGACTGAGTCGAGTTGACTCAACGGATAATGAGGATGAACAAGCCCTGAGCCCTCACTGGAGACCCACGGGAATGAAGTTGGGACTGCGCCCGGACTGAGAATCCGGAAGGAATGAGAGTGAGAGTAGCGCGTCTTACGGTTTTATTGCAAACGTTAGAAGGCGTGAGCGGCTTCTGGCGGTAATTCTAATGCAGAGATCGGTTGTTAGACTGGAGGGGACTCTGGCGTAGAAAAATTCTTAAGGTTTTTGAAACAACGTCGGATTTCTGTAATTTAATTAAAACAGGTTAATTAACAAATAATTAGTACACAAAATTTTTGTAAATGATGTTGGCTATTTACAACTTTTGGAAACGACGTCATAGACTCCACTACGGGGTGCCACCAGGGCGATAATTGCGGCCCTATTGTTTTTAGCTTAGCGGTACATTCAATTGTTGCAAATCTAAAAAATGTTTTGTGATAAAGTGGAGTTTTCGATGGTTTATCATTTAAAAAAAGCGTTAACATAGGATTTTAATACATTTTTTACAGAGGTTTCCATTTGAAATGGGTCACACTGTATGTAGTGGTGACAAAAGTTACATTTTGTTAAATTTCATGAAAAATATTGAAAATGACAGATTTGTGACAAAATTAATGTAGGCTCATAGCAACTTTTACTTGATTTACATTTCTATTGAGTAATGGCAGATAATAATAGATGGCCATGGAAAACAAATTTTATAGTAAAACGTCAAATTATTAGAACTATTCACTTAATTTATCTTTCTTTTGTTTATTTTTATGGGCTACTTTAATTTTTAGAAAAATCAAACAAAAGTTACTATGAGCCTTCATTAATTGTGTCACAAATCTGTAATTTTTAATATTTTTCATGAAACTTGGGATTTACTCATATGAGAGGTTACTGAATCCAGTGGTGTAGTTAAAATTTCAATAAAAAATCGCTAATCAAATTTGTCCATTTTCGACATTGAGAATAAATCATAGAAAGCCTTGAAAATTGAAATTTATCTCTAAATTTTTGTCACAAAGTGGAGTCTTTGATGGTGTATCTTTTAAAAAGTCCCGTCAAAATCAGATAATAGACACATTTTTACAGGGTGTTTCCATTCAAAATGTGTCGCACAACTCTACATTAATTTTGTCATAGGTCTTGTCATTTTTAAATTCTTTTCATGGAACTTGGGATTTACCCATATGAGAGGTTACTGAATCCAGTGGTGTAGTTAAAATTTCAATAAAAAATCCCTAATCAAATTTGTCCATTTTCGACATTGAAAATAAATCATAGAAAGCCTTGAAAATTGAAATTTATCTCTAAATTTTTGTCATAAAGTGGAGTTTTCGATGGTTTATCATTTAAAAAAAGCGTTAACATAGGATTATAAATACATTTTTACAGAGAGGTTTCCATTTGATATGGGTCACACTGTATATAACTTTTTTCAGATAAATTTTTTGGAAAAAAATAATGTTGCGATGAGTATGAACAATTTTTATTTGAAAAAAATTTTGGTAACTATTTTACTTTCTCATAATAAGGGGATAGGTCATACTAAAGGGCCCACTCCTAGTAAATTCTTTTTTATTCACATACCAGCTGAACAATTTTTTTACTTCGAGAAGTCGTTTAAACACTTACAAAGTTTTGAAAATTTGCATCATTGTCAGAGAATAAAATATGATTATTCTGTAGCATTGTCTTATCAGAACCTGTGGTCGGTAGCTTACTTCATGAAATAATTATCTCTCCAGTGTATTACCGTACACCGGTATCTGGTAATAGTAAGTTGATCAAACAGAAAGTACCAGAAATATCGCTCTATCATAACTAATGAATGGTTGGTGACTCCCGTCAGCTGGACCAGAGTCACAAATGTAAATGGTGCTGCAACGGAAAGTCACTTACCAGTTACATGTGACTAGTAACGTAGTGAACATGTTAAAACTTTATTAGAAATAAAATTGTATGAATGTTTAAACAATTTTTATTGCATAAACAGTAAAAGCAAATCATTTAAGTGGAAGGGTTTGATTTCATGCTAGCAAGTTTAATCAGTTTTAATTGCAAAACTTCTAGGCTTGTATCAATGTGAACACGCTTAAATTAATTTTATCGCTTATCACACGTTCATATTTATGTATTCTTACTAGTTATGAAATTATTTTTAATTGTAGTTCATTTATCGTAAACATGGCAACAGTGTCTAAAAATTCACTGTATGAGAGAGGCGTAATGTTTTTGTTTGGTTTTATAGCTACCTTCACACCAGTCTAAACTATTTAAGTATTGGGAATGTTTGAAATTTTTAAGTAATGGTATTTTCAGTTAAAACAGATAACTTTGATTTTAATTTTATGATTAAAAAGCACTTTTCTAAATCTGAAATCTGAATTGATGCAGCTTCCAAAATGTGGTAAGTTGGAATTTAATTAATTTATGTAAAATGTCATAAATTTATTATCATAAATGTATGTACAATCACATGGTGTAATCTTTTTTACACATTGATTATTATATTAGAAATTTTTCACTTTATCAACATTGTATAATACAGATTTAACATAAATTTTTATCTCCTTTACACATACTTATAATTAAGAAAAGTGCAGGTGTTAGACTAACACCGAAAATGTAAGTATAATTTTTTTTGTGTTTGAGTATTGTATAATGTTTTAGAAAAATTATGACAATTGGATATTAAATGAACGTTACCCGAAAACGGATTAAAATATTGATCAGGCGTTTTCCGTAACTTAGTACATGACTATTAAGAGTGTATGGGTTTCAGATAGCAATATGAAAATGTCACTATTTGAAATATACGTGTATATCAAAAAAATGTTTGTGCGTTTTTCTAAACGTAATTCACGTTCACCAAAAGAGTGCATATGATGGCACAGAATGCAATAAGTAACAATTTTTTAGATGTTTGTTGATGATTATTCAACTTTATCATGTTCACTGTGGAAAATGTGCATTCACGTTTTACATGTTAGTGTTTAAAATAGGCCAATTAACATTTGATGTTCAGCCTGATTCATAATTGCGAGACTTTTGTCATTTGAGGATTTCATTTTATGTGTACCCTCAAGAGTGTTATTGATGCAGTGTATTATAAAATGTTGCCATCATTCACACAAGTTACAGAATATTGAGCGTACACTGAATATGGTACGTTACGAGATCTCATATTGTGCTATGTAATAACTCAAACTGTGAATATTGTCATATTCTTCACATTTGTAACACATTTTGGTTTTATATTAATAATATTGCTGTGATAAAAAAGTATTTAATAAATTTTGAGTGAAATTATTAAGAACGTGTAATACAAGATAGATATTGAACAACAAAATGTAAGTATTATTTTCAACCTTTTGCGTTGGTTTAGAAGTAAAATGTTGTATATCTTCAGATTATGGAAACTTATTGCTCATTATAAACTTATTTATTTTGCCACCAGATGGCTCTTTGTAATTTCAACCATCATTCGTAATATCTTGTACTATCGTTAAATATTAATAATAATGCATCCATTGACTGAAATAATTGGAAAAGATTGTCTTTAATTAATCATGTGATACATTGCATAAAACACGATTTTTACAGTAATATTTTGACTCGCGCACATCGATTTTTTATATAAAATTGCTAAATTCGTTGCTATCATTTTGAAGAGTAAGTATCGACTACTACGCAGAGTTAATACTCATAAAGTTGTGATTAATAAATCAAAAATAACTTATAGATAACATCTTGTACGTCGTATTCATTCTAATTACAGTTATTTATACCATAAATGTTTTTTTTTTATTTGTGGGTATTGTAGTGAATTATTGATTTTATCCTTTTGTGTTAAGTGCCACAGTTCTACGTAATGTTTAATACTGTTACGTTCTTTCAATAAAAGTTATCCGAAATTTTTTTATTACTCACATCAACTCTCCATTTTTTTCGCAACGGATTATGGTTACAAAAAATAAACTCCATTGAACTTTTAGAAAGTTGTGTTACTTAAATCGATTTATCTGTGCGTTGCTGTTGTCTACTTTATGGTGTCATTGATGGATAAATTAGATGTAGAATTTCACGTTTTTTACAACACATTTAGATAATCTGAAACTGTTTTGGACCTCAATGTTGACAAATTAGGTTTTAGAAGTGGAATAATATGGAGTAACTAGAAATGAAGTTAACGTTTCGGTGTATTAGAAAATTACAATCCATTTTACACTCCTTTATGATCTGGCAAACTTAACAAATTTACTAAATGTGAAGTTTCGTTATGAAAATGAAACTTATGTTAAATATCTTCAACTCCAGATTATCCTGTGTTAAGGTAACATGACTAACACTTACACATTAACATTGAACAACTTAGGTATTGTTCCTCGCCAGGAAAGTTTACCGCTACATCATTAGTTTATGAATTTAGCTATCCAATTTGTTTATAAAACAGTGAATTAAATAAGGATGGTGAACATTCGTAGTGCATTTGATAAAATCGACAAACAGTATTGAATAAGCAGATGTAGTAGAAAGAGTAAACCTATAAACGCGAAATCGATTTGTTTTATATGCATATGGATTTAATTCTCATTTGACTAATTCCTACTACATAACCTCCTTTGACTGTTTCCTACATTTACTTCTTTTAATCATCATTTATTACACACTTTAAATCAACAGTTTGTGTTAAATTTACTGCAGTATTTCAAGAGTGGGAAAGAAAATGGGAGTCCCTTGATATCAGTATTCCTGTCCAAGAAGAAGTAAGTATGACATTAAGTGTTTATATCTTAATTCATTACAATCAAGAAATTACAGTGTGTGACTAGCGCCTTGGGTATATCTGAGAAGACAGTGAGAAATATCAAGTCTCAAGCTGTATCTAACCCTGTTTTAACAAGTCCGGGTAAAAAAAACGACTATGCAAGAAAACAAAATCTGACGATCTACCTGAAGCATCCAAAATGGGCATAAGGAATACATTATACAAGTGTGTATGCAAAGTGAGTAATATTACATCACAATCTTTTACACATGTTTGACATACTAAACAGTCACCTATTAATAAGTGGCAGAAGTCTTCATCATGCTATCCAGTCACTAGGATTCAAATTCAAAAAAGACTCCGACCGTAGTGCTTTATGGGAAAAAAGTTATGTCGCAGAAATGTGAATTAAATTTCTTAAACAATGTGTTAAAGGGATTAATTCACCTAATCGTAATTGCTATGTGGAACGAAGCTTTACAGCAGAGTAATGAAACCGTATAGGCCAATTGTGTGCGACATACTGAAGAACAATAAAGCAATGGTGTAAACGGGAAGAAATGTTGGACATCACAGTTGACGAACTGATTAGTAACGTCGGAAACTATTCCGAAAGCTCGGATGTAGACAGTGACACCGATTAAACGTTTTGCACTTTGACAACCATATTTCTACAACCTACAATTAGTAATACAAGTGTGTTAGTTCATATTTAATACAATTTCTATTAGTAATGTATTTCATTTATATTTGTACAATATATTTTATGGTAAAATGTTTGTCAAGATGTTAATTCATACATTTCCCACGGAATTTATGTTCCACATTAAATGTTATCTTCCTACGAATAATAGGTCTATTTTATTTACACACGTAACTTAACATCCATTTTGTGTTATAATGTTACCATCTTATTGTGGACTATCATTGCTACTGAATTAGTAACAACGTTCTCTGATTTTTACAAAATCAATCAATAAATAAGTTATTGTATTTTGTAATTCTGCAGCTTTAAATGCTGCCATCTCATGATATATTTTTTAATCAGAATTTATTATAACAACAATCCAACTCAAAATTTAGCAACCAATTAGGATCTTATTACACTGGCAACCTTTCTATAGTAAGGAGCAAGTTCTTACAGCGATAATACAGGTGAGAATAAAGGTAAAAAATTCAACATTAAACTGTATTAATAATATTCATTATTTATAACACAACCAGCAGTACCCGGCGCGTTTTGCAGCATTCAAATGTAAAATACATTCTTCCTCTCCCTCGCCCCTCCCACTCCCTTTTACTAAAAAAAAGTCTTTAAACTTGCAATAAAAAATATTGACCGGCACTTATCAAGAAAAAACTGTCCTATCTTTTTTAAGTTTGATATACAGGGTGAACCGAATTTAATTTGCGTATACAGAGATATCGAAAACCGTAATAGATAGAGTATCGGTTAAATGAGAAATAAGTTTCGTAATTTGTTTAGTACATGGTATAAAGTTTGTTTTTCCGACTAGTTCCGGAGATATTCGACAAAATCCGAAAATGCTCATTTTCGTTTTGTAAGACTAGCGTTTTATTATAACAGATATCAAAAAATTACTCTAAACTTTTTTTAAATAAAATTTACTACAACTTGCCATACCAAAATTTCAATACGACGTTTTGTCTTTTCAGGACCACCCTCAACATTATTTTTTAAATACGGACCTGGATTTTTACTACAATTTTTTAAGGTTTTATACAATACAATGATATAAAATTCTTGACTATTCTACTACGTTTCGTCTGTGAAAAATCATCATCTTTATGGTTTCTTACTGAAATGAATAGTCTTTAAATCAGTATTTATAAAAAATAATGATAATCAAAATTTAACAGTTCAGAACTTCGTCAACGAATACGAGATGCATTTCAAAAATTACACCGAAATGGTGGATGCAGCGACATCAAACATGTCAAGGAGGATTGAACTATGTATTCAACAGAATGGATTTCATTTTGAGCAACTTTCATAGCTGGTTTTAAAATACTCTAATTTTATTTGCTACTGTTAGGTCAGTCTTAAATTATCACATTTGTTCATTATCATTAGATGTAAAAATAAACTGTTAAATTTTGGATTATCATTATTTTTTTATAAATAATTTAAAGACTATTACAAAAACTTATAGATGATGATCATAGATGAAATGTGTTTTAGGAATGCCATAGCAGTGTATTAAGATTATAAAAACCTACAAAGAAATGTAGTAAAAATTTAATTCATTTCAGTAAGAAACCATAAAGATGATTTTTCAAGACGAAACGTAGTAGAATAGTCAAAATTTTATATCATTATATTAAGCTATAATAACCTTACAAAAAATTGTAGTAAAAATCCAGGTCCGTATTTAAAAAATATTGTTGAGGGTGGTCCTGAAAAGAAAAACGTCGTATTGAAATTTTTTGGTATGGTTTGTAAATTTTATTTAAAAAAAAAGTTTAGAGTAATTTTTTGATATCTTTATAATAACAACCATCAAAAACAAAATAATTTTCGGATTTTGTCGAATATTCCGGAATAGGGAAAAAAAATTTTATTTTACTAAAAAATTACGCTTTTTCAAAGTTCACATTATTTTCAATTTTATTTTTTCATTTAATTAATATTTCCAGGTAAAACCAAAAACAATAAAACAAATTTTTTTCGAACTTATTAAAAAATTTTTTCAAATTTTTTGATTTTCTCATACTTAAATAGGTTTTTACGATACATATTTCAAATTATAATTTAAAAAATCATTTATTTCAACGTCATAATAAAGAACCCTAACAATAATTTTTTCCAGGTAATTTTTGTTTAATGTTCTTTTTCTTTAAACCCAATTGAATTAAGCGAAAAAATGAACACATATTTTTCAATTTTTAAATGAATCACCTGTATTTTATTTTAAAAAGGAAAATATATTTTTTATTTTTTGTTTTTGCTAAAATGTTAATTTTAGAATTTATTTTTTAATAAAGAAAATTTTTTTAAATTTTATCATAACGATTAGGTAATTAATTTATAAAATTTTTCTTAATACCGTGTTTTTGAATTTTTTAAACTTTTATTTGTTCATTAATTGTTATAATAAATTTAAAAACTTTCGTTTTAAATTGAAAAATATTAAAAAATTAAATTTTTTTTATATAAGGGGAATTTAAAATGAAAAATTTGTGTAAATTTTCATTTTAAAAATAAATAATGACATTTGGGAAAAAATAAAATGTTTTTTGCCCAAAAAAAATTTTTCTTTAAATAGTTTCCCCTGGAAATATAAATTTTTTAAATTTAAAAAACAATTTTTAAAAATATTGTTTAATAATTTTCTATACCTTAAGTTTTTTTATTCATTTACTTTTGGTTGGCAATTATGTCCCTAATAAGAAACATTTAAAAAAATACTCAAAAAAGTGTCTGGGGTTTTAATGGGTTAATGATCATTTCTACCAAATCCGACATCTGATGCTATTGATGTTTTAAATAAAATGTAGGTTTAATATACCAAATTGGTTGACTGACGATATACTCTCGCATTTATTTACTTTGGATAGTAACATCAAATGTATTGTTTAAGGGGTCATTCCACACCAACTCCTGTATGTTGTACTGCCAAATGTGTAGCAAAAAATTTAATTTTGATCCCAGACGATGATAAACAAGAAAGTTGTGAGAACAGATCCGATCAGTTTGAGGAACTACAGTCTGTCTTGGATCAATTGCATCAAGATAATATTCAAGAAGGTTACGATGAAGAAGATGATGTAAAAGAAATGGATGTGGAAGATGTGAAAGAAATGGATGTAGAAGAAGATAACAGTTTAGTATATCGGCTGATGGAGATGTTCCCACAAGCTTGTCCATTTTTTATACGTGATATGTGTAAAGGAAAAAAAAATAATCCTGGTGTACTCGATGAACTAATCTCACAAATTTTGGAAATGGATTACCCGATACGTACAAAAAATAGCAGTCCCCTCGACAGTTAGATTTTGGGGAACAGTTGCAAATTATGAAGAATATACTTGTAGATGCTGATCCCGATTATTTACAAATGCACTGTGAACGTTTAATCAACAAACCGGAAGAGTTAAAGGAATTTATCGCAGTTGCAGTCGAAACACACAACTACCCTACTATGAAAGATTTTTTAAGGTACACATTTCATGCTTTCTCACACATCATTAAAATACTTATTTCGTGTATTTTTTATTTGAAATTAATCGTTTTGATAACTTTATCATTATCGTCCTCAGTAAATGGTAATAGCTTTAAGAATTACATTAACTGAGGAAGATAACTATAATTATTATCAAAATGTTTATAAATAAAAATACACGATTTAATACCCAAAAGATAAGTATTTTAATTAGTTTGTGTTTTCTTTTTTATATAATAAGCGTTTTTGCAGAAAACAACAAATTTCAGCACAACAGAAACAATACACAACTGATTTTAGCATTCAAAAATTTATAGAATTAATACCTCAACCGTTTGAGTACTTTAATGATTCAGAGCGTAAAGTGATCCCATTGGATTATACCAGTCAGCATTACGCACTATGTTACTTAAGAAATAAATTTCCATCTGTAAACTTGCGCATTATTCGTGATTGCTTCTCAAGGCATGCGAGTAAATTTTTAGCCACTTGCAAGGAATTAGAAACAGTTCCTGCACATAAACTTATGAAATCAAAAAGAGGTAAAACATTTATGCCTGAAACAATTCAAAACATTCCATTACTACAAGAAATTGCATTTTACGATCACGAACGTGAAATACGTGTATATCTAGATCAATTGAAGCTTGAGGAGGAAATAGAATGGAGACAAGCCAAAGCAGCTGGTCTTTTGAACACATGTGCCTGTTGCTTCGATGATGAAGTTATGCCAAAAAATGTTTTTTGCTGTGAGAGTGGCTGTACTTTTTGTAAAGATTGTATAAGGAAAGGTGCGGAAGTTGCGTTTGGTGATGGAAAATTAGATTTTTCTTGTCTCACTAATTGTGAATCACATTTTAGTTTACAAGTTCTACAGGTTTGTTTCGTAAATTACTATGCATTTCTTGTGATGAGATTCTGAATCTTTAGGCTGTTTTAACTCCAAAAATGTTTTCAATAATTGCGTTAAAGAAACAAGTTGAAGAAGTGAAAGCAGCCGGGATTGAGGATTTGGAAACTTGTCCATTTTGTGATTTTGCAACAATACCGGCTCGTGACGATAAATTGTTTCGTTGTCTTAATCCTGAATGTATGAAAGAATCCTGTCGTATGTGTAAGGAACCGTCTCATGTTCCATTACGATGTGATGAAGTTGAAAAGGATAATGATGTGAAAGCACGTACATACATTGAAAATAAAATGACTGAAGCGTTATTACGGTAATTATTAAATTTGTATTGTGATAGTAGCTTAAGTATTATTTTTAGAACTTGTTATAAGTGTGGTATGAAGTTTATTAAAGCCGATGGTTGTAATAAAATGACTTGCTCTTGTGGAGCACTTATGTGTTACGTTTGTGGGAAACCAGTAAAAGATTACAAACATTTTAACGGATTAGGAGGAGATCAAATTAAACTGTAAGTCTACAGATTTTAATGTAATTATAATTTAATTGTTTATTTGTAGTTGCCCGTTGTATAGTGATACAAACAAATTGCATCGTGATGCAGTTATAAAAGGTGCGGAAGATGCAAAACAAGAAATTGGTATTCAAAATCCTGGACAATTAAAACATGATCCAACTTCTGATATTCAGACACATTATAAATCTGTTCCAAATAGAAATCAAATTTTCGAAGTGCCCGTGGCCAATCCTTTTCAAGGACTGGACCATAATGAAATCCTGTTGCAGGTATATTATTGTATTGTAGCTGATTATCGATAATTTTTTATTTTTGCAGCAAAGAGAACTTCGAAGGTTTATAAGATTTCAAGATCAAATTAATATTCATCATCTGGTAATAAGTTTTATAATAAATATTGATTCCAATTATTAATTGATTGTTGTAGGTAAGACATCCAAATAATGTACGGCCACCACATCGTAGACATCCGTAGTAGTACTGTCATTTATATTTTTTAATACTTTTAATATTGAGAGTTTATATTTTTTATGAGATATGAGTGTATATATTAAAAAACAGTTTGTTGTTGCATTTATTTTGATTGTATGTGCATACTGGTAATAATGTTTCCGTTAAGTAATTTATAACCCTGTTAGGCTTTTTTTACACAGGGATACTGGTATCTTGGGGACACATTTTACATTGCATCTTATGGAATCATTCACATGGGCGACTTCTCGTATACAGTTGCAGGATACTAAATTTGAGTCGCCCGGAAGACTGTATGACTTTCGGTGACATCGCCTATAGGTACATACCGTGTGTCCAAAATCGATCTTGGAAACTAGAAGAGATAGAAAGAAGGTTAAATGAAGAAAGGTTTAGAGAATTTTGAGCCCACTACAATGCCATTCTGAAATCTAGGCTATCTCAAATATTCGAAAAAAACTGAAAATTGACAATTTTTATATTTTTAATTTGAACAGATACAAAAAATTAATTATACTTTGCCATTGCCACTTTTAATCCTCTATTGATTGGTGACAGAAAAAAATTAATCCGACATTTTGTTGATTAGAGACCATCATCAACTTTATTTGACGTTTCGACTCTCATTCTTGACATTTTCAAATATTTCTTATTTTTATGAAACATTTTTGAAAAAAACTACCAAAGCAATTTATTCTGCAAATGTACAGGCTGTCCCAAATTCGAGGGCAAGCATGGGGATCTCGCTTATTATAAGAGATAGGGTATAGGTTAAATTCGGCACTTTTGCAAAATTCGATGCCGAGTAATAATCTGAAAAGAAATTTGAGCTAACTCGAATGGATTTGGTTTTATGCTCAAAAAACTAAAAATTTCGATTTTTGTTTTTCGCGTTTGGCTACCTTATTAGGAATTTTCAAAATTCGATTAAACATTATTAAGGCAACTTTTTACATACAATACTAATAAAGTATTAAAAATATTATGCGACGTTTTGTTTATTCTGAACCATCACCAGGTTTATTTTTTCTTATTGCAGTTAATATATATTTTTATGGCGTTGGATGGAGAATGTTATGCTGATATTAGCAATATTTATGGTTTGATCGACTGCGAACTAAAATACTCCTAACGTCTCAACGCTACCTCACATTTCTAACAAACGAAATATCAGACCTTTTGGATGATGTTCCGCTAAACGAAAGATGGAACAACTGTAGAAGAAGAATTCGTTACTGTATTCAAGAAGGAGGAAACTTGTTCGAACACTTATTATAATAATTTTTGTTTGTTTGTCTGTGTAATTATTTTGATGTTACTTATCGATAAATTTGCATTGTCGCTATTATGACCGTGTTACATAGACCTACTTGTTTGAGTTGTTTGTTAATGTTTTTTTTTAAATTGTTTAACTGTGTTTATATTTTTGTGGATGTTCTAACGAGTTTAACAAATTAAATAAGAAGAACTACTGTAATTATTCCTTGCTGGATCCAAGAAGGCGGAATCTTGTTCTGCGTATTTTTCTCATTATTTTAGTTCGCATTCGATCAAACCATAAAGTGTTATATATTGCTAAAATCAGCATAACATTCTCCATCCAACGACATAAAATATATCTTAAGCCCCATAAGAAAAAATAAACCTGATGATGGTTCAGAATAAACGAAATGTCACATAATATTTTTAATACCGTATTAGTATTGTGCGTAAAAGGTGCCTTAATAATGTATAATCGAATTTTGAAAATTCCTAATAATAAGATGGCCAAACGCGAAAAACGAAAATCGAAATTTTTAGTTTTTTGAGCATAAAACCAAATTCATTTGAGTTAGCTCAAATTTCTTTCCAGATTATTACTCGGCATCGAATTTAGCAAAAGTGCCGAATTTAAACCTATATCCTATCTTTTATAATAAGCGAGATCCCCATGCTTGCCCTCGAATTTGGGACAGCCTGTACATTTATTTCAACTCATATATCATAGTAGGACATTTCGACTCATCAAAAGTATCAAGTAATCTCTTATAAACAGTAGCTACCTATTTGTAGACAACTATTTATTACGATATCGAAAAAGCCTTTCCAAACCTTGTCTTAATGACAGAAGTTTAAATTTTAACCACCTAACAATACATATACTTCAAGTGAAAATATTTAGAAAAGTTCTATTAAAACACTTAAAAATTAACTACAGCTAAATAAAGAATTCGATTATTGTAAATTTCTGGTAGTAGGCTTTGACGAGTTTAAAACAATTATTGTATAACAATTATGTTATCTGTTAAAAGACTACAATATAGTTTCTCGCATTTTAATGAACATTGTTTGAAAATGGTGAGAAGACAACCTGGCAGAACTCATTTTAATAATATAATAAGAAATTTAATAGAATTTGGAAGTTTTGAAAAGCCACCTTCAAAAAAGTATGCGATTGATAATGAGAATCATAACAAAAACATTGTGGAATATTTTGACGAAAATCCGATGTTCAGTACGAAATTGTGGCACGGAGTTTAATATTCCAAAATCCACTGTACAGAACGCTTTGAAAGTTGTTAAATATTATCCTTACAAGCCAACAATTGTACAAGGCCTGCAAGAAGGTGACTTTGACAGGAGAATTGAATTTTGTAATTGGAACAATCGTAAATGTCAAGAAAATTCTGATAAAGTTGTATG
>JARFJB010002352.1:0-225000 GCA_036346205.1 Vesta saturnalis | reverse complement strand
GTGTAAAAATAATTGTATATATATATTAATAAAATATATATATATGTATGAAATGAAATTTATGTAATGTAAATAAATAAATTAAAATTTATTATAATATTTGTTAGTATATATATTTAATATTGATTTTATTAAAAAAAATTATATATAATATATATATATATATAAAAAAAAATTTATTTTATAAAAATTATATATTAATATATAATTTTTATATATAATAAAAATATATAAAAAAAAATATTTTATATATATTATATAAAAAAATTATATTTTTTATATTATATATATATAATTAAAAATATTTTAAAATAATATATATTATATAAAAATTAATAAAAAAAAATTAAAAATATTTATTAGTGTTTGTTTTTTTTTTTTTTTGTTTTTTTTCAAAATGTTTATAAAAGAAGAATTTTGAAAATGTTTAAATAGTTGAACATAATTATCATTAAGTGTTATAGATTGTTGGATTTAGAATAAAAAAAGGAATCGTTTTATTCCATTAGCTAATTTCCGCCCTATATGAAAAAATAAAGTTGATGATGGTTTCTAATCGACGAAACGTCGCATTAATTTTTTTGTCACTAATCAATAGAGGATAAAAAGTGCAATTCATTTTTTTATATCTGTTCAAATAAAAGAGATATAGCTAAAAATAAAAATTGTCGATTTTCAGTTTTTTCGAATGTTTAGAAAAATATTTGAGATAGCCTTGATTTCAGAATGGCATTTTAGTAGGCTCAAAATTCTCTAAAACGTTGCCCATTTAACCGCCTTTCAATCTCTTATAGTTTCCAAGATAGCAATACAGCACAGACCAATTTTGGACACACTGTATAATAATAATGTCTTTACTCAAACTCTAATGAATAACATACAAAAATTTTGTAACTTAGAGATATGAGATTGAACTGCAAAAGTTGTGTGCGGGGAAAAGACCAAGATGGTGGAACAAAGAAACAAAGCTAAAGGTAAAAAAAGAAAGCATGGAAAACATTTATACACAAAGACAAAGAAAAATACATAAAATGGAGGAACGAAGCAAAAGAGGAAATATGGGGATCAAAAACCAAGAGCTGGGGAAGAATATACACAAGCATAACAATAGGAAATTTTGGACCATAGTAAAAGCCCTAAGAAAAGGGAGGAATAAAAACATCAAATTTGTACAAGACCACACAGGGAAACTAAGCACAAGAAAACATTGAAGTATGGAGGAAGCATAAACAATGCAACACTGGAAGACATAACTGAAGAAAGAAGGAAAAATAACAGTTGACGAAATAAATGAAAATAATAGAACTGAAACAGGAAAAGCAAGTGCACCAGACGGTATAGCACCAGAAATGGTAAAGTGGGGAGACCAAAAATTAAAAGAATAACTTGCAATGATAAATAAGGTCTGGAGAGAAAACCAAAGCCCAAAGGACTGGGAAATTAATACAAAAATCCCCATCTATAAAAAGGGAAACTAAAACAACTGCGAAAACTATCATGCAATAATGTTTAGCACCGACAATGCTAAAAATATTAGAAGACGAACTTAGGAAAGAGTTAGGAAATAAATTAGAGGACGAACAGGGGGCCTTTCGTGCAGCCAGGCAAACATCAGACCACATAGCAGTCATAAAGAAGATAATACAAAATAAAATCAAACTCAGCGTTATAATAATAATAATAAGTGCTATCATAGTACAACTCAAACATACAATTATGTTTACTAAACTAAAATTGAAATTTTGTTTCTAACTAAGGAGTAAAATAAAGTCTTAATAGCAGTTGAATTTTGGAATGATTTGCAATTACCTGTGTATTGAGCACTGGCGTTAAGTATGATTACTGTTGCGAAAACCTTAGTGCTAGGTATTGTTAACTGGAGTGTAAATTATAGCATGTTCAGAGTTGGGTGAAAGCGTGCCAACGCATCTTTTTTTAACAGTAATTAAGTGTAATAAAAGAAAATTATCATTAATTTTATTATTCACATAAAAAGGTTACCTCGAGTAGGATTTGAGTAATCTCGTTTTATTTAGTATTTACATTAGTTCTACATACATAAAGACAAAATTTACATCAATTAGGGCTTGCATCTCGATAGCGCAGTTGGTTAGCGCGGTACTCTAGCAAAGTACAGGTCGTAGGTTCAAATCCTACTCGAGGTAAACTTTTTACTTATGTATTTAATAAAATTAATAATAATTTTTAGTTACATATTCACTTTTGAACTTATTCCTTCGTAAGAAAAACTTCTAATAAGTATTAAACGTATTAAAGTATAAGTGGATAAAACGGTCTTTAAAACGCCCGATTTTTCGAGCACGACGGTGCAACCGGAGTGCTCGAAATAAAGGAATAGTTTTAAAGACCAGTTATCCACGAATACTTTACGCTATTTTTTTTATTGGTACACCTTGAAATCATAAATACTAGTATTATTACTACAAAAAATGGAAATAAGAACTAATAAGGTAAAATATGTAAATAAAAATTAATATATCTAACAATACGAACTGTACTTTCTATTTTGATTTATAAAATTAAAAGTGTTAAATAAAGGTTTTGAATTTGTTAGAAATATTTTATTTGACGTTACAAGGTACTCCTGTCAGATCAATAACCAAAAAATTTGTCATTTAGACTTCACGTATCTTGAGTTATTGATGTTGCCATGGTAACGTTAAAAAGCGCGCGTTTTTGAAAGTTCAATTTAAACACGCTAAGGTGTGCTTTAAATAGGTAAAATAGGGTACCAATAAAAAAATATATATAATTATAAGTGTGTGCGTCGATAAAAATGTATATGTGGCTTTTTTTTGTTAGTATGGTCATGCTTATGGTTAGTATTTTACTTAATATTAGCTTATATATCCTTGGCGTAGGCTGTTCAGGAGTCCTCATCTTCAGCCGTGGTCAATCCATTATTGTTAGTGTTGCGATGTTTTGTGTTATTATATAGTGAACAATCATGAAGTGTGGTTATTTTTGGTGTAAAAACAAAAGATTTAGGTTTATTTGAATATTGAATAATGTGTTAATTGGTTTAGGTGCACGTGTTGTTTAGTGGTGTGTAGCGTGCTTAGTGTGGTTAATCCGATTCGTTGTCCGGTATCATGCTAGGTCGTCATCGAATAGACGGGGGGATGCAGAGGGCATATGAGATGTTATTTATGGGTTCTTCTATTTCCTAGGGGAGATCGTCAAGGAGTTGTGTAAGGATCGCGGGAAGATGCTTGAATTTTAATTAAGGTTTTCTTCGTAGGGATTGGGGAAAAGGGTGGTTGTAGGGAGTGGTAAGAATTTCTTTGGTTGGGATAGTATCGCCAAAAATTCTTTTATACGCGAAGTTTTTCTGAAGTGTTTGGATCCTGTGTGTGATTGGTGGTACGTTTGCGTGTTGTATTGTGAAGTCACTAAGGTACCTGAGATGGTGTATGCGTCTACAAATTCGGCGTTCACAGGAGGCGATAGAGGAAAGGTAATTGGGGTTTATATTGGTGTATATGGGTGCTCGGAAATCCATAACAGGGCGGATGTAAGTGTGTTAAAGTGTTCTAGGGTGACAACCCTGATTCTACCACGGAGGGCGCCCAGTAGGTTTGGGCGGTTTCTAATCCTATTGAGTTACATCGTGTAACCAATTGAGGGTTCCTAGGTAGGTGACTTCATCTTGGAGTGTGAGTATTTCTTGGTTTAGGGCGAGGGGAACATTTCTGGAGGAAGCTTTGGGAACTTATCTTCGGTGTAGTTAGGTGTTGGAGAGGATTGTTTGGGTTTTGGAGGGATTGACGGAGACTCTCCATCGGTTCCCCCAGTTGGAAAAGTCCCGTAGGGTTTTGGATATGAGTCGGAAGGCCGTTTCGCTGTTCCGACTAACCGTCCAGAAGTCGGTGTCATCCGCAAACTGCGCAACGACTACTCTGGGTTGTCTAACTTCGGAAATGTCGGATGCAAAGATGGTGTAAAGGGTAGGGGCTAGGGAAGAACCTTGTGTTACGGCAGATGTAGGTTGAAAAGGATCCGAGAAGGTTTTCCCTACTTTTACCCGAACTGACCGATTGGTCAGGTACGAGGGTAGGAGTTTAGAGAAGAGGTCAGGAATGTTGAGGTTTCGGATCTTGTGCAGGAGACCGGCGTAACAGACCCTGTCGAATGCTTGCTTAATGTCCAGAAACAGCCAGATTGCATTGCTCTGGTGGTCTCTGTAAGCAGCTTCAACAAGGGATCGTCGCACGTTCGGTTGAGACGGAAGCCAAATTGGCTATTAGGAAGGAGGTCGTTGAATTCTAGGTGGTCCCTGAGTCGCCTGGCTAGAATCTGCTCAAAGCATTTCCCGAGGCAACTCAGGAGGGAGATTGGTCTATAGGAGGAGGGCGAGGTTAGGTCGACGTGTGGTTTCGGTATCATGACGGTGGAGGCTGATTTCCAGTCCGTCGGGAAATGGTATAGGATTAGGCATTGGTTGTATAGGTTGGAGAGTAATACGAGGGCTGGGCCGGGTAAGTGACGGAGGATTTTGCGATTTAGGCCATCATGACCTGGGGCATAACTTTTTCTAAGTATGGAACTGGTCGGGCGTGATGGGAGCATAAAAGGAATTCACGTTATCGAGTTGGATTTCAGGAAGTTTATGGTTGCGGAATTCTTCAAGGCAACCCTCAAGGAGAGTTTTGAACCGGTTATCGTATTGGGAATTATCTGGGGGTCGGAAAATGGATTGGAGGTGGTGAGGAAAGAAATCGGCCTTTCCTTAGTCGGAGATTAGGTTGCCCTGAAGGTCGGTTAGGTGGAATTTAGGGTTAACTTTTCTTCTGGCCAGTCTATCGAACTGTTGCCAGAAGAGTTTACCATTTCTATAATTTAACTGAGAGGTGGCTTTGGTCCACGAGTCTTCGGCGTGTTTGTTTGCTTCTAGCCTGATTAAGGCGTTAAGGACGTTGTATTCGGTCTTGAGAGCTGGATCGTAAGAATTGACGATAGATTCGTCTTTTCTCTTTGATCCAGTTCACAATGTGGTGAGGGAGCGGTTTGCGGGAAATATCGATGTTTTTAATGGTAGAGATATCGACCGCTCCCGTAATTACGGAAGTTGGGTCTCTAATGACTCTCTCGAGATCTTGGATCATTTGAAGATTGGGTGTAGGGAGGTTGTGGGAGATGTGTTCGGAGAACACATTCCAGTCTACTTTTGAAAAATCTTTAAGGGCAGTCCGACCCGCATATAAATTCAATGTTAGCTTTATGCATATCTCAAAAACTATAAGAGGTAACAATTTCAATTTTTTTTTATTTTGAAGGTTGGCTCTTTATCTAGTTCCGTACTGAGGGTTTTCAAAATAAAATAAAACTAATATTTTAAAATTTTGTTTAAAAAGTACTTACAATTTGAATGAAAAAAGAATTATTACAAATTTTTTCTCAGCCCAGAATGTAAATTTTGTAAAACCCTTCCGCACGGAACTAGTAATTGTTGCCAAAAATATACAAAAAACAATTGGTAATGATGTCTTTATTAGTATTGGCTACAGCGTACATCAAAATTGTCAAAAACAAATTTTCAGAAAACAGTGAGGGCTGAACAAAATGTAAGCATACTTACAAGAATAGTTATACTAGTATGCCCAGAACTGTAGGACGAGTTCTCCTGGTCCTCCTGATCCTCATATAAATCTTCTAACTTCCTTTTTCCCAAGCTTCTGGCCTGTCAGATTTTTTTTTAGCTTTTTCCGCCTTGCGAACACGGGCTATATCGCCTTTTCATAGCTTTTCAAAAGCAAATATATTTTTTTATTCTTAGTGTTATATATGGTTATAAAGAGGAGATTTCAGAGAATAATAATCGATTAAAATCCAAAAATTGAAAAAAAAAATTCCCGGTCGGACTGCCCTTAATGACTATTGAGGAAGTGTAGGAGTAGCTGGATGAAGTTTTAATCAGTAGTAGTATGTGATCTGATGTGATGGTGTTGCCTCTAAGCACTCACGGTCGAAGTAGTGAGCTATGGGTTAGGAAACTATGACATGATCTACAATTGAGGCACCTAAACGTTCGCAATATGTTGGATGTGTGTTGGCGATTCGCAAGAGCGGCAACTGCAACAGAGCGGATGATAGCCTGTTACCATTGCCATTACTTGCGGTGTCGCCGATTTTGATGTGGCTTGCATTGAAATCACCCAGGATAACTGCATTAGGGAGGCTAGAGACGTAGATTAAAAGGTAATCGGATAGGGTGTTGTGGCCGGACGGGTTGTAGTATGAAATAAATACCATAGGAGTGGGAAAGTGCACCGTCGCAGCAAAACATTCGAGTTGCTGTAGGTGTGCAGGAAGTTGAAAAGGAGTGGATGAGAAGCGATTTTTAATTAAGGGTGGGTGGGTGGGTGCGTGCACGCGTGGGTGGGTGCGTGCGTGGGTGTGTGGTGCGTGCGCGCGTGCCACAATATAAACGGGAACAAGTACGTCTTCCACAATTCTGTACCCCTGGTATAAAAAAAGGTGAGCAAATACCTCTTCAAACTCATGATGTCCTAAAACACAAAGTTTGCCTCAACTTACGCCGATTTCAGAAGCAAACAGGGTCATAGATTCCTCTTCCAGACTTCTGAATACTTGACACAAAAAAGGTTTGTTAATTATAGAATCAAAAGAACTATTAGAATTAGGAAATAACAGAAGACCAAAGTATTAGGTAAACAAATACCTCTTCAAACTTATGATGTCCTAATACACAATTTTTGCCTCAATGGTTGTCACAGTCGAGTTAGACAGATTTCAGAACGAAACAGGGGCACAAGTACGTGTTCAACAGTTCTGTACCTCTGGTATAAAAAAGGTGAGCAAATACCTCTTCAAACTCATGATGTCCTAAAACACAAAGTTTGCCTCAACTTACGCCGATTTCAGAAGCAAAAAGGGCCATAGATTCCTCTTCCAGACTTCTGAATACTTGACACAAAAAAGGTGTGTTAATTTTAGAATCAAAAGTACTTATAAGAATTAGGAAAGAACAGAAGACCAAAGTATTAGGTAAACAAATACCTCTTCAAAGTTATGATGTTCTAATACACAATTTTTGCCTCGATAATTGTTACAGTCGGGTTAGACAGATTTCGGAACCAAACAGGGGCACAAGTACGTGTTCCTCACTTCTGTACTCCTGGTATCAAAAATGTGAGCAAATACCTCTTCAAACTCATGATGTCCTAATGCTCAAGGTTTGCCTCAATTTACGTCGATTTCAGAAGCATACAGCGTCATAGATTCCTCTTCCGGACTTCTGAATACTTGACACAAAAAAGGTTTGTTAATTTTAGAATCAAAAGAACTATTAGAATTAGGAAATAACAGAAGACCAAAGTATTAGGTAAACAAATACCTCGTCAAACTTATGATGTCCTAATACACAATTTTCGCCTCGATGGTTGTCACAGTCGAGTTAGACAGATTTCAGAACCAAACAGGGGCACATGTACGTGTTCCACACTTCTGTACCTCTGGTATAAAAAAGGTGAGCAAATACCTCTTCAAACTCATGATGTCCTAAAACACACAGTTTGCCTCAACTTACGCCGATTTCAGAAGCAAAAATGCTCATAGATTCCTCTTCCAGACTTCTGAATACTTGACACAAAAAAGGTGTGTTAATTTTAGAATCAAAAGTACTTATAAGAATTAGGAAAGAACAGAAGACCAAACTATTAGGTAAACAAATACCTCTTCAAACTTATGATGTCCTAATACACAATTTTTGCCTCGATGATTATTACAGTCCGATTAGACAGATTCCAGAACCTAACAGGGGCACAAGTACGTGTTCCACATTTCTGTACCTCTGGTATAAAAAAGGTGACCAAATACCTCTTCAAACTCATGATGTCCTAAAACACAATTTTTGCCTCGATGGTTGTCACAGTTGGGTTAGACAGATTTCAGAACCAAACAGGGGCACAAGTGCGTGTTCCACACTTCTGTACCGCTGGTATAAAAAATGTGAGCAAATACCTCTTCAAACTCATGATGTCCTAAAACACAAATTTTGCCTCAATTTACGCCGACTTCAAAAGCAAACAGGGTCATAGATTCCTCTTCCGGAATTCTGAATACTTGACAAAAAAAAGGTTTGTTAATTTTAGAATGAAAACAACTATAAGAATTAGGAAAGAACAGAAGACCAAGGTATTAGGTAAACAAATACCTCTTCAAACTTATGATGTCCTAATACACAATTTTTGCCTCGATGATTGTTACAGTCAGGTTAGACAGATTTCGGAACCAAACAGGGGCACAAGTACGTGTTCCTCACTTCTGTACTCCTGGTATCAAAAATGTGAGCAAATACCTCTTCAAACTCATGATGTCCTAATGCACAAGGTTTGCCTCAATTTACGTCGATTTCAGAAGCATACAGCGTCATAGATTCCTCTTCCGGACTTCAGAATACTTGACGCAAAAAAGGATTGTTAATTTTAGAATCAAAAAACTATAAGAATTAGGAAGGAACAGAAGACATAGTATTAGGTAAACAAATACCTCTTCAAACTTATGATGTCTTAATACGTAATTTTTGCCTCGATGATAGTTACAGTCGGGTTAGACAGATTTCAGAACCAGACAGGGGCACAAGTACGTGTTCCACGCTTCTGTACCCCTGGTATAAAAAAGGTGAGTAAATACACCTTCAAACTCGTGATGTCCTAATACAAAACAGTTTGCCTCAATTTACGCCGATTTTAGAAGCAAACATATTCATAGATTGCTCTTCCGGACTTCTGAATACTTGATACAAAAAAGGTTTGTTAATTTTAGAATCAAAAGGACTATAAGAATTAGGAAAGAACAGAACACCAAGGTATTAGGTAAACAAACACCTCTTCAAACTTATGATGTCCTTATACACAATTTTTGCCTCGATGATTGTTAGAGTCTGGTTAGACAGATTTCAGAACCAAACAGGGGCACAAGTACGTGTTCCACGCTTCTGTACCCCTGGTATAATAAAGTTGAGCAAATACCTCTTCAAACTCATGATGTCCTAATACACAAAGTTTGCCTCAACTGTTGCCGATTTTAGAAGTAAACATGGTCATAGATCCTTCTTCCGGACTTCTGAGTACTTGACACAATGAAGGTTTGTTAAATTTAGAATCAAAAGAACTTTAAGGATTAGGAAAGAACAGCAGACCAAAGGATTAGGTAAACAAATACCTCTTCAAACTTATGATGTCCTAATACACAATTTTTGTCTGAATGATTGTTTCAGTCGGGTTAGACAGATTTCAGAACCAAACAGGGGCACAAGTACGAGTTCCACACTTCTGTACCTCTGGTATAAAAAGGGTTAGCAAATACCTCTTCAAAATCATGATGCCCTAATAGACAGAGTTTGCCTCAATTTACGCCAATTTCAGTAGCAAACGGGGTCATAGGATCCTCTTTCGCACTTCTGACTGCGTAGCACAAAAATGGCTTCTTAATTTTAGAATCAATAGAACTATAAGAATTCGGAAAGAACGTAAGGCCAAAGTATTAGGTGAACAAAAACCTCTTCAAACTTATGATATCCTAATACACAATTTTTGCCTCGATGATTGTTACAGTCGGGTTAGTCAGATTTCAGAACCAAACAGGGGCACAAGTACGTTTTCCACACTTCTGTACCACACACACAATGTTTGCCTCAATTTACGACTGTAGAAGCAAACAGGGTCATAGATTCCTCTCCTGGGCTTCTGAATACTTGACACAATAAAGGTTTGATAAATTTAGAGTCAAAAGAACTATAAGAATTGAGAAAGAACAGAAGACCAAAGTATTAGGTGAACAAAAACCTCTTCAAACTTGTAACGTACTAGTACACAATTTTTGCCTCGAAGATTGTTACAGTCGGGTTAGACAGATTTCAGAACGAAACAGGGGCACAAGTACGTGTTCCACACTTCTGTACCCCTGGTATAAAAAAGGCGAGCAAATACCTCTTGAAACTCATGATGTCCTAATAGACAAAGTTTGCGTCAATTTACGCCGACTTTCGAAGCAAACAGTGTCATAAATACCTCTCCCGGACTTCTGAATTCTTGACACAATAAAGGTTTGTTAAATTTAGAATCAAAAGAATTATAAGAATTAGGAAAGAACGGAACACCAACGTATTAGGTAAACAAATACCTCTTCAAACTTATGACGTCCTAATACTTAATTTTTGCCTCGATGATTGTTACAGTCGGGTTAGTGAGATTTCAGAAACAAACAGGGGCACAAGTACGTCTCTCACACTTCTGTACCCCTGGTATAAAAAAGGTGAGCAAGTACCTCTTCAAACTTATGATGTCATAATACACAAAGTTTGCCTCATTTTACGCCTATTTTGGAAGCAAACAGGGTCATAGGTTCCTCTCCCGGACTTCTGAATTCTTGACACAATAAATGTTTGTTAAACTTAGAATCAAAAGAACTATAAGAGTTAGCAAAGAACAGATGACCAAGGTATTAGGTAAACAAATACCTCTTCAAACTTGTGATGTTCTAATACACAATTTTTGCCTCGATGGTTGTTATTGTCGGGTCAGACTGATTTCAGAACCAAAGAGGGGTACCAGTACGTGTTCCACACTTCTGTACCCCTGGTATAAAAAAGGTGAGAAAATACCTCTTCAACCCCATGATGTCCTAATACACAAAGCTGGCCTCAATTTACGCCGATTTTAAATCAAACACTGTCATAGATTCCTCTCCCGGACTTCTGAATGCTTGACACAATAAAGGTTTGTTAAATTTATAATTAAAAGAACTATAAGGATTAGGAAAGAACAGAAGACCAAAGTATTAGGTAAACAAACACAGTCGGGTTAGACAGATTTCAGAACCAAATAGGGGTATAAGTGCGTCTTCCTTACTTCTGTACCCCTGGAATAAAAAAGGTGAGCAAACACTACTTCGAACCCATAATGTCCTAATACACAAAGTTTGCATCAATTTACGCCGATTTTAGAAGCAAATAGGGTCATAGATTCCTCTCCCGGACTTCCGAATACTTGACACAATAAAGGTTTGTTAAATTTAGAATCAAAAGGACTATAAGTATTAGGAATGAACAGAAGATATAAGTATTAGGTGAACTAATACCTCTTCAAACTTATGATGTCCTAATACACAATTCTTGCCTCGATGATTGTTACAGTCGGGTTAGTCACATTTCAGAACCAAACAGGGGCATAGGTACGTCTTACACACTTCTGTACCCCTGGCATAAAAAAGGTGAGCAACTACCGCTTCAAACTTATGATGTCCTAATACATAAAGTTTGCCTCAATTTACGCCTATTTTAGAACTAAACAGGGTCATAGATTCCTCTCCCGGACTTCTGAATGCTTGACACAATAAAGGTTTGTTAAGTTTAGAATCAAAAGAACTATAAGGATCAGGAAAGAACAGATGACCAAAGTACTAGGTAACAAATACCTCTTCAGACCTATGATGTCCTAATACACAATTTTTGCCTCGATGATAGTTACAGTTGGGTTAGATTTCAGAACCAAAAAGGGGCACAAGTACGTGTTCCACTTTTCTGTACTCCTGGTATAAAAAAGGGGAGCAAATACCTTTTCAAACTCATGATATTCTGATACACAAAGTTTGCCTGAACTTACGCCGATTTTAGAAGCAAACTGGGTCATAGATTCCTCTCCCGGACTTCTGAATACTTGACACAATAAAGGTATGTTAAATTTAAATTCGAAAGAACTATAAAAATTAGGAAAGAACAGATTACCAAAGTATTAGGTAAACAAATACCTCTTCAAACTCATGATGACCTAAAACACTATTTTTGCCTCGATGACTGTTACCGTCGGGTTAGATTGATTTCAGAACCAAACAGGCGCACAAGTACGTGTTCTACACTTCTGCAACCCTGGTATAAAAAAGGTGAGCAAATACCTCTTCAAACTCATGATGTCCCAATACACAATTTTTGCTTCGAAGATTGTAACCGTCGGATTAGACAGATTTCAGAACCAAACAGGGGCACAAGTACGTGTTCCACTTTTCTGTACTCCTGGTATAAAAAAGGTGAGCAAATACCTCTTCAAACTCATGATGTCCTAATACACAAAGTTTGTTTCAATTTACGCCGATTTTAGAAGCAAACAGGGTCATAGATTCCTCTCCTGGACTTCTGAATACTTGACACAATAAAGGTTTGTTACATTTAGAATCAAAAGAGCTATAAGGATTAGGAAAGAACAGAAGACCAAATGATTAGGTAAACAAATTCCTCTTCAAACTTATGATGTCCTAATACACAATTTTTGCCTCGATAATTGTTACAGTCGAGTTAGTCAGATTTCAGAACCAAACAGGGGCACAAGTACGTGTTCCACACTTCTGCAACCTTGGTATAAAAAAGGTGAGCATATACCTCTTCAAACTCATGATGTCCTGATACACAAAGTTTGCCTCAATTTACGGCGATTTTAGAAGCAAACAGGGTCATAGATTGCTCTCTGGACTTCTGAATACTTGACTCAATAAAGGTATGTTAAATTTAGAATCAAAAGAACCTTAAAAATTAGGAAAGAACAGAAGACCAAAGTATTAGGTAATCAAATGCCTCTTCAAACTTATGATGTCCTAATACAAAATTTTTGCCTCGATGATTGTAACAGTCGGGTTAGTCAGATTTCAGAACCAAACAGGGGCACAAGTACGTGTTCCACACTTCTGCAACCCTGGTATAAAAAAGGTGAGCAAATACCTCTTCAAACTCATGATGTCCTAATACACAAAGTTCGCCTCAATTTACGCCCATTTCAGAAGAAAACAGGGTCATAGGTTCTCTTCCGGACTTCTGAGTACTTGACACGAACAAGGTTTGTTAATTTTAGAATCAAAGGAACTGTAAGAATTAAGAAAGCACAGAAGACCAAAGTATTAGGTAAACTAATACCTCTTCAAACATAAAATGTCCTAATACACAATTTTTCTCTCGATGATTGTTACAGTTGGGTTAGATGGATTTCAGAACCAAAGAGGCATACAAGTACGTGTTCCACACTACTGTACCTCTGGTATAAAAAAGGTAAGCAAATACATCTTCAAACTTATGATGTCCTAATACACAATTTTTGTCTCGATGATTGTTACAGTCTAGTCAGACAGATTTCAGAACCAAACAGGGGCGCAAGTACGTATTCCACACTTCTGTACCACTGGTATGAAAAAGGTTGTAATGAGCCAGAATGGGGTAAGACAAAGTAATTGTTATTTTAATAAAAATTATTAAGATAATATTTAAATAATAATTCATTTTATTCCAGATCTAATAATCAGCAATTTTGCGTGCGCACCGGTACCCTACCTTCACGATGTACAGAAACGTTGCTACATTTCCTACCTAAAACCCCACTCATTCGCAGGGTTTATAAGCGAAATTTTTAACTTTTACTATTAATTCTGTTTGTAGAACGCTTCTCTACAAGTACTTTCCCGCCTGTCCGTTTGTAATAATTTATTACACCTGAAATTCGCTATTCGAGAACATAACCGCCTGACCCGCTCTGAAAGCTATTTCAATTGAATTAAATAGAACTTATTGTTCTATGGAATTCTAACACTCTGAAGTATAACCAATTTTTACGAAAATAGTTGTAATACCTAGAAATTCTTGTTAACAAAACTTCTTTAAGAAATTAATTGACGTCAAAGGGGCTTTGCGTATTATACTAGTCTTAGGTAGATTGACTGGTTAACACCGGCGGTCACCGGGACTATTATAGGACTTCTTCTTCTTAATGGGAGTAATATAAGCAACGTCTGGTTGTCCGATCACGCGCTGTAACCTCAAAAACGGCAATTTAGAAATCCCATCCTGAACCCCTGTATATAGTTCTATATATTCAAAATGTCCGATACAGCTTTGAATAAATAGAATCTCTAAGATTCGTTAATTTAGACTATTGAGCCCACTGGCTTGGCTATTAATGAGATTATAAACGAACAACCGATATATCCTGAACCCTGTATAGCTCTATATATTCAAAATGTCCGATACAGCTTTGAATAAATAGAATCTCTAAGATTCGTTAATTTAGACTATTGAGCCCACTGGCTTGGCTATTAATGAGATTATAAACGAACAACCGATATATCCTGAACCCCTGTATATAGCTCTATATATTCAAAATGTCCGATACAGCTTTGAATAAATAGAATCTCTAAGATTCGTTAATTTAGACTATTGAGCCCACTGGCTTAGCTATTAAAGAGATTATAAACGAACAACCGATATATCCTGAACCCCTGTATATAGCTCTATATATTCAAAGTCTCCGATACAGCTTTGAATAAATAGAATCTCTAAGATTCGTTAATTTAGACTATTGAGCCCACTGGTATGCCTATTAACGAGATTATAAACGAACACCCAATATATCCTGAACCCCTGTATATAGTTCTATATGTTCAAAGTTTCCGTTACAGCTTTGAATAAATAGAATCTCTAGAATTTGTTGATTTAGCTCGAGCTCCTTGCTTGGCTATCAACACTTATAATTTATTCCCCCTGTATATCACGAAAATCCACCTGAATATCAAGTCCAAATTATTACCGAAAACAAAACCTGAATTTTGTAAAACATTAAATTTATACAACTAAAAGAAAGTAAATTTTACGTTTTACTTCAAAGTAAAAGAATTTCTGTTTTACAATAAGAAATCCAATAGATTAAAGAGGTTTATTTGCACTTTAACAATTAAAACTTTAAGATAATTATTCTTAAAGAAAATAAAATTCCATTTCGCAAATAAGTAGCCCCATTCAATTAAAGTGTAAAGAATCATCCTCTTTATGCAAATAAAACGATGGTCATCGTTCCATTTTAGTAGTTTGAATGAACTCTTATCAATTTTACAACATATTGTCGAAAATATTCCTGTATCATATGAACCACTACAAACTTTAAATTGCGAATTCCAAACGTTGAATAACCCCTTGTACATATTTGATTGTATATATTATTTATGGTTAATTTAGAATTAGTCTTTCCCTTAGTCCGTGTGTTCAAACCCTAAAAATTAAACAAATCAAATACAACCGTTGTCTAACACGAATTTGTATTAACACTAATCGTGTAATTAACAAAATCTCGTGTAAGGCCTGCTTTTCTTTAACCTGTTCCGTATTTCAAAACGTTACTTAAGAAAATACAAGTAATAAAGGACACGTCCACGATAGAAATTTGAAATACGCTCTAATCTCAAATTCAACAACATTGTCTTAAATTTGTTAAAATAATAGACAAAATAAACTTACCTGTCTAAATCACAGTAACTCTCCCTGGTTTTGAAGTGTACACACACCCTTATATTATTTTCACCTGAACACATTATATTTGTTTACAAAGAAACAAAACCACAATTATTTTATTTTTGAACACTGCATTATAACGCGCTTGTTTACAGGCAATTTCCAAACCGACGACGAACACAGAAAACCCGGCGATACCTGTCCCTAAACATTATAAATCTTAGGATTTACCGCCGACATTTCAACGACACCAGCATTACTCCGAGATACGGTGTGCTGCCCAGATATCAGGCGCTGTACAAATAGAATATGTTTAGATATTTTTCGTTTATTTTCCATCATTTTGTTTAACTTGGGTATTTAATTATTTTACCACAATATTGTTTTATTAAGTTATTATAATTCAAGCAGTTTTGTTTTAATATATGTATTAAACCTGGGTATGAAGATTGTTTAACAGTTATATAACAGTCTAAGAAAAACCCACTTCCAAAAATTCCTTACTAGCCGAGGTTAAAAACAAATCTACATAGTGGTAAATAGTAAGTGCAACTCATAAAGGAAACTTGCACAAAATTATGGACCTTACAAGGTGAGCAAATACCTCTTCAAACTCATGATGTACTAATACACAAAGTTTGCCTCAATTTACGCTGATTTTAGAAGCAAACAGGGTCATAGGTTGCTCTTGCGGACTTCTGAATACTTGACACAAATAAGATTTGTTAATCTTAGAATCAAAAGAACTATAAGAATTAGGAAAGGACAGAAGACCAAAGTATTAGGTAAGCAAATACGTCTTCAAACTTATGATGTCTTAATACACAATTTTTTCCTCGACGATTGTTACAGTCGAGTTAGACAGATTTCAGAACCAAACAGGGGCACAAGTACGTGTTCCACACTTCTGTACCCCTGGTATAAAAAAGGTGAGCAAATACGTCTTCAAACTCATGATGTCCTAATACACAGAGTTTGCCTCAATTTACGCCAATTTTAGAAGCAAACAGGGCCATAGATTCCTCTTCCGGACTTCTGAATGCTTGACACTAAACAGTTTTGTTAATTTTAGAAAGAAAAGAACAATAAGAATTAGGAAAGAACAGAAGACCAAAGTATTAGGTAAACAAATACCTCTTCAAGCTTATGATATCCTAATAAACAATTTTTGCATCGATGATTGTTACAGTCGGATTAGACAGATTTCAGAACCAAACAGGGGCACAAGTACGTGTTCCGCACTTCTGTACCCCTGGTATAAAAAAGGTGAGCAAATACCTCTTCAAACTCATGATGTCCTAATACACAAAGTTTACCTCAATTTACGCCGATTTCAGAAGCAAACAGCGTCATAGGTTCCTCTTCCGGACTTCTGATTACTTGACACAAACAAGGTTTGTTAATTTTAGAATCAAAAGAACTATAAGAATTAGGAAATAACAGAAGACCATAGTATTAGTTAAACAAATACCTCTTCAAACTTATGAAGTCCTAATACACAATTTTTGCCTCGATGGTTGACACAGTCGGGTTAGATAGATTTTAGAACAAAACAGGGGCTCATGTACGAGTTCCACACTTCTGTACCCCTGGCATAAAAAGGTGAGCAAATACCTCTTCAAACTTATGACTTCCTAATGCACAATTTTTGCCTCTATGATTATTACAGTCGGGTTGGACAGATTTCGGAACAAAACAGGGGCACAAGTACGTGCTCCAAACTTCTGCACCCCTGGTATAAAAAGGTGAGCAAATACGTCTTCAAACTTATGATGTCCAAATACACAAAGTTTGCCTCAATTTACGCCGATTTCAGTAGCAATCAGGGTCATAGATTCCTCTTCCGGACTTCTGAATGCTTGACACAGAAAGGTTTGTTAATGTTAGAATGAAAAGAACTGTAAGAATTAGGAAAGATCAGAAGACCAAAGTATTAGGTAAAAAAATACCTCTTCAAACGTATGATGTCCTAATACACAATGTTTGCATCGATGATTGTTACAGTCGGATTAGACAGATTTCAGAACCAAACAGGGGCACAAGTACGTGTTCCGCGCTTCTGTACCCCTGGTATAAAAAAGGTGAGCAAATACCTCTTCAAACTCATGATGTCCTAATACACAAAGTTTGCCTCAATTTACGCCGATTTCAGAAGCAAACACGGTCACAGATTCCTCTTACGGACTTCTGAATACTTGACGCAAAAAAGGTTTGTTAATCTTGGAATCAAAGAACTATAAGAATTAGGAACGAACAGAAGACCAAAGTATTAGATAAACAAATACCTCTTCAAACTTATGATGTCCTAATACCCAGTTCTTGCCTCGATGATAGTTACAGTCGGGTTAGACGGATTTCAGAACCAAACAGTGGCACAAGTACGTGTTCCACACTTCTGTACCCCTGGAATAAAAAGGGTGAGCAAACACCTCTTCAAACTCATGATGACCTAATACATAAAGTTCGCATCAATTTACGCCGATTTCGAAAGCAAACAGGGTCATAGGTTCCTCTTCCGTACTTCTGAATACTCGATACAAAAAAGGTTTGTTTATTTTAGAATCAAAACAACTATAAGGATTAGGGAAGACCAGAATACCAATGTATTAGGTAAACAAATACCTCTTCAAACTTATGATTTCCTAATACACAATTTTTGGCTCGATGATTGTTACAGTCGGGTTAGACAGATTTCAGAGCCAAACAGTGGCACAAGTACGTGTTCCACACTTCTGTAGCCCTGGTATAAAAAAAGGTGAGCAAATACCTCTTCAAACTCATGATGTCCTAATACTCAAAGTTTGCCTCAAATTACGCCGATTT
The DNA here is from genome assembly GCA_036346205.1 of Vesta saturnalis. Lineage (NCBI taxonomy): Eukaryota > Metazoa > Arthropoda > Insecta > Coleoptera > Lampyridae > Vesta > Vesta saturnalis. The sequence goes on along the minus strand of JARFJB010002352.1, from coordinate 206,873 downwards.
CAGAAGCAAACAGGGTCATAGGTCCCTCTTCCGGACTTCTGAATACTTGATACAAAAATGGTTTGTTTATTTTAGAATCAAAACAACTATAAGGATTAGGAAAGACCATAATACCAATGTATTAGGTAAACAAATACCTCTTCAAACTTATGATTTTCTAATAAAATACTTATCTTTTTTGGGATTTTTTAATGGTGTACTTTAAATTATACAATCTAAACGTTTCGATAACACTTGCAGTTATCTTCGTCAGTAGTAATGTTTGTTAAAAATTGTTAAAGATGTAGTAAACAATTTTGTCAAATTTGAAAAATTCAAACATAAACATAAGCCTGCTATTAATATAACAGTTTGAGAAACGTATAAGCCAACTATAAAATTGTAGTAAATAATAACTAGGTCATTAAAATTAAATATTGTTAAACTGCCTCAAAGATGACAAACCAGAACACTCTCTACGACGAAAGCTAACAATGAAATTTGCCAGCCAAAAACACATTTAACAAAATTTAATCGAGTTATGATGTAATGTAAAGTTGTGAAAACTTCAATTTTAAAATGATAGAAGCATTCACAAATCCAAACATTACATCGAAAAAAAAAATAACCCAGTTAAATCTAACAAAGAGATATCTTTATCAATAATTGAAAGTGCTATTAACAATGAAAAGCACAATGCAGAACGTTCTTTGTAATTTTTAATTTCAATTTAATTTCAACTACTTATGTTAAATTATAGTGCTGTGGAAATTTAACATATAATTGGTAAAGCATTTGCTTCAAGGTCTAGGAAAAACACAGCAAAAAACCTAGACATACCAAAAGTTGAAAACAAATTAAAATCAAGGCGTATCATTATGCTCTTTTTTAATTATAAGATGCCAAAACCTATTTAAACGGAGATTTTCTTCTTGTCTATTAAAATTATTCGGGTGTTTATATATTTCAATAGCTTCACGTTGCAAAAACCTACAAGAAAAATTAAAGAACATTTAAGATCACCTAAAGATGTGTCAAACCCTTTATCATCTTCCGGAGTGTATAAGTTATCTTGTTCATGTGGAAAAGTATACATCGGGACCACAAAACGTAGCTTTGATACAAGACGCAAAGAACATATGAGATTTTGTAGATTTGGTCAACCAGAGAGGTCTGCTGTGGCTGACCATGCCCTGAATAATCTAAATCATGACATTCAATTTGACAATATGAAAATATTGTCAAGACAAACCCATTATTATGTTCGTTTGCAACGTGAAGCTATTGAAATATATAAACACCCGAATAATTTTAATAGACAAGAAGAAAATCTCCGTTTAAATAGGTTTTGGCATCTTATAATTAAAAAAGAGCATAATGATACGCCTTGATTTTAATTTGTTTTCAACTTTTGGTATGTCTAGGTTTTTTGCTGTGTTTTACCTAGACCTTGAAGCAAATGCTTTACCAATTATGTGTTAAATTTCCACAGCACTATAATATAATTTAACATAAGTAGTTGAAATTAAATTGAAATTAAAAATTACAAAGAACGTTCTGCATTGTGCTTTTCATTGTTAATAACACTTCCAATTATTGATAAAGATATCTCTTTGTTAGATTTAACTGGGTTATTTTTTTTTTCGATGTAATGTTTGGATTTGTGAATGCTTCTATCATTTTAAAATTGAAGTTTTTCACAACTTTACACTTACATCATAACTCGATTAAATTTTGTTAAATGTGTTTTGGCTGGCAAATTTCATTGTTAGCTTTCGTCAGAGAGTGTTCTGGTTTGTCATCTTTGAGGCAGTTTAACAATATTTAATTTTAATGACCTAGTTATTTTTACTACAATTTTATAGTTGGCTATACGTTTCTCAAACTGTTATATTAATAGCAGGCTTATGTTTATGTTTGAATTTTCAAATTTGACAAAATTGTTTACTACATCTTTAACAATTTTTAACAAACATTACTACTGACGAAGATAACTGTAAGTTATCGAAACGTTTAGATTGTATAATTTAAGTACACCATTAAAAATCCCAAAAAGATAAGATTTTATTATGAGTGTTAATGGTGAAAGTTTACATTTTCATATTATGATTTCCTAATACACAATTTTTGCCTCTATGATTATTACAGTCGGTGTTGGACAGATTTCGGTACCAAACATGGGCACAAGAACGTGTTCCAAACCTCTGCACCCCTGGTATAAAAAGGTGAGCAAATACGTCTTCAAACTTATGATGTCCAAATACACAAAGTTTGCATCAATTTACGCCGATTTCAATAGCAATCAGGGTCATAGATTCCTCTTCCGTACTTCTGAATACTTGACACAAAAAAGGTTTGTTAATTTTAGAATCAAAAAACTATAAGAATTAGGAAGAACAGAGGACCAAAGTATTAGGTAAAAAAATGCCTCTTCAAACGTATGATGTCCTAATACACAATTTTTGTCTAGACGATTATTACAGTCGGTTTAGACAGGTTTCGGGACCAAACAGGGGCACAAGTACGTGTTCCACACTTCTGCACCCCTGGTATAAAAAAGGTGAGAAAATACCTCTTAAAACTCATGATGTCCTAATACACAAGGTTTGCCTCAATTTACGCCGATTTCAGAAGCTAACACGGTCATAGATTCCTCTTCCGGGCTTCTGACTGCTTGACACAAAAAGGGATTGTTAATATTAGAATCAAAAGAACTATAAGAAGAGAACAGAAGACCAAAGACTTCTGAATACTTGACACAACAAAGGTTTGTTAATGTTAAAATGAAGAAAACTATAAAAATTAGGAAAGATCTGAATACCAAAGTATTAGGTAAAGAAATACGTCTTCAAACTTATCATGTGATAATACACAATTTTTGCCACAATGATTGTTACAGTCGGGTTAGACAGATTTCAGAACCAAACTGGGGCACGAGTACGTGTTCCATACTTCTGTACCCCTGGTATAAAAAAGGTGAGGAAATACCTCTTCAAACTCATGATGTCCTAATACTCAAAGGTTGCCTCAATTTACGCCGATCTCAGAAGCAATCAGGGTCATAGGTTACTCTTCCGGACTTCTGAATACTTGATACAAAAAAGGTTTGTTTATTTTAGAATCAAAACAACTATAAGAATTAAGAAAGGCCAGAATACCAATGTATTAGGTAAACAAATACCTCTTCAAACTTATGATTTCCTAATACACAATTTTTGCCTCTGTGATTATTACAGTCGGGTTGGGCAGATTGCGGAACCAAACAGGGGTACAAGTATGTGTTCCAAACTTCTGCACTCCTGGTATAAAAAGGTGAGCAAATACCTCTTCAAACTTATGATGTCCAAATACACAAAGTTTGCCACAATTTACGCCGATTTCAGTAACAATCAGTGTCATAGATTCCTCTTCCGGACTTCTGAATACTTGACACAAAAAGGTTTGTTAATGTTTGAATGAAAAGAACTGTAAGAATTAGGAAAGATCAGAAGAACAAGGTATTAGGTAAAAAAATACCTCTTCAAACTTATGATGTCCTAATACTCAAAGTTTGCCTCAATTTACGCCGATTTCAGAAGCAAACACGGTCACAGATTCCTCTTCCGAACTTCTGAGTACTTAACACAAAAAAGGTTTGTTAATTTTAGAATCAAAAGAACTATAAGTATTAGGAAAGGACAGAAGACCAAAGTATTAGATAAATAAATACCGCTTCAAACTTATGATGTCCAAATACACAATTTTTGCCTCGATGATTGTTACAGTCGGGTTAGACAGATTTCGGAACCAATAAGTGCACAAGTACGTGCTCCACGCTTCTGTACCCATTGTATAAAAAGGTGAGCAAATACCCCTTCAAACTCATGATGTCCTAATACAGGAAGTTTGACTCAATTTTCGCCGATTTCAGAAAAAGCAGGGTCATAGGTTCCTCTTCCGGACTTCTGAATACTTGACACAAAAAAGTTTGTTAATTTTAGAATCAAAAGAACTATAAGAATTAGGAAAGAAAAGAAGACCAAAGTATTAGGTAAACAAATACGTCTCCAAACTTATGATGTCCTAATACACAATTTTGTGCCTCGATGTTTATTACAGTCGGGTTAGACAGATTTCTGAGCCAAACAGGGGCACAAGTACGTGTTCCAAACTTCTGTACCTCTGGTATAAAAAAGGTTAGCAAATTCCTCTTCAAACTCATGATGTCCTAAAACACAAAGTTTGCCTCAATTTACGCCGATTTCCGAAGCAAACAGGGCCATAGGTTCCTGTTTCGGACTTCTGAATCCTTGACACAAAAAGGGTTTGTTAATTTTAGAAACAAAAGAACTATGAGGATTAGGAAAGAACAGAAGACCAATGTATTAGGTAATCAAAAGCCTCTTCAAGTTTATGACGTCCTAATACACAATTTTTACCTCTATGATAGTTACAGTCGGGTTAGACAGATTTCAGAAGCAAACAGGGGCACAAGTACGCTTTCCACACTTCTGTACCCCTGGTATAAAAATGGTAATCAAGTACCTCTTCAAACTCATGATGTCCTAATGCACAAAGTTTGCCTCAATTTACGCCGATTTCAGAAGCAAACAGGGTCATAGCTTCCTCTTCCGGACTTCTGAATGCTTGACACAAAAAAGGTTTGTTAATTTTAGAATCAAAAGAACTATAAGAATTAGGAAAGAACAGAAGACCAAAGTATTAGGCAAACAAATACCTCTTCAAACTTGTGTTGTCCTAATACACAATTTTTACCTCGATGATTGTTACAGTCGTCTTAGACAGATTTCAGAACCAATCAGGGGCACAAGTACGTGATCCACACTTCTGTACCCCTGGTATAAAAAAGGTTAGCAAATTCCTCTTCAAACTCATGATGTCCTAAAACACAAAGTTTGCCTCAATTTACGCCGATTTCCGAAGCAAACAGGGCCATAGGTTCCTGTTTCGGACTTCTGAATCCTTGACACAAAAAGGGTTTGTTAATTTTAGAAACAAAAGAACTATGAGGATTAGGAAAGAACAGAAGACCAATGTATTAGGTAATCAAAAGCCTCTTCAAGTTTATGACGTCCTAATACACAATTTTTACCTCTATGATAGTTACAGTCGGGTTAGACAGATTTCAGAACCAAACAGGGGCACAAGTACGCTCTCCACACTTCTGTACCCCTGGTATAAAAATGGTAATCAAGTACCTCTTCAAACTCATGATGTCCTAATGCACAAAGTTTGCCTCAATTTACGCCGATTTCAGAAGCAAACAGGGTCATAGATTCCTTTTCCGGAAGTAGTATAGCAAGGCTGGTTCTAACTCACCGTGCACGTACTCGTTCCCCTTTTGAAGGTCACAGGTTGTCTACATCAAGGTTTTCAAGGTCATCGTGCACATCCACGTAGTAGGTTTGTAACCCTATCTCTTCAAGGTCACCTCTTCAAGGCCACGTGCTAGGTTGGTAACCCTGCTAAGTCTCTTCAAGGCCACGTGGTAGGTTGTTAACCCTGCTAAGTCTCTTCAAGGCCACGTGGTAGCTTGGTAGCATCGCCTGTTTCAAGGTCACCGCAGGCCACGTGGTAGGAAAGGTTGGTAACACTTCTAAGTCGCTTCAAGGCCACGTGGTAGGAAAGATTGGTAACCCTGCTAAGTCTCCTCAAGGTCACCGCTTCAAGGCCACGTGGTAGGAAAGGTTTGTAACTCCGCTGAGTCTATTCAAGGTCATGCTCGCACGTGCCCATCATACGCTCCGTGCAATATCCCTCAAGGTCAGTAACTAGAAAGGTTAGTAGATTTCTGGTTATTTATTGTCCACGTCAATTGTAGGTTATCTCACACATTACCTGCATCCTCTACATGGTTTCCAAGGTCATCACATTGCCTAAAACTAAGAACAAAGGTGATCTATTATTCAAGCCGACGCTTCAAAGTCTATGCTTACAATTTTCAAGGCGCATGAGAAATGAACAAAGACGATCTATTGTTCCGTTATAATTTCTAAAAATATATTGTTATCTAAATACACTTCAATTCTGAGAAGTCAACTTTCAAGAACAAAGGCGATCCATTGTTCTAACCAACGCTTCAAAGTCTATGCTTATAATTTTCAAGGTCACATCTCTTATAAAAGAACAAAAGCGATTCATTGTTCCCTTATAATGTCTAAAAATAGATTGTTATCTAAATACATCTCAATCATAAGAAATCAACTTTCACGAGCAGAGGCGGTCCATTGTTCTAGCCAACGCTTCAAAGTCTATGCTTATAATTTTCAAGGTCACACCTCTGATAAGAGAACAAAGGCGATTTATTGTCCCGTTATAATTTCTAAAAATAGATTGTTATCTAAATACATCTCAATTCTGAGAAATCAACTTTCAAGAACAAAGGCGATCCATTGTTCAGACTGATGCTTCAAGGTGATCTAACAAGTAAAATATTTTTTTATAAAACTTATAATTTATTAACCACAATATTCATCTATATACAGATAAGAAATCTATTTAAGTAAATATACATATTATTATGGGAAGTTTGATGTACTGTCACAACATTTTGTAATACCTTTGCTGGATCATGTCTATTTTATTTATTGTTTCTCACATTCAATTTCCTTCAACTGATTTTCGTTTAATGTGGTCCACGACACATCATCATCTTTCCTAACAGGTATTTTGATCGCTTTATTATATTGCATACTAGCCATACATTCAGCTTTCCTTAAAGCCTTCATATCAGGATCTGTGATCCTTTTACTTTAAGACATTGTTCGAGACTTATTACAAACCTACGCAAGCCCTGAGGTGTTGTCTATGCATGCTTCAAGGTGATCAAGCAATTCTTGGAAGTTTACTATGGTAACGCCCCCCAGCAAGGTGTCCTCAAGTGGTTCCGTTCCCCAAAACAGGTAGACGTTTCTTAAAACAGGGATTCCATTTCCCAAAACGGGGGGTCCGTTTTCAAAAACAGATGGCTGTTTCACAACACAGGTAGCCGCCCCCCCCCATTTCAAGGTCACAACTCTGAGAAAAGGACAAAGACGATCCATTGTTACGTTATAATTTCTAAAAATAGATTGTTATCTAAGTACACTTCGATTCTAGGAAATCATAGTTCGAGAACAAAGACGATTCATTATTCTAGCCAACGCTTCAAAGTCTATGCTTACAATTTTCAAGGTCACATGAGAAACGAACAAAGACGATCCATTGTTCCGTTATAATTTCTAAAAATAGATTGTTATCTAAATACATCTCAATTCTGAGAAATCAACTTTCAAGAACAAAGGCGATCTATTGTTCTAATTAACGCTTCAAAGTCTATGCTTATAATTTTCAAGGTCACACCTCTGATAAAAGAACAGAGGTGATTCCTTGTTTTGGCTGAGTCATAGCTTCCGAAATTCTAAGAAATCAAGAACACGTCATCTTTCCTAATAGGTATTTTCATCGCTTCATTATATTGTATACTAGCCATACATTCAGCTTTCCTTAAAGCCTTCATATCAGGATATGTGATCCTTTTACTCTGAGACATTGTCCGTGACTTATTACAAACCTACATCTCTGAAACTTATATGCAAAAACACAAATTAAAATCTCTTAATTATACAGTTACGTAAACCCAAATTTCAAGGTCAATTCCGAGAAATCTATTTTAAAGGTGATCCGAATTTATACAAACTTGCCCGACCAGCTGTAGGGCTATCAAATAGATTGTCAATGGTTAAAATGTATTGCTATCAATTTTCAAGGTCATAAGTCCTATAAATTAACCTACAGGGGTATCCCGATATATGACCGGTAATTGTATATAGGAGGATGCTCTTCAAAGTCACGTATACTATGGGATCCACCTTTTCGTTTTCAAGACCATTGCGTACACACATTGCATGCGTATAGTGATCCACTTAGTAATTTATTAAGAAAAACATGCAAGTGCATTAGGTCACGTGCACTTTCCATTGCTCAAGCAATTCTGGTTGGATCAGGGTCATAATTCCTAGAAATTACCTGCATGGGTATTCAAATAGACTTTTCAAGGTGTGAGGGATTCTATTTTTAGGCCAGGTCATTAAACTGGTTGAGACCATGTGTAGAAATGTTCAAGGTTAGATTTAGTAGCATTCCTAATCAAGGTCGAGTATTCTTGGAAATCAATTCCCAAGTTAGGTAAAGTTCATTGAAATTTTGCAAAGTAATACCCATTTGACGAGACATTTTCAAGCTCTACAAACAATTCTTAGAATTTAGTCGAGTCAGAGCCATGTGTCAATTCCTAGAAATCAATTTTCAAGGTCACCTGAAGGGGTATGTCCTACAGGCTATCCCGATCTTACCCGACCTCATCCGATCGAAATGTAGTCGAGTCAATGTGTTAAATCAACCTGCAGGACCAATTCTAAATGAGTCATGGAAACATGGAAACAAGAAGAATGATGGGGTTGTTGTCTATGCTAATATCAAGGTTATTGACTAAATTGTAATAAAAAGCGTGGGCTCATACTATGCCCCTAACCGCCAGGATGAGGTAGTTTCCCCAAATACAGATAACCGTTTCCCAAAACAGGGGAGCCGTCATTCAACGCAGGTAACCCTTTCCCCCTACAGAGCCAAGTAGCTCATTAATCGTGGCTGAGGCTAAATTTAACTAGGTCAAAACCTAAACATGGAATCTGGTCGTGGGGGGTTAAAGTTTTAGAAATCCCAATTCGTGGAAATGGGAAGGTTGCATCCAAGTACAATTCTTGGAAATCTGAAAGTAGGTCCTGATAGAACTAGTTTTATATTATAGAAAAAGCTAATCCGCTTAAATCACCTACTTTGGGGGAATTTTTTATGGGTCAAGGTACTGATAGGGGGCAGTTTCTATAAATCCCCTTAAATCACCTACTTTTAGGGGTAAAGGGTAGCTTTTCCAATAGTTATAGGTACTGTGTCAACGAGGCTTATCATCCTGGGGTGCTTTAGATAAGTTCTGACCCCGAGAAAAATGATGTTTTGATGAACTGCGTCGCTTTTGAGAAGAAGAATGACTTTTTATGTTTGAAAAAGCTAGAATAAAAAGTAGTGTTGGAAACCATGATTGAGTGTTAGGGATTACCTCAGCGCTTTTACAAGTATTTTAAAGAAGAAAATTTAAGACGCTGCTAAGGGTGTGTTTATGAGTAGTTTGGGTGCAATCGGAAAACTAGAATCATTTTACAGAGGGTGTGTAAAATGTTGTTATAAGTATCTCACAATTATATGTATTAGGTTTAAGTAACTGTATAATTAAAAAATAAAGACTTTAAGTGTTGTGAATATGTTGTTCTTTTAAGTTAAAGAGACGTAGACAGTAAAATAAATTTTGTAGCACTGGTTTTCGGTATTCTCTTTTCCAACCCATAATGGTTAAACGATTCCTTATTGGCTCTACATATCTTTGTTTCGGCGCGGTTCGATAATCGTGAATTTTATCTGATATCGACCTTTGTCGAAACACAGAATTAGAGAATTGTAATCTCCCATAAGGAAATGGAACCCCTGACGTACGTTGGAACAGGCTTTAAAGAGGTGAAATTGGCCTATGTACAACGTATAAAGAAGATTTATTGAAAAGAACAATGACAGCAATTGCAGTATAGAATGGGAGTTATATAAATTTAAATTTGATGTACTACGTCTATATAAAATCTAAACCCTAAATAAATAAATAAAATTTACTGGTTTTAATGCAGATCACTAGACAAATAAACGTGATTGTTTTTAATCATTAAATGGTATTTATGCATATGTGAACTAAAATTTCTTTTATTAGTAAAGCGTTATAATGAAAAATACAATAACTTTCCTTTGTATAAAGGAGATTTAAATTGATTTTTTGCAAGAAAAAATGCCTAATTATCGTGATTTAGCCCAAAAACCTAAAAACTTAACACAAATTTCAACCCTTTTTATTCCTAAATTGACGATCCTTGGACTTAAAAGAGCAAACAGTGACAGCAGCATGGAAATGGAGTTAATTGATGTACTAATGTTTCGGTAATTTTTATATAAAAGGTTGTAAATGATCTGTTAAGAAATAAGAAAATCGATTTAGTTATAGTTTTAATGTATGCATAACGCTAGACAAAGAAATTTGCTTGTTTTTGTATCAATTTTTATTATTAGTAAACTTTATAAGAAGTTTTCTTTGTTTTAAAGGGAATATGTAACTTTTTACAAAATGTACCTTAACAATTAAGCTTTTTAAATTGACAGCCCCCATTCGTATTTTGATAACGTGCTAGTTATCATTGCATAGATTTAAGATGGACAAATGTTGCTTAAATAACATTTGTAAACATAAAACGTTTTTAATTATATGTAAAAATCTACTTTAGTATACTTCATTGAATTAGATAATTTTCTTTAAAGCTTACAGAAAGGTTTTATATACATTAAAAGAGTAATGTATCTTTTACTATGCATTCGTTTAATCAACGTTTTTTGCTGTGGCTAGCATTGTATTTCCTCATTCACAATGCGATGCCTTTATATGCCTGCTTTTTCAATTCAGTGCAAGAAGTGCGTGATGATCCGCTCGTTACCGATATAAACGAATTTAATGCGGTTAAAATCTACCGCGGAAAATGGTGGTTTTAAGACAAAAGGCTGAGAGCTCGAGTTGTGCAAATTCAGGTAAATATACATTAAATAATTTCCTCAATTTGATTTTTGTTTCTTAGCATTACCGCCCCCAAATTTGGTCAAGCGACCCAACGTGGCAGGTTGACGCATCAAAATGTGCTATAACGTTTATGTGTTTTTTGGCGGTATACGTTTTATGTGTGGTAAAACAGTGCTTTGGCTAGGATGCGTCAAAATAAATACACTAAATGTGCTAAAAAGTGTATCTATTTTTAACTAGTGTTTTGCGGGAGCAAGGTAGATGAAATTGTTTTGGGGCATGTGTTCAAAGTGCTGAATAGGATGTTGAAGACGATAGTATAGGAAAAGGTTTAATGAAATACCAATTCACTGTAAACAACTAAAACTCGTAAATTCAGTTTTCAAAATCTTGCTTTCAATTTTATGTTAAGTGCAATTTTCATATGTTTGAAGTGAATTATTATCTTTACAAATGGTAATATGCTTTTGCCCGAATCCAATACAAATTAATGGGGAGGGTGTTTAATTTCTCAAATGTTGCTGAATATAACATATTTTCTTTAAACACTTACACATGGACATCAGAAAACCATTAAATTAATTTAACCTTTACATCATTGACTCGTTAAGACTACTATAAGTCTATCATTCATTTGTATCATTTCGCATTCCGAACTAATATTAATAAATAAAAATAATAATTATAGTCCCCTTTGTGTGCTATAATTGCAGTAGGAAAGCATCCTCTTAAGACTACTAAAATTCATTCATTTGTATCATTCCGAATTCATATAATTAATAACAATAATAAATTGATAATATAATTCCTATCCCCCTAACCGATCATTGAAACATGATTCAACAGGTGGCCATATTACCTATTTTAAATGCGTTCCTTGATTTTTTCAGTCTTATGAGATAACATTTTAGTTGCTTTCAAGCTTAAGAATATTTTCATCCTTATCAACTACCCCATTACTAATATATCATTCAACTAACCTAATCATACAGGTAGGACAATTTATGTCTTAGTTACTGCCCTGGTATGATTTTGGTACCTTAGTTACATACCGATAATGTAATATATAGAATTTTACTTGTTATTGAAATAAAATACATTTAACTACTCCTGAAAGCTTTTATTTATCACATCTGCTACATGCAAAAATTTGTAAAAAGTAGATATGCTAGGTGGGATCATAAAATTAAGAGTAAGATTTTGAACACTTAATTTACCAGTCCTTAGGTTCTACCTAAGCAAGTGTCACACAGATTACACTAAATGTTTGCTGTTGATGTAGAAAGGCGATATCAACATACGGTCAAAGAAACGTAAGGTAGATAAAGAGCCGTAATTTGTGTTTTAGTAAAGGAATGTGGATAACAACATATGTTTATATTAATAAAAAATATCATCTTCGAAATGTTTATTCTAGATTATTTATCCTAACTACATACATATCTCTAGACCGTCAATAAAATTTCACAACCTTTTTACTTATAAAATGGAAATTAAATGAGATGTAATAATAATTCTAATCACCGTTAAGAATGTGAGACTGATTTAAAACAATGAAAAACCATTCTAACGCCTAATATAATAATAAAAATCATTTATTTAAAATTACATATGAATGCGAGCTTATTGTATTCCCTTTAAAACAAAGAAAACTTCTTATAAAGCTTACTAATAATGAAAAGCCATTTATAGATACAAAAACAATCACGTCTCCTTGTCTAGAGATCTGCATACATTAAAACTATAACTAAATCGATTTTCTTATTTCTTTAGAGATCATTTACAACCTTTTATATAAACATTACCGAAACATTAGTACATCAAATTAACTCCATTTCTATGCTGCAATCTGTCACCGTTTCCTCTTTTAAGTCCAAGGATCGTCAATTTAGGAATGAAAAGGGTTGAATTTTATGTTAAGTTTTTAGGTTTTTGGGCTAAATCTCGATAATTAGGCATTTTTTCTTGCAAAAAATCAATTTAAATCTCCTTTATACAAAGGAAAGTTATTGTATTTTTCATTATAACGCTTTACTAATAAAAGAAATTTTAGTTCACATATGCATAAATACCATTTAATGATTAAAAACAATCACGTTTATTTGTCTAGTGATCTGCATTAAAACCAGTAAATTTTATTTATTTATTTAGGGTTTAGATTTTATATAGACGTAGTACATCAAATTTAAATTTATATAACTCCCATTCTATACTGCAATTGCTGTCATTGTTCTTTTCCAATAAATCTTCTTTTATACGTTGTACATAGGCCAATTTCACCTCTTTAAAGCCTGTTCCAACGTACGTCAGGGGTTCCATTTCCTTATGGGAGATTACAATTCTCTAATTCTGTGTTTCGACAAAGGTCGATATCAGATAAAATTCACGATTATCGAACCGCGCCGAAACAAAGATATGTAGAGCCAATAAGGAATCGTTTAACCATTATGGGTTGGAAAAGAGAATACCGAAAACCAGTGCTACAAAATTTATTTTACTGTCTACGTCTCTTTAACTTAAAAGAACAACATATTCACAACACTTAAAGTCTTTATTTTTTAATTATACAGTTACTTAAACCTAATACATATAATTGTGAGATACTTATAACAACATTTTACACACCCTCTGTAAAATGATTCTAGTTTTCCGATTGCACCCAAACTACTCATAAACACACCCTTAGCAGCGTCTTAAGTTTTCTTCTTTAAAATACTTGTAAAAGCGCTGGGTAATCCCTAATACTCAATCATGGTTTCCAACACTACTTTTTATTCTAACTTTTTCAAACATAAAAAGTCATTCTTCTTCTCAAAAGCGACGCAGTTCATCAAAACATCATTTTTCTCGGGGTCAGAATTTATCTAATGCTCCCCTGGATGATAAGCCTTCGTTAACACAGTACTTATAACTATTGGAAAAGCTACCCTTTACCCCTAAAAGTAGGTGATTTAAGGGGATTTATGGAAACTACCCCTTATCAGTACCTTGACCCATAAAAATTCTCCCAAAGTACTTTCAGACTTCTAAGAATTGAATTTGGATGCAACCTTCTCATTTCCACGAATTGGGATTTCTAAAACTTTAACCCCCCACGACCAGATTCCATGTTTAGGTTTTGACCTAGTTAAATTTAGCCTCACCCACGATTAGTGAGCTACTTGGCTCTGTAGGGGGAAAGGGTTACCTGTGTTGAATGACGGCTCCCCTGTTTTGGGAAACGGTTATCTGTATTTGGGGAAACTACCTCACCCTGGCGGTTAGGACCATAGTATGAGCCCACGCTTTTTATTACAATTTAGTCAATAACCTTGATATTAGCATAGACAACCCCATCATTCTTCTTGTTTCCATGACTCGTTTAGAATTGGTCCTGCAGGTTGATTTAACACATTGACTCGACTACATTTCGATCGGATGAGGTCGGGTAAGATCGGGATAGCCTGTAGGACATATGGTCTTGACAATTAAATTGCTTGGAGACCACACTTATTTTTCTTATTCCGAGGATATATATGAAGTATTCTAGTTAAATTATGTTTACATATGGCTGGCGACTGCTATTTGTTGTTTTTTCCGACTGCATCCAGACTAGTCATGAATACATCCTTTTCATATGTAAAAGAACACAACAACAATAATTAAGGTTTTATTTTTAATTATACATCTTTTTGTAATCGAGAAAATATAATTAGTAACTGACTACTGCCCTTCATATTTCCCTTCTTTCCCTTTTTCATTTTCACTGGTATGCCCACCTTCCCACTCCTTCAAATCTAGAGTGAACTCTTCTAGTTATGCCGCACTTACCTTTTGTATTAAACAAGTCAAACAGTATCGACCCTTTAAATACCTTTCACATATTTTTACACCATTTTCATATTTGTTTGCAAGTGCATGACAGTCGGTATAAAAGCGTCCTAAACCATATACTGCTTCATGATTAGCATCAAATGCCAATGTCGTCAATTGTTGGAGTAAACGTTTCACGGCTGTATGTGCATCTACCGCTTTGGTTCATGATTCAGCAGCGTAGCACATCCACATATTGAATCAATTTTATTTGCACATTACTGCTTAAATACCTTAACCACTTCTACATCTACCTCCCCTCCCCTGCTGATGACCTAATTCCTATTTTTATATTTGACTTGAAGACCATTTGGCTATTATAAGACCCATTTAACCTTGACCTATTTTTTAGCATAGATAACAATCTATCATTCCATGAACTATGATACCACTGCAGGTGACCTTGAAAATTGATTTCTAGGAATTGCAATAACTTCTACGACCTATACAAAAGTCATTGATTAGGAATACCTATTGATTAGGAATTGATTTCTATGAATACCCTGCATGTGACCTTAAAAATTGATACCAGCAAATTTAGACCTTTGACTCCATTTAGCCATGAACCTACGTTACAATCTGTTTGAATTGTAATATGATACCCCTTCAGGTGACCTTGAAAATTGATTTCTAGGAATTGACACATGGCTCTCACTCGACTAAATTCTAAGAATTGTTTGTAGAGCTTGAAAATGTCTCGTCAAATGGGTATTACTTTGCAAAATTTCAATGAACTTTACCTAACTTGGGAATTGATTTCCAAGAATACTCGACCTTGATTAGGAATGCTACTAAATCTAACCTTGAACATTTCTCTACACATGGTCTCAACCAGTTTAATGACCTGGCCCTGAAAAATAGAATCCCTCACACCTTGAAAAGTCTATTTGAATACCCCATGCAGGTAATTTCTAGGAATTATGACCCTGATCCAACCAGAATTGCTTGAGCAATGGAAAGTGCACGTGACCTAATGCACTTGCATGTTTTTCTTAATAAATTACTAAGTGGATCACTATACGCATGCAATGTGTGTACGCAATGGACTTGAAAACGAAAAGGTGGATCCCATAGTATAGGTGACTTTGAAGAGCATCCTCCTATATACATTTACCGGTCATATATCGGGATACCCCTGTAGGTTAATTTATAGGACTTATGACCTTGAAAATTGATAGCAATACATTTTAACCATTGACAATCTATTTGATAGCCCTACAGCTGGTCAGGTAAGTTTGTATAAATTCGGATCACCTTTAAAATAGATTTCTCGGAATTGACACCATTGACAATCTATTTGATAGCCCTACAGCTGGTCGGGTAAGTTTGTATAAATTCGGCTTACGTTTAAAATAGATTTCTCGGAATTGACCTTGAAATTTGGGTTTACGTAACTGTATAATTAAGAGATTTTAATTTGTGTTTTTGCATATAAGTTTCAGAAACATAGGTTTGTAATAAGTCACGGACAATGTCTCAGAGTAAAAGGATCACAGATCCTGATATGAAGGCTTTAAGGATGGCTGAATGTATGGCTAGTATACAATATAATGAAGCGATGAAAATACCTATTAGGAAAGATGATGATGTGTCGTGGACCACATTAAACGAAAATCAGTTGAAGGAAATTGAATGTGAGAAACAAATAATAAATAAAATAGACATGATCCAGCAAAGGTATTACAAAATGTTGTGACAGTACATCAAACTTCCCATAATAATATGTATATTTACTCAAATCGATTTCTTATCTGTATATAGATGAATATTGTGGTTAATAAATTATAAGTTTTATAAAAAAATATTTTACATGTTAGATGACCTTGAAGCATCAGTCTGAACAATGGATCGCCTTTGTTCTTGAAAGTTGATTTCTCAGAATTGAGATGTATTTAGATAACAATCTATTTTTAGAAATTATAACGGAACAATAAATCGCCTTTGTTCCCTTATCAGAGGTGTGACCTTGAAAATTATAAGTATAGACTTTGAAGCGTTGGCTAGAACAACGGACCGCCTCTGCTCTTGAAAGTTGATTTATTATGATTGGGATGCATTTAGATAACAATCTATTTTTAGACATTATAAGGGGGTACAATAAATCGCTTTTGTTCTTTTATAAGAGATGTGACCTTGAAAATTGTAAGCATAGACTTTGAAGCGTCGTCTTGAACAATGGGTTGCCTTTCTTCTTGAAAGTTGATTTCTCAAAATTGAAGAGTATTTAGATCACAATCTATTTTTAGAAATTATAACGGAACAATGGATCGTCTTTGTTCATTTCTCATGCGACCTTGAAAATTGTAAGCATAGACTTTGAAGCGCCGGCTTGAACAATAAATCGCCTTTGTTCTTAGTTTTAGGCAATTTGCTGACCTTGGAAACCATGTAGAAGATGCATGTAATGTGTGAGATAACCTACAATTGACGTGGACAGTCAATGGCCAGAAATATAGTAACTTTTATAGTGACTTTTCTAGTTACTGACATTGAGGAATATTGCACGGAGCGTGTGATGGGCACGTGCGAGCATGACCTTGAAGAGAATCAGCGGGGTTACAAACCTTTCCTACCACGTGGGCTTGAAGCGGTTACCTTGAGGAGATTTAGCAGGGTTACCAACCTTTCCTACCACGTGGCTTTGAAGAGACTTAGCAGGGTTACCAACCTGCAACGTGCCCTGCGGCGACCTTGAAGAGACAGGGTTACCAAACTTTCCTACCACGTGGCATTGAAGAGACTTAGCAGGGTTAACAACCTATCACTAGGCCTTGAAGAGACTTAGCAGGGTTACCAACATAGAACGTGGTCTTGAAGAGGTGACCTTGAAGAGATAGGGTTACAAACCTACCACGTGGATGTGTACGACCACCTGTGATCTTGAAGCGGGGAACACGTACGTGCACGGTGAGTTAGACCCAGCCATGCTATACTACTTTCGGACTTCTGAATACTTGACACAAAAAAGGTTTGTTAATATTAGAATCAAAAGAACTATAAGAATTAGGAAAGAACAGAAGACCAAAGTATTAGGTAAACAAATACCCTTTCAAACTTATGCACAATTTTTGCCTCGATCATTGTTACAGTCGGGTTAGACAAATTTCAGAACCAAACAGGGGCACAAGTACGTGTTCCACACTTCTGTACCCCTGGTATAAAAAACGCGAGCAAATACCTCTTGAAACTCATAATGTCCTAATACACAATGTTTGCGTCGATGATTGTTACAGTCCGGTTAGACAGATTTTAGAACCAAACAGGGGCACAAGTACGTATTCCACACTTCTGTACCCCTGGTATAAAAAAGGTGAGTAAATATCTCTTCAAACTCATGATGTCCTAATATACAAAGTTTGCCTCAATTTACGCCGATTTCAGAAACAAAAAGGGTCATAAATTCCTCTTCCGGACATCTGAATGCTTGTCATAAAAAAGGTTTGTTAATCATAGGATCAAAAGAACTATAAGAATTAGGAAAGAACAGAAGATCAATGTATTAGGTAAACGAATACCTCTTCAAACTTAAGATGTCCTAATACACGATTTTTACGTCGATGATTGTTACAGTCGAGTTAGACAGATTTCAGAACCAAACAGAGGCACAAGTACGTGTTCCACACTTCTGTACCTCTGGTATAAAAAAGGTGAGCAAATACCTCTTCAAACTCATGATGTCCTAATACACAAAGTTTGCCACAATTATGCCGATTTCAGAAGCAAACACAGTCATAGATTCCTCTTCCGGACATCTGAATACTTGACACAAAAAGGGTTTGTTGGTTTTAGAATCAAAAGAACTATAAGAATTAGGAAAGAACAGAAGACCAAAGTAAGCGGTAAACAAATGCCTCTTCAAACTTTTGATGTCCTAATACACAATTTTTGCCTAGATGATTGTTACAGCCGGGTAAGACAGATTTCAGAACCAAACAGTGGCACAAGTACATGTTCCACACTTCTGTACCCCTGGTATACAAAGGTGATCAAAAACCTCTTCAAACCCATGATGTCCTAATACACAAGTTTTAACCAATGTATTAGGTAAACGAATACCTCTTCAAACTCATGATGTCCTAATACACAATGTTTGCGTCGATGATTGTTACAGTCGGGTTAGACAGATTTTAGAACCAAACAGGGGCACAAGTACGTATTCCACACTTCTGTACCCCTGGTATAAAAAAGGTGAGTAAATATCTCTTCAAACTCATGATGTCCTAATATACAAAGTTTGCCTCAATTTACGCCGATTTCAGAAACTAGCAGAGTCATAGATTCCTCTTCCGGACATCTGAATGCTTGTCACAAAAAAGGATTGTTAATTTTAGGATCAAAAGAACTATAAGAATTAGGAAAGAACAGAAGACCAATGTATTAGGTAAACGAATACCTCTTCAAACTTATGATGTCCTAACACACGATTTTTGCGTCGATGATTGTTACAGTCGAGTTAGACAGATTTCAGAACCAAACAGGGGCACAAGTACGTATTCCACACTTCTGTACCCCTGGTATAAAAAAGGTGAGCAAATACCTCTTCAAACTCATGATGTCCTAATACACAAAGTTTGCCAAAATTTACGCCGATTTCAGAAACAAACAGGGTCATAGATTCCTCTTCCGGACTTCTGAATACTTGACACAAAAAAGGCTTGTTAATTTTAGAATGAAAACAACTATAAGAATTAGGAAAGAACAGAAGACCAAAGTAGTAGGTAAACAAATACCTCTTTAAACTTATGATGTCCTAATACACAATTCTTGCCTCGATGGTTGTCACAGTCGGGTTATACAGATTTTAGAACGAAACAGGGGCACAAGTACGTGTTCCACACTTTTGTACCCCTGGTATAAAAAGGTGAGCAAATACCTCTTCAAACTCATGGTGTCCTAATACAGAAAGAATTAGGAATGTGTGTGTGTGTGTGTGTGTGTGTGTGTGTGTGTGCGTGTGTGTGCATGTGCGTGTGCGTGTGCGTGTGCGTGTGCGTGTGCCTGCGCGTGCGCGTGCGCGTGCACGTGCGGTCGCGGGTGCGCGTGTTGTTGGTATGCGTGAGCGTGTTCCTGAGCGAGTTCGTGTGCGGGTGCGTGTACGTGTGCGTGTGGAGGTGTGGGCGTGGGTGTGCGTGTGCGATTGCGGTTGCGTGTTAGTATTCACGATAACTCCAGAACTATAATACGCACGTACTTCATTTCATTTCTCCAGGAGCTAATTAGAATTTTTTACGATGAAGTTGGGTTTATTAAAGGTAGTTTTTGGTTTTTATTAAATTTTTCTGAAACAGTTGCATATTTCCAAGATATAAAAATACCTAGATATAGTAATTATACATATCGATTAATTATGTTCTATGCAATGTTTTAATACGAGTCCTAATTTGGCAACAAGGAAGTTACCAAGGTGGATTTAAGTATTTATATTAATTTTTTTTTCGATATCTAAATAATGATTAATTGTATAAAAGGTATAATTTCAAAACATAATTTAATTTCGCCTAACTTTTCTCTATAAATGCTTAAACTATATGATCGATATTTTTATAGAAGAGGGCGGTTTTGAATTTTTTTTAAGTTAGGATCTAGATGTCTATTAACCTCTACCTGACATGAAATTTTAAACGTTCATCTGACACTGATTATTGATTTTGTTTTTACAATATTGCCTATTTTAGTTATGAACGAATTAAGAAACAGGTTGTATAAGTATCCTAAAAAAATATTATTAAAATTATTTCATTTCTTGCAATTTCCACTGTAGCTTGGAAGGCCGTCTGTTGCTCCACACCTACGCATAATACGCACAACACACACAACTACAGCGTACAGATGGCGTACGAATTTGATGTTTAACACCAATTTTTAAATACTCTCAATATGGAAAATGTTTTAGTTGAGGTGTATTCATGTGTATATCTTTACCTTACAGAAAATTGTATGTTTAAAATTGCATAAAATCGTTCTAAACTAGGATATACCCCATCTGTGAGTAGTGATTCAGAATTAAACCACGTTGGTCTAGTTATAATACATGTACAATGCCCATGGTTTATAATTTGAATCCTACGAGTGCGTCATGTTAACGAGCGCAAATCCCTTAATGTCGCGATACTTTGTGCGACCGCACTGTCGCGCACTCCTAAGTACGACCTTCGCCTGTAACCAGTCTGCGTGTAACCAAAACTTACGGTGATTCATATGGTAGTGACCCAACACTATTCCAATGAAACATACTTGGTTTAATTTCAGAAATGAGTATGGCCACTATGAGAATTTACGCAACTAAAATAAACCATTGATACTTACCTTTAATTAAAGGTATCAAGAGTTTATTTTAGTTGCGTAAATCCTCATTTTTGAAATTAAACCAAGTAGGTAGGTATGTTTTATTTGAATAGATATTTATTGAAATAAATTACAATTCAAAACGGAAAAACTGTTTATTTTAATAAACCTACGATCACAAACGTGGAAACAATAATGATCCAAGATGTTTCAAGCGCAAATATGACACGTAGACTTTTCAAACTTTCAAAAATGAC
Source organism: Vesta saturnalis (assembly GCA_036346205.1). Classification (NCBI taxonomy): domain Eukaryota; kingdom Metazoa; phylum Arthropoda; class Insecta; order Coleoptera; family Lampyridae; genus Vesta; species Vesta saturnalis. The sequence goes on along the minus strand of JARFJB010002352.1, from coordinate 185,855 downwards.
ATTAATGACCTTATTACTTTCCGAAAAGCAAGTTAGAAAAATCACCCTAGCTTAGGCGAGATGTTGCAATATCTTCAAAATTTATGAGCGATGAACTCAGCATATTTTAAAAATTAAATTACAAATAAAGCAATAGTCAAAATAATAATATTAGTTCAGGAATTTTATTTGTTGATCAAATTTGTACTAAAGTTTTTTACATGCATTTCCACAAAGAATTATGTGGTGTAAATATTATGCGCTGTTTTTATTATCCTCGCCAGGAGTGTTTATCGCTACATCACATACAATCATATAGTGTAATATGATAAACTTGAGTCAATAATTATTTTCGTTATAATAAATTCTGATTAGAAAATATACCCCGATGGCAGCATTTAAAGCTGCAGAATTCCAAAATACAATTATTTATTGTGATTTATTTTGTAAAAATTAGATAACGGTGATTATCGTAATGATAACGGTTGAAAAACAATATCCTGTAAATGGATGTTATGAAGTATTAATCGAATGAGAATTAAATCATATGCATATAAAACAAATAGAGTTCGCGTTTATAGGTTTATTCTTTCTACATTTGCTTACGCAATACCGTATGTCGATTTGGTCAAATGCACTACGAATGTTCACCATCCTTATTTAATTCACTGTAGAAGACAGTATATACAAATTGGATAGAAATTCATAAATTAATGACGTAGCGCTAAACACTCCTGGCGAGGAAATACCCTGTATATAATTAATTCCATATTATACATTCCAATGTTTTCTACACTGCGTTTTAACTAGTAATTTTAGTTATTTACAAACAAATGTTGGATGAACTATTTTGGTTACAAATAAGATAACCTTATTTCTTTTGATTCTACAAATAATTATTTTTGTTATCTAGTATTTGCCTACTTATTTAAACATGTTGAATTAATTAATTATAAAAAAATGTCAAATTTTAAAAGGTAATAATTAACGGAAGCATCATTATGTCTCTACTTACTTTTGTTCGTTGCAGTTATAAAAGTATGTATTTTTCTTTTATATATCTTTTTAGTAATTAATTATATGACTGTTTAATAATTTATACATTTTCTTACCTAAATACACGTACCTTAAGATTAGCAAGGAAATCGTGATATTTACATTACCTAATTTTTAAGACGTATTAAGATGGTTAAAAATTGTGATATGACACTCATTTTCCAGAGAGAGCTTGGATTACTGCATAAAAAATGGAAATGGACGAAAATGTTAACAATACTTTAAATACGCTACGCAGATCTCTACGTAATTTTGATACAGAGTCTGCTTTAAAGGCGATTCAAGATGATCACTCTGTATGCTTTAGTGATATCATGCCACTTATAGCAACCCACCTAAATCAATCTGTACAAGCAAAAAATCCTCAATTATTCAACTGTAGCGAATCAGTACTAAAAGGCGTCATTGAACAATTCGATGCTGAAGAAATTCTTTTAAATATTATTGATGATATTGAATCTGCAGTTGATGACACAGCTTTTTTAACATTAACATTTGCTCTCTTACCAATTTTGTTGCGTTTACCAAAAAAGCGGCTAAGCTCCCTAGGTTGGGGTTTGAATGCCATTTCTTCATATTATAATAAAATTCCGCCACCAGAATGTTACCATTTAGAAGAAGATAAGGATGTGTTAATGGATTCTGATGTAATAACTGATCGGATTTCACATTTAAGTTTATCTTTACTTCCATTTTATAAAAGCTTAATCGAGAACCTCTCGACAAATTTTGAAGAAAGAATGACGCTGCTTAAATTTACTCTACAATTATTAGGAAGTCCGTTTGCATTTTTAGATTTAAAATCGGGAAAAACGTTAAGTAAAGGCAGACGTATTTCCGAAATGATTGTCCCAATGTTGTTTGAAATTGAAAACGATGTATTTCATATTTTGAATTTAGATCCGTTTTATGATATTGGAGAAATCAATACTCTCGCTTTAGCTGTTTTATTTTATTTAGTGTTGGTTGAACATATTGAAGTAAAAAAAATACCACATGTGTATGATAGTGTTTATGTGTTTCAAGAATCTTTATGTTTAGTTACTGAATTATTAAAGCACGATCAGTTTGTGCTTCAGAATGGTTTGCGTTTGTTGGAAACATTATTGGATCGTATCATTGACAGAATTCTAACATACGAATTACTTGATTCCGAGCATCACAGTAAATTTTGTAAAGCTCTCACTCACGTTATTGTGTATAATCAGCTTGCCGAAATACGAACGAAGGCTCTTAATTTATATAAACGTTACTTATTTATGTTTGATACTCGTGGTCGCTACCTTTTAGTTTACAATCTTATGGCAATACTTAATCATACTGGAATAATTGGATTTACGATAACCCAGTATAAAGATATGATGATCAGTGAGTTGAATAAATCTAATATATCACCGTATTTTTCTGGTCCTAACCTTTTCGGATTATTAGATCGTTTTTGTTATTTGCATAAGCAGGAAGAAAGTGATTTATTAGAGCTGAGTGATCAAATTTTTGCTGCTATAAATCTATTACGCTACTTAGCAATTCGAGATAAAAAAAATATGACTGGAATAAGTGACTACTGGAGGATCTTAGAAAAAGAATATTTAAATCCATTAAAGAAAGGTTTAGATCTCTCTCGTTCACATTACAATCTCAAAATTAAAGATGTTAAAACTGAAGTTGGTGATTCGCAAGTTTCAATAACCGTAGCAGGACAAACACTTCCGGAATTACCAACTGATGAAAAATTAAAATGTTTACAATCTGCTATAACAACATTTGATATGATTGAAAATCTTTTATCTCATCTTAATGAATTAATTTGTAAATAAATTATTGTTTTAATCTGTGTTTTTTTTATTGAGTTAATAATAGTTTAAATATATAGATGCCAGATCATTGCTGTTAGTGAGGAGCTTCTCCTCTGAATTGGACGAAAAACATACACATACTAAAGATCATTACGATGAAGCAATTAAAAATAAAATCCTAGATGCCTCGCTTTCTTTCGTTAATGAATTAGGATGGACTAAAAACAGTATAAGTGCTGGTGCTGCAAGTTTAGGATATCCTGGAGTTGTACATGGTATTTTTCCGAAAGGTGGTGCCGATTTAATTTATCATTTTCAAAAAAGCTCGAATCAAAAATTGATCGAGTATTTGCAACAGGTTTTTAATTAATGCACTGTTAGATGTTTGATTGCTTATTTGTACATTTTTAGCAACAGCATATGCATGTGACAAAACCGTTACGTGGTCGTGTAATTGTGGAGAATGCTGTTCAAGAACGACTTAAAATGATAACTCCATATTTATCACGTTGGCCACAAGCCGTTGCGATTATGTCCTTACCTCAAAATGTTTCTAATTCACTAGCAACCCTGTTAACGATGGTTGACGATATCTGCTATTATGCTGGAGATCGTTCTGTCGACGTTAGTTTTGTATTGTAAAAGTACTATTCAAATTATTTTGTTTTCCCGTAGTTTGATTGGTATGCTAGGAGAGTAACATTAGCTGGTATTTACAAAGCAACAGAGCTTTATTTAATACAAGATAATTCCATAAATTATGAAAATACTTGGATATTTTTGAGGAATAGAATAAGAGATTTGACTCAAGTACATGATTTAATTAATGTCACAGATGTAACTGGAGTAGGAAGTAGTGATACAATTAAGTCCGCTTTTATTACGGTATGGTTTGTTATTGTATCGATTATTTATTTATTAATCAATTCTTGTTTTTAGGCACGAAATATCTTAGGTTTAAATAGGTAATAGTAATGTATAGTAAGACTTTTTCTTAACAAGCAATTAAAATCTTTTTAAAAAATAGCTTTTAATTATATAACCTTTTTAACAATAATTGATTTGTAAATGACTATTTAAAACTCAGGTAAATAACAAAAAAGTGATACACATGGTAAGGCTACCATTCGTCCAGTATTATATGGGAGAGTCCCTGTGTTTTAAACACATCATTTCGTATATGGTATTATTTTAATAAATTACGTGAATGTTTCGTATTTATAAAGAAATTTCATTTCATTGTTTAGGAGGAATAAATCTAAATCTAGAACGTACGAAAAAGATATCGTGACCTTCACATAGGAGACAATTTGAGGACTTACCGATTAATAAATAGCTCGTGCGTATAAATAAATATATTAGTGTAAATAGTTCGTTAGTTAAAGTTAAGTGTTAATAAATAATAAACAATCGTTATATATATAATTTAGGTGGTAGGCATGTATACTCCATGCCAGCCGGGAGGTACCACCACCCTTACCATGGGCTCCTTAATATTGGGTCTCCGATTTTCTGAGCTCGGTAAGGGCTGCCGGTTACCTTTTCCATCATCCTCAATCTGTTCTCATCCTTATTCTTCCTTCTCGCCCTCACTGTCTTCCTATCGGATTAAAAGTCCCAAATTAAAAAATAAGATGGCTGTGGTTTCTAGGGTTATAAATTCCGGACGTAAAATCCTGCCTCATTCGGATGTCCGGCAGGGCACGGCCCAAGCGACCACGTTCATCGAAAGTATCAACTTTCTGATTCACTACTGCAACATCCGCGGTATCAGGTCTAATCTTAATGCTATTCACCAACATCTTGAACAATTACAACCTGATATATTGTTTCTATTGAAACACAAGTCTCCTCGAAAGCTCCGAGTCACCCGACTTGCAATTTCCTCAATACCATCTTCACTCTAACTTTCGATATAAAGGAGGCGTATGTGCCTACATCAAGGACAGAATTGCTTGCAAGAGGGTTTCTTCTTTAGAAAATAAAAATTTTGACGTGAGTTGGTTTAAACATTCTGGTCCTAATTTTGTGAAATTCTACTGTTGCATTTATAGGTCTTTTAGCAACTTTCAAGACTTCTTCGATTACCTTAGTATGAAAGTTGACTATCACCTGTCTCAGTTTCCATCTTGCGATATCTCATTTGTAGGCGATTTCAATGTTCATAACTCTAATTGGCTTCAATTTTCATCTACTACAAATCCCGCTGGTCATAGTGCAGAAACATTTGCTATTTCATGTGATCTCACACAAATGATTTCTGAACCCACAAGAATCCCTGATAACCCTAATCATACTCCACACCTTCTAGATCTCTTTCTTACATCAAACCCTCTTGTTTATAAAACTTCCGTTCTTTCGCCTTTAGGTCTTTCCGACCATTGTATAATAAAAATCATTTCTACTGTACCTAATTCCACCGATAGAACCTAGTGGTGTTTTAAGTTAGCTCGATGGAGTGATTTACGGGATTTCTTTGCAACCTTTCCATGGCGTGAATATTGTTTTAAGTCGTCCTCTTCTTCGGACATCGCTCTTTCAGTATCTGAAGTCATCCTCATGGGAATGGAGTTATACATTCCGAAAAAACAGTACCGTGTAGGTCATTCACGTTCCCAACCCTGGTTCAATAAGGCTTGTTCTGATGCAATATCTTTAAATAATAAATGTTACATTAAATGGAAATCTAATAAATCGGTTGACAGTCATGTAGAATACGTTGGTGCTAGAAATATCTGCAAAAGTGTCATCACTAAAACTAAAAAGTTGTTCGAACAACGAAAATGCAATGAACTAGCTACATCCCTTTAGGCAGTCGTAAATTTTGGTCTTTAGCAAAGCCATTAGTAAAAACTTTCGAACATCTTCATTTCCCCTGACATCTATTGACGGATCGGTAGTTGCTGATTCTGTAGACAAAGCCAACGTTTTTGTGGATTTGTTTGCATCAAACTCGTGTCTCAATGATTCTGGAAAAGATGTGCCCTAGTCAACTCTTCTTCATACGTTATGAAACCAATTCATTTTCGGTACAAGCTCTTGGAATCGATCATCAGTAGGCTTGATCTCAATAAGGCGACTGGCCCAGACGGTATCCCAGCTATTGTCTTAAAGAAATGTTCCCCGAACTAGTACCAGTCCTATCTAAGCTCTATACGATCTCTATATCTTCTGGGAATTCCCTTCATCATGGAAGTTAGCAAATGTTCAACCTATTCCCAAAAAAGCGATAAGACCGATCCCTCAAATTACAGACAAATTGCCATCACTTCAATTTTGTCTAAAATCATGGAAAAAGCCATCAATCAGCAACTGCTCACGTTTCTTGAAACTAACAAACTCCTTAGTGACCATCAATATGGGTTTAGGCAAAGTCGTTCAACAGGCGATCTTCTTTCATATGTGACCTAAGTTTGGAACAATACAGTAGAGCAGTCCGGTGAAACAGTTGTAGTCGCTTTAGATATCTCAAAGGCATTTGACCAAGTTTGGCATAAGCGTTTACTTGCCAAACTCACCTCGTTTGGGTTAAATGATGCGCTCATCAACTGGGTTTCTAGTTTCCTTGATGAAAGACGAATACGTGTCGTAGTTGATGGCTTTTTTCAAAAGAAGTTAGCATTAACGCGGGCGTACCACAGGGATCCGTTATAGTGCCTACACTTTTCTGCTGTACATAAACGACCTTATTTCTTCAACAACTAACCCCATCCATTGCTTTGCTGACGATAGCACTCTTCACTGTAGTTTATCTCAGTCTACTCATAGTGATAATCCACCTTCTATGTCAAATCAAGAATTAAAACTGAAATGGCAAATTCAATCAACAAAGACATTCAACGTATTCTCGAATGGGGAAGCAATAATCTAGTTAAATTTAATGCTAACAAAACTCAGTGTTGCCTTATGCCCGCCAAAAAGATCGATCATTTCCTGTTGTAAGTATGAATGGCTCAGTTCTTAAGTTTTCAGACTCTATTACTCTGTTGGGTGTGACTGTATCTTCAAATCTCTCATGGGTTGACCATCTTCTGTCAGCTACCAAAACAGCTGCTCGTAAAATAGGCTTTTGTACAGATCTAAGCAGTACTTTACCTCTCGACAACTCCTTTTGCTGTATAAGGCCCAAATTCGGCCTCATCTGGAATGTAATTCTCACCTTTGGGTTAGTGCTCCCCAATACGCTCTAGATATCGTTGATCGTATTCAAAAGAGAGCGATTAGGCTTATAAATGACCCGTCTTTAACTTCTCACATACAGTCCCTTGAGCATAGAAGGATGGTTTCAGTTCTTTCTTTGTATTATCGTTATTACAACGGCTATTGTGCTGGTGATTCTTTGATACCATCTCCGGCTATCTTTGCGAGAAACACTCGGTTCGCTCAATCACATCATCAGTATGAAGTACAAATCTCCACGTCGTACCAAACGGGCGCAATCCACATTTTTCTACACGGCTTCTAAACTCTGGAATGATCTCCCTAGTTCCTGTTTTCCTCTCACTTATGATATGAAAAATTTAAGGTAGCTGTTCATAGGCATCTATTGGCAATTCATTATCCCTCTATCCATCCTCCTAAGTGTTCCTGAGTGCTTAGGTACGATAGGCCTTATTTAGCCTGTTCAGGTCCACAATCATAAAAAATATATATATATATATATATATATATATATATATATATATATAGCACTGTGGAAAATCATAAAATGCCAAAAAGAAAGTCTAAATTTAATAGAGATTTGGAAAGTGAATATCCATTTATTAAAAGCCAACCTGATGTAAAGTACTTAAAATGTGCACAGTTTACACTTGCACATGGTGGAAAGGCGGATATTGCTCAACACATATCGACACACATAAAAAAATAGATGTTGCTGCTTCTAATAGTAGCAGTGTCGTCTTTTTTTCGTAAGGGCACATTTGGAAATGAACAAGAGCTAACTACGATTGAATGTACTTGATCATATCGCAACACGATCCACAATGAGTCCTTGCGTTCTATGGATTGAACTAGTAAGTTAATAAAAGTTGTTTCCAACAAACATATGCTAGAACCAAATCTGAAAGTATTGTGTACAACATTTTACAAAAAGAATCAAGCTCCATACAAAACGATCTGAGAACGGTCAATTTTCTAAAAATCTATACCGATTGTTCAAATTACGGGAGCGTAAAAATTTTTCCTATACTGGCATTACTCGTAAGATATTTTTGTGAAAGATAAGCGCATTCAAGTAAGTTTTGGAAGTTCAAGTGGTCACGGAATAGGAAGCTGGCTAGGTTGTATATTTAGAAGTATAATACCGTTATTTAAGTCTGGTCCAAAGGCTATCGGGAAAGAAGCTTCAGAACGTGTGCCAATATTCTTGATGACGTCATAGAGGATCGACCTATTAAGGATTCGTTTCAAGAAAGATTCCACGAGGCAGGTAGAAATCTTAAGCGTAAAGCCGACGAGAAAATCGATAAAATGATGGAGGGTTCGGGGTATAAAAGAGCACGCCTCTACGATTCCCGTTACCGTCTACCTTGTATGAGGTTTTTTCAGGGGGTTTTCCTGATACACATGTAGCGGCATGGTCACTGCGTATATGCACACCATGTGCGGCTACTTAGGCGAATGCTGGGGTAGTATTTCCCCCCTCAGAACCCTAACTCCGTTCCTTCCGATCCTATCCTGATCACACCCATCCTTAATCCCACCATACATATATACGTAATGTATGTATGTATGCTGGGAATCCATGATTGTGATTGAAAGAGCTCGGAAAGCTCGAGCAGCCGGCCCTCCCCCTTGGTGAGGGAATGAAATACGTGATCTTTCCTTTCCGATAATAACCAGTCTCCACCGAGAGCTGTTGCTAAGAAGAAGAAGACGCCTACTTACGACGATATATTTTCAAGATAATGGCTTTTCTACATACCCAATCGTGTGAATGCATCAAGTCCGAATTGGATTTGTGGTAAATGGATATTTTACAAACCCTTATCAGCTCTTAGTGATGATATCCCACTAGAGTTTGTAGTGACGGGAAATGGATCGATTACATAGATTTAAATCAGACTATGTTGTACATCACAGCTAAAATTTTGAAGCAAGACGATACAGCACTTACTGATGTGGATGTTGTGGCACCGATAAACAATTGGATGCATTCGCTTTTCTTACAAGTGGAGGTTTACTTAAATCAGAAGATGGTGTTATAACCAAGCAACACCTACGCCTACCGCTCATATATCGAAACGTTACTAAATTATGGAAATGAGGCCAAGAGTTCGCATCTAGATTGTACCTTATGGCACAATGATACAGCCGGTCAGATAAATATACTGGGGATGACCTTACAGCCGGACAGCTAATGGTTTATATATAAGGGCGTATTAAACCTTATTCTCTGGCACTGGTATTCATTTTTTGAATGAGGGTAACGATATATCGAGAAGCGATTACACCAACGGATACTGTCTAATGGCCTTTGACCTGACACCTGACTTGTTTGCTAACGCTAGCACGCACTGGAATTTAGTTAGAAACGGCTCGCTTCGGCTAGAAGTCGGATTTGGTGAAGAGCTCGCTGAAACCGTTAACTGTTTGGTGTATGCAGAATTCGATAACGTGATCGAGATCGATAAACATCGGAATGTGGTCGTTGATTTCATCTGTTAAAAGGAACAACTCTAGATTACAAACTGCAGTATCCAGAAGCAAGTGAAAGAGGATGGACGCATACTTGGACGTACAAGGGTTTAGCGGTGTTAACAAGGAATTCATACCGAAAGCGATTGCCGTGGTCACAACAGGTAAAGTTTTTGGAGGATAATTATCACGAACTGAAATGGTGGTCAGGTCATGTACACTACAACAATTTCCGTGAGGAGCTGATGATAGTGTTGCGACCATTTAACAAAATTCAGGTTAAGGGCAGTGAAAAACAACGGTTTTTAAGGTTTCTTAAAAGACTGATAATAAACCTTGACGAGAGTGATTGTCCGTCGCTTAAAAAATTGAAAAAGGAAGCAAAAGCATATAGTTGTTTAAACCATAACATCGCTGAACCTATGGGTTCACTAGAAAACGTCTTACTATTGCAAGACTGGGCGCATACCAATTCCAAAGATGTATGCGGCACAAGTGTTGAGATGCTTGAAATCGATTCCCAACCACAAGAATGTGTTTCGGCTTGTATGTGCTTCTAATCAGCTGCCACAACACGCACCTAGACCGTGTGCAATTATCGTAAACACGGATCCTGCAAACAAAGCAGGTCAGCATTGGACCGCTATCTACATTGACGAGAATGGTAATGGGGAATATTTTTATTCCTTTGAACAAGCTCCGCAAGGATATCATTTACGTTTCCTAGAGAAAAATTCCAGATGCTTCCTATACAATAAAACAATACTGCAAGATTACCATTCGAATGTGTGTGGACTTTATACGTGAATGTTTCTATATTTTAGATTACATAATTTACTGTTTGATTTTGTAAATAAGTTTTTCACTGTATCTTTAATCTTAAATGACGAGATAATCAAATTATTGTACAATTTTTGTTTTCCTACTATTCCAGCCTGATAAATAAAAAAGAGATTTTATGACTTTGTTTTTTAATTAAGCATTACGTAATACCTACTGTCATTTCTTTCTTTTAATCGTTTTATAAAAAGTTATAAATTTTAGCATTTATTATTAAACAAAGTATGCTACTCAATATTGGTATTATATAATTACACCAACTGTAATTAACTCTATGTTATATTTTAATGAGGATTTTATAATGAAACAATTTTGTGTGTATGTACATCATATAATATTTTATTTACATTCCAAAAATTACTTTTACTCGATAACCAGTTTTATATCAATTAAGCATAAGTCAAAACATAAAAAGTGGTATTAGTGTGCCTATACGTGCAGCAGAAAACGATAGTTATAACCTTAATTTATTTATTTAGTTGCACAGATTTAATTACAGCTAGTGCAAACAACATATCTTGTTTAAAAATATTAAGTGTTTGGATACCTAGGACCTGTGTATATACAACAATTTTAACGAGAGGATGGTGATTAAAGATATTTCAAAGGTAAGCAACCAGTTTTAATATTCGTTTAAAAAAACAATATTCTGATTACTGTGTCGTGTAATTAACTTTTAAATAATTTTTTGCATTGCGTGTTAAGATTAATTTAAAATGACAGTGACATTTAATTATTAGAACACAACCCCAATGTATAAATATATTTTCGTATGGGTAAAAGATCACAATCTGTAGATAGGAATTAAAAGAAATACAATTATGCAATCTCATTTGATAAAATAAAAATGAGTCCTAATACATATTAATAAACACAGCTTAATTAAAAATCTTTTTCAATTAGAACACGTGCAATTGCCTAACCTCCAGGGGTTGTACTGCTCTTAATATTACCAAAAGGACCTTAATTAGGGTCGAAAAAGGCCCCCTGAAAAGAAGCCGTCGCCCAGCCCCCAAGTCCAAGCCCAAGACCAAATCCTAAATACACCCCTCACGCGAGCAAGTACAAAATGGCATGGCTGTCAAAAAGGCTCTTAGTACAACAAAAAGGGTTGAAAATTCCATCAAGGGCTAAAAAAGGCATCCGAAAAGAAACCATAAAATAAGGCCGACAAAAAAAATTGCTGTCAAAAAGACCATAATTAGGGATGAAAATTCCATCAAGGGGTTGAAAAAGGCCTCCGAAAAGAAACCATAAAAATAAGGGTGAAAAATACCGTCTCCCAAGTGGGCATTTAAAAAATGGTGGGTTTTCCCCAAAAATCCAAAATGGCGCCCGTCTTCTACTGTTATACTTATTTAATTAAACTAAATTCGAACGAAAATGCATTACTGCTTTATTATAAGTTTTTGTTATGAGCGAATAAATTCAAAAATAAATATGTAATTAAAAATTATTATTATGTTTATTAAATCCATGAATGAAAAGCTTACCTCGAGTAAGGTTTGAACCTACGACCTGTACTTTGCTAGGGTACCGCGCTAACTACCTGCGCTATCGAAGTACAAGCCCCAATCGATGTAAATTTTGTCGTTATGTATGTAGAACTAACATAAATTCTAAATTTTAATGAGATAACAATGAAATTACTTATATTAATGGAATGTGAGCCTGCAATATCGCAAGCTGCTTTGGTATGTGTGAACCCTCGCGATATTTCAGGCTCACATTCCATTAATATAACTAATTTGGTTGTTATCTCATTAAAATTTAGAATTTACATCAGTTCTACATACATAAAGGCAAAATTTATATCGATTGGGCTTATACTTCGATAGCGCGATACTCTAGCAAAGTACAGGTCGTAGGTTCAAATCCTACAGGAGGTAAAGTTTTTATTTATGTAGTTAATAAAATTAACACATATAAAACAATCATATTATTATTATTTCGTAATCTTAGTACGAGTATGCAGAAATATAATTTTATTGATTTTTATCCTAGATCGATAGTCGCCATTTTATTCTTATTGTTCAGTTTTAAACACAATAAAGGATGATTTATGCATTTGCAACTTGCCGCGTTTACTTTAAATATTTTCTAATTAATTGTATACCTAAGTTAGTGAAGTAAATTTAATTTTTTCTTCTTAATTTTAAATACATCTATACAGGGTGTGTCTCTACTGCGTGGACGGAGGATTTCTCCTTAACTATTAGAAATATCAAAACCAATTTTGGTGTGGTAATACATAATCATTGGACCTACATTCTAAAAATATTTAGGTATATACAGGGTGATTGAAAAAATATGCCAACCGAAACTTGTGTTTTTTTAATGGAACACACTGTATATTTTTGCATTTTTGGATTTACTATTATATTTAGAATAAAAATATAGAAATTTGTAACTATATCACTAACCGTTCTGCAGATATCGTCACTTTAGTACCAAAATAGAGTTAACTTCGGAACCACGATGCGAGCGTTGTTACCACGATTTTGTAAATTTGTTTATACCACCGACTATTAATCATAGTCTACTAACAAACAAACTGGGAAATTTTTCGAAAACATGTAAAACTATACAGCATGATTAACTTACGCGAAATGTAATTTTTCCCAATTTTTTCAAATGCAACACCCTGTATATTTTTTCACATTTCGATTTCCCCTAAAAAGTAGATACTACGTGATAATAGGTTTGTAGACATAAGACGGACCATTCTTGAGATATTGACGCTTTATTTGAAAATATTGACATACAGAAGAACAAATAAAACAAAATCCAGACTAAATAAGAAAATACGAATGGCAAATAAATTCTTTAACTGATAGGAAAGTTAACAACTAAACAATAAAATAATTCTCCACACCTAAAAATAAGTTGAGCAAATAAACATAAACGAATAAACCCATAAATTCAAATTAAATGTTAAAAATGTTGACCACGCCTAGCTAAACACTGTGCAATTCGTTCGGTAAACGAAAGATTCGCTCGCAACAACATTAGAGGCGAAATGGATTGCAACGCAGCTCTAATTCTATTTTTCATATCTTCGCTTGTGGTGGGAGGATGTTGGTAAACTTTTTCCTTAACGCTGCCCCAAAGGAAGAAATCAAGAGGCCTAAGACCACATCGTCCTATCCACCTCATCGGATAATTTCTATCGAGATATTGACTAACGTTGATTGCGTAGTGTGGAGGAGCGCCATCCAGTTGAAACCACATCGTACGAATATTATCTACCTCGATATTTTCCAAAAGCTCGGGTAAATCATTTTCCAAAAACTATAAATATCTTTCACCAGTAGGACTCCCATCAAAGAAAAAAGGACCAACCATATTAAAATTGATTATACCACCCCACACATTAACTGACTATCGATGCTGGTGATCAACAACTCTTAAGATGTGTGGATTAGTATCTGAATAGTGATGATAGTTATGTGTATTAATATTGCCATTATTGTGAAAAGTCGCCTCATCTGTAAATAGAATGTTATTAACAAAATTGGGTCCTTCATTGACTTTAGTAGTTACCCATTGGCAAAAAGATTCCCGATTTTGAAAATCTATTTCACTTAAAGCTTGATGTTGCTCGATTTGATAAGGGTGCAGTTTGTTTTTTTTTAATAAAGTTGCGAACTGTATTCCTATTTAGGTCTAGGTGTGTACTTAGCTTTCTGGTACTGATTTGCGGATTTTTTTATAAGAGATGCCACAACTTGAAACTCAATTTCTTCATTTGGGCTTGTTTAGCCCCTAAATAAGGTCATTTTGACCATACGAAGAGCCTTTATGGCGGTCTAACCCCTTAGTTAAGGGTGTTGGATGCCCCTAGGGTATGGTCTAGCAGCCATTTTGTCTGTATTAAGGTGGAGGCTTTAAGGCCCTATGGCCTCATTAAGGCACGGCCAAACCCACTCCTTTAACTGAGTGGTTGTACGTATATTAAGACGGGGCTAAGGCTAGACGAAACCCACCTTTCACCTGATTGGCTCACGTAATGTCCACCTTTGCTGACTTCTGATTGATCCTTAGACCGACTGCTCAGCAGCTGTACTCTGATTGGAGGATTAATTCTCTGCATTCTGATTTGTTATGGCGGGAAATTTGAAATTGTATTCTAATAAGGGGGCCTAATGCTAGCTTGTAAGGCAGGTGTAGGGCTTTGGAACTTGCTCTAGAGGCTTCGCTCCCTCTTGTGATCGAAACTTGTTCGTGGATTGCCGAGACCCCATTGGCTGGAAATTTGAATTTAATAAGGAACCTAATGCTAACTTGTAAGACAGGTGTAGGGCTTCGCAGCTTACTCTCGAGGCTTCTCCCCCTCGTCCTGTTCGGAACTTGTTCGGGGCCTTCGTACATTATCGAGACCCCATTGGCGGGAAATTTGAATTTGTATTATAATAAGGGGCCTAATGCTAACTTGTAAGACAGGTATATCTCTTCGGAACTTGCTTTTGGGGCTTCGCCCTCTGTTCTCTTGGCGGTAAATTTGAACTTGTATTTAATTCTCGACATACAACGCTTATCACTATCATCAGACAGCCATGATAATAATATCACGCAAATTCGGAAATTCCTCTGGTAAAAAGGGGCTTAGATTTATAAACAATACTGAACGCACTGTCTCGTTTTGAAAACGGTCAAATACTCCATGACAAATAAACAAGCTGACTTCCATAACCAAACTCGAAATCAGGTCATTATATTATTTTACATACAAGGGATTGCTTGTCGGAAATACCTCTGACAAAAAGGCCCTAGATTTACAAGTAAGGTTGAACGCCCCATTTCGTTTTTGAAAATGGTCAAATGCCCGTGGGCAAATAAACAAGCTGCCCTCCATTTACAATTTTGATAATACAGATGGGATTTAAAACTAACACCGATTTCATTTCGTAAGGCAACTATAGGACTTATTTTACCCCAAAGCATATCATTTTATCATCAGACCCTCATAATAATAATAATAACACCCAAAATCGTAAATACCTCTGACAAAAAGCCCTTACATTTATAAACAAGCTTGAATGCGCTATTTAATTTTTGAAAATGGACAAATGCCCCGGGGTCAAATACCGATATCGTTTCCTAAGGCAGATATAGGGCGCTGTGTTTTATTTTACACAACGCTTATCATTATCATTACACAGCCATAATATTAATAATATCACGCAAATTCGGAAATACCACTGGTAAAAAGGGGCCTAGATTTATAAACAATCTTGAACGCACTATTTCGTTTTGAAAAAGGTCAAACACTCCGTGGTAAATAAACAAGCCGCCTTTTATCTACAATTTTGATAATACACGAACGTTTTGAAGTTAACACCGATTTCATTTCGTAAGGTAGTTATAAGACGCTGTTTTACTTTATCCACGCTCATCATTATCATTAGACAGCCATAATAACAATAATATCCCTCAAATTAACGTGTACACTATTGGTAAGTTTTGCATATAGTGATAAAACACATTTTTACAGTTAAAGCTGTAAAAATACCACAACAGCAGATATAACCATACTTGAGATCAGACCACTAGCAATTAAATAAAGTAGGTAAAAGAAGGGGTAAGGTTGAAAAACGAGCACTTACCAGGGTTGTTCGGGATAAACGTATTTGGAACAACACCTTGATAGGTTAAACAGCTGGTCACAACACATACGCTTTAGACGTCTTACTTATAACAGAATAATA
This sequence comes from Vesta saturnalis, assembly GCA_036346205.1. NCBI lineage: Eukaryota > Metazoa > Arthropoda > Insecta > Coleoptera > Lampyridae > Vesta > Vesta saturnalis. The sequence goes on along the minus strand of JARFJB010002352.1, from coordinate 169,837 downwards.
TAAAGTACTTAGAGCCCTCCAATCATCATTAGCATAAAGTAATTATTTTCTGCTTACAACAGTTATGTAACCACAATAACAAACTTTCACTATTCAAGTATATGGAAAAAATACAAGTCCCACATTAGTGAAACCTTTATGAAAGTTAAGTGGATTCGAATTAATAATGTTCACGTTCTTTGAGCGTGTCAAAAAATTCCTTAGATTACACTTATTTTTAAAAGCATACTTGTTTGTTTGTGACGTCATCTAGCGAGTCTTCCAGCAGTCATTCATATACAGTAATTATATCCTGGATTTCCCCAGTTATGTAACTGAAATAACATCCTTCCAATGTGAAACCTTTATGAAAGTTAATTGGATTAGGATTATATGATACGTACACGTTCTTTGCGCATGACAAAAAATCCCACCAATTAGATTACACTGATATATATATTTTTGTGACAAGGATCATAATAACAATCATTATGGTACTAGCCGTGAATATTATCAGACGAGGCGTCATCCGAGTCTGATAACACGGCGTGTGCCATAATGGTTGTTTATGATCCGTATTTCATACAAAATTTTATGTTCCGGCGATTTTTGTGTAATGAAATTTTTTGTTGCATTTGAATTTACATAATGACAAGTTTTAGTGACGGAAAGTAGATTTCCGCCAAGTGTAAACGTAGCTTAATTTAAATATTTTTGCCTACTAAACCTATACATTTTTTTCATTATAGTACTTAGTACTAGTTCTGTAATGAATTCATTATAGTACTCAGTCCAATAGAGTGCGCCATTTTGACACTAAAAATGAAATCCTTAATAATGTCATTATGATACACCTGAATATAAAACATATTAAAAGCATCTTTACATCGCACTTTTTGCTGAATATCAATATATATATATATATATATATATATATATATATATATATATATATATATATATATATATATATATCAATCAAGATCACATTTCTTTTTTATGACATAACTGGGTCCAACCTACTGGCCGCCTGATCCAAAAAAAGTACCAGATCTTTTGGACTTCTTCGTCGTTAATGGTATCTCAAACTCCCACTTGGACATAGAATCTAATAATGAGCTTTCATCCGATTATTTACCTATCATAGCAACAATCAGCACAACTATTACAAATACTAAGAGAGTATCTAAGTTACACAACTCCAAAACCGACTGGTACACACACGGAAACACAATAAGCAACAACATAAACCTAAAAGTAAGACTCAAGAACCCCCAAGAGTTAGACGAAGCTATGAATAGCCTAACCTCGATTATCCAAAAAGCAGGTCAAGAGGCCACACCACATATGGAGCCCCAAAACAGAAACATAAACACTCTACTGGAAATCAAAAAGATGATTGCTGAAAAAAGGAAAGCCAGAGCTAAGAGACAACATAGTCATGGACCAACAGATAAATTAGCATACAACCATCTAACTAACAAACTAAAAGACGCACAACACAAATCCTTTCAAAATTATATCCTAAACTTTAATCGGTACGACAATTCAATATGGCGACCGATTAAAGCAAAATCTAAACCCGTACACCTGAACCCCCCAATCCGTAAACAAGATCCTATTCCGGGACTATGGGCAAGGAGTAACCAAGAGAAGGCGAACCTTTTTGCTGAGTATCTCGCTGAAGGTTTTACACCTCATGACAACACACCAGATCAAGAAATCTCACAATTCTTAAACGACAATCCACCTTCCACAGAACCTTCAAATGCATTAACACCAACAGAAATAAAAAAAGCAATAACTCTTTTAAATAATAAAAAAGCACCTAGCCCGGACCAAATAACGCCTAAGATGTTGAAGGAGCTTCCCAGAAAAGGCATAGTGATACTCACATACATATTCAATGCCGTCCTAAAGCTGCAATATTGGCCTAGACATCTAAAACAAGCAGAAATAATTATGATCCCCAAACCAGGTAAAAACCCAAATCACATATCCTCGTACAGACTCATAAGTTTATTATCCATTGTATCCAAATTACTCGAAAAATTGCTCCTCAACAGATTCAGTTTGCTGCTTCCCAGACCATCAATTCGGATTCCGTCATCAACATTCAACTATCCAACAGTGCCACCGAGTCGTTCATGAAATTAATAAATCTCTAGAGGAAAAAAATACTATACCTCGGTCTTCCTCGATGTAGGTCAAGCTTCGACAAGGTACGGCACGATGGCCTTCTATACAAAATCAAGCACTATATTCCATCATATTTCAAACTGCTCAAATCCTACCTAAGTGATCGCCAACCTAGAACCAAAGTAAATGGTGTATTATCAGATTTCTTCCCAATGAAGTTTAGAGTTCCACAAGGCTCCGTACTGGGCCCCATGCTTTATCTACTGTATACTGCGGACCTACCAACTACACCAAATACATTAACTGGAACTTTCGCTGATGACACAGCTATCCTTGCAAACCATGAAAATCCTATTCCAGCATCATCCTATCTCCAAGATCACCTACATGCTCTTCAAATCTGGACTAACAAATGGAAAATCAAAATCAACAAATCCAAATCAGCACAAGTAACCTTCGCTTTAAGAAAAGGACAGTGTCCCTTAGTTACCCTGAACAATTCCACTATTCCCCAAATTCCTCAGTACGATACTTAAGATTACATTTAGATGAAAAACTTAACTAGAAGGAACACATCTCAAAGAAAAAAAAAGCAGCTAGACCTAAGATTTAGAGAATTATGTTGGTTACTTGGAAGATCACGACTAGCACTAAACGACAAAATTCTCCTATATAAGACAATAATTATAGCCATCTGGACCTACGGTATTGAGTTATGGGGTTGTGCCAGTATATCTAACATAGCCATCCTTCAGAGATCACAATCCAAAATGCTTCGTGAAATGACAGACGCTCCCTTACTTTTAGTATATGTTTACAGCTAGAGAATATTGCTGTGATAAGATATATGATATAGACGTTGATAGTTGGATCAGACCTCGTAAATAACTTTAAATCTCAAATAAGTGAAACTGACTGTTAACATTTACACATTTTGACGTGTTTCTTGACAGTATTCGTCTTCAGGTATTAAAAAAATCGTAAGCAATCTACAGCAGTTTGTTTTTACAAGATGTGATCTTATTCAACAGGTTATGAAGCGTGTCTTAATTTTGCAAACTGTGCTGCATTGACAGCTGAACCAGCCACAGTAAATGTTTCTGCTTTTATCATTCTTACCTTTTAATATAAAATTGCTTTTTGTTTTCTAGAATATAAACATAAAAATTATTAATCATCACGTATCTAGCTGATTTTATAATTAAGTTGTTAAAGTTTGATATTGCTTTATCAAAATAGCGAGCGAATGATGACTTACACGTCTTTATCTAACCTCTCTTAAATACCCGAGAATCTATATGCACCGTATAATTTACTTTTATCATTCTTATCTATTAATATAAAAGTGGCTTTTTGTTTTCTACAATATCATCATAAAAATTGAGTGTGAATGACGACTTACACGTTTTTACATAAGGAGTTTTTACCCCAGACGTGATAGAAGTAATTGAATAGTATAAGTTTGTTATTGTTTTTTCAAAATAGTGAACGAATGACGGTTGAATATCTTTTACAATGCATTGTTAACTATAATTATTTTTCTTTAAGTAACTAAATAATTAACAGTTTTAATAACCTAGTGAAAGTTTGCCATTACTTTAACAAAATTTTGAGATAATGTCGAATTGTACACCTTTAATTAATTACCGATTTTACGCAGGATTTAGAATCGCAGTTAAATAGTGGAAGTCTGATATTGTTGTATCAAAATTGTGTTTTCAATGCTAACTTAGCAGACTTTACAATATGTTAATATCCATAAATTCTACATTTATTTTTAGAACGTTAGCTAATTAAGGAAACACTGTTTACGCTACTTGTTTTTTCCTGTTGCATAAAAGACCTCGGAATGTGTGTGTGTGTGTGTGTGTGTGTGTGTGTGTGTGTGTGTGTGTGTGTGTGCGTGCGTGTGTGTGGGTGCGTGCGTGCGTGTGTACGTGCGTGCGTGCGTTAGTGTGTGTATAAAAACCCAATAAGGTATTCTTTAGCTTCAGTTACAATTTTATTGCTCGTGTGCCAATTTTCCGTTTTTTCTTCTTCAATACAACACTGGTGAGTTATTGTTTTTTGTCTTAGCTTTTACTTTATTTATTTTATTCGCCAGTGCAATTTTTTAATATTTTATTATAATTACAGATATGCATTTAGCTAACCTAGGCGCTACAACTTGTTTTAAAACTTTTAAAAATGTTAAGAACCTAGAGATTAATGTTGAATGCAAAATACTCACTCTTGGAGTCATATCAACAAAGTATGGTGCAAGGGTTACTGTGGAGCTAGCTGAATTTAAATGCATACTACCTGAGCGTTTCTACAAATTTTTCAAGGTCTACGACCAGTGCATATGCCAATTTAATGAGCAGTTGAAGATTAAATATGTTTCATTAGTTTCTTTAGGAGCTTCGGGGAAAACAACAAATTTAATATTCAGGTAGTAAACGGTATTATACATTTATTTTGTTATGTGTTATTGATTTAATAAAATTCTTGCTTCGTTGTGCATGAGATTAATTTGGTCGTGATTGGGTTTGAACGGCAGAGATTTAATTATGACTCATAATTAAAACAAAATGATTTCGATACATTGTGGATCATAATTAATATATTGTACGTAATAGTGGTTTGAGACCCTGATGCATACGGCGGACCTTAAAACTTAGCGTTAGACTCCTTACTTCAAATTTCCTTCCATAACCATTACATGGCTCTATATGTACTTTTAAAAATATACTATGAGATGGTGCCACAAATTCAAATTTTTGGTCAAGGGGGCGAAGGCCTGAGAGTAAGTTGCTAAGCCCTACATCTGTCTTACAAGTTAGCATTAGGTCCCTTATTACAATACAAATTCATATTTCCAGTCATAACCTGCAGAGACTTAAATACAAATTAAAATTTTTCGACAATGGGGCCACGACAAGGGGGAAAAAGCCCGAGAGCAAGTTGCTCAGCCCTACACCTGCCTTACAAGTTAGCATTATGCCCCTTATTATAATACAAATTTAAATATCCGCCCAATAATATCTCGAAAATTCAGGAAGACCCCGAACAAGTTCCGATCACAACAAAGCGGACGACGCCTCGAGAGCAAGTTGCGAATCACTACACCTGTCTTACAAGTTAGCATTAGACCTCCTTGTTAGATTCAAATTTCCCGCCATAACCTATCAGAATGATAATCAGAGCACAGCTGCTGATGTAGTGAGGCTAAGGACCAATCAGAAGGGAATGGGTGTGGTCACGCCTTAATCGAACCATAATTTCCTTAAACCCCCACCTTAACGCAGACAAAATTGCCGCTAGACCACACCCTAGGGGCATCCAACACTCGTAACAAGGGGTTAGACCGCCAATGTTGTGTTAATGTTGTCAAAAGGGCCTTAATTAGGGGCCTCACTCCGGGGCGGGGCTATAACGTTACAAAAAAGTGGTGGTGGGTTACTGGCCTCCTAGTATACTAACATGCAACAGAAAAAACCTTTATCAAAATTAAATGGAATGTTTTCCGTTCAATTTTGATATTCAAATTCCAGTTCAGAGAAAATAAAACACATAAACGTTTCTTTATTTACACTATTAGAAATCGTACCTACAGTTGTCCGAAGCAAACACGGTAGCTGAGAGAGCGGAACTAGCGCTGTCGTCTTTTTCAGAGTACATTCAGGTTAAGACGTATTTTGGCGGTAAATTTAAATATTTGAAAATTGGTTCTTGAACCGCAACACAAGTAACTACGTAGACAGCATGAAATTAGCAGCTTGTATTTGACATTTTTAACGTCATGTATTAGGTAAATGAGAACTATTTTCAGTGTTTTCTATTATTATATACGTTTGTCTAGATCTCGGCCCACAAATACAAAAAAAAATGTTATTACAAAATGCAAAGCAAAGATTGTACATTTAAAGTTTTATTCACTGTCCGAAACTTCTTCGTCAGAGTTTGTGTCATCGTCAGATAGCCCAGTATTAATTGTGATAATCAATTTTTCAACTTCTTGATCCATCAATCCGTTTCGCTGCCACATTTCTTCGGCTATATGATCGACGTGTATGCAATGTTTTTCCCAATCTGATTGGATTATTTCGGCAAAAGCTGTTCGCACTAAATTTTCTATTTGAAGGCCACTTTGATCGACGTTATGCATTGCCACTTTGTGTTTTGCCATACTCCATATCAACTCGATGGGATTTAAATAGCAATGATAGGGTGGTAAGCGTACTACAGTGTGACTATGGTTCTACAACAATTCGTCAACATAATATCGCTTAGCTTGATTTTGTGCCTTAACAAATGTTATTAACTCAGCCTTTCGCATTTCACTGGTAGTAGAAACCCCATTGTTTTCAAGCCAATCACGAATATATTGCTTACGTGCAGTTTGGGTTGGGGGTTTATTGGTCCAAACAGGGGCATAAGTACGCGTTCCACAATTCTGTACCCCGGGTATAAAAAAGATGAGCAAATACCTCTTCAAACTCATGATGTCTTAAAACACAAAGTTTGCCTCAATTTACGCCGATTTGAGAAGCAAACACGGTCATATATTCCTTTTCCTGACTTCTGAATACTTGACACAAAAAAGTTTATTAACTTTAGAATGAAAAAAATATAAGATTTGGGAAAGAACAGAAGACCAAGGTATTAGGTAAACAAATACCTCTTCAAACTTATGATGTCCTAATAAACTATTTTTGCCTCGATGATTGTTACAGTCGAGTTAGACAGATTTCAGAATCAAACAGGGGCACAAGTACGTGTTCCATACTTCTGTACCCCTGGTATAGCAAAGGTGAGAAAATACCTCTTCAAACACATGATGTCCTAAAACACAACGTTTGCCACAATTTACGCCGATTTCAGAAGCAAACAGGGTCATAGATTCCTCTTCCGGACTTCTGAATACTTGACACAAAAATGGTTTGTTAATTTTAGAATCAAAAGAACTATAAGAATTAGGAAGGGTCAGAAGACCAACGTATTAGGTAAACAAATACCTCTTCAAACTCATGATGCCCTAATACATAAAGTTTGCCTCAATTTACGCCGATTTGAGAAGCAAACACTGTCATAGATTCCTTTTCCTGCCTTCTGAATACTTGACACAAAAAAAGTTTGTTAATTTTAGAATGAAATAACTATAAGAATTAGGAAAGAACAGAAGACAAAACGTATTAGGTAAACAAATACCTCTTCAAACTTATGATGTCCTAGTAAACTATTTTTGCCTCGATGATTGTTACAGTCGAGTTAGACAGATTTCAGAACCAAACAGGGGCACAAGTACGTGTTCCACACTTCTGAACCCCTGGTATAATAAAGGTGAGAAAATACCTCTTCAAACACATGATGTCCTAAAACACAACGTTTGCCACAATTTACGCCGATTTCAGAAGGAAACAGGGTCATAGATTCCTCTTCCGGACTTCTGGTTGCTTGTCACAAAAAAAGTTTCTTAATTTTAGAATCAAAAGAACTATAAGGCTTAGGAAGGAACCGAAGACCAAAGTATTAGGTAAGCAAATACCTCTTCAAACTTATGATGTCCTAATACACAATTTTTGCCACGACGATTATTATAGTCAGGTTAGACAGGTTTCACAACCAAACAGGGGCACAGGTACGTGTTCCACACTTCTGTACCCCTGATATAAAAAAGGTGAGCAAATGCCTCTTTAAACACATGATGTCCTAATACACAAATTTTGCCCCAATTTACGCCGATTTCAGAAGCATACAGGGTCATAGGTTCCTCTTCCAGCCTTCTGAATACTTGACACAAAAGAGGTTTGTTAATTTTAGAATCAAAAGAACTATAAGAGTTAGGAAAGAACAGAAGACCAAGGTACTAGGTAAACAAATACCTCTTCAAACTTATGATGTCCTAATACACTATTTTTGCCTAGATGATTGTTACAGTCGGGTTAGACAGCTTTCACAACCAAACAGGGACACAAGTGCGTATTCCACACTTCTGTACCCCTCTTATAAAAAAGGTGAGCAAATACCTCTTCAAACTCATGATGTCCTAACACACAAATTTTGCTTCGATGATTTTTACAGTCGAGTTAGACAGATTTAAGAACCAAAGAGAGGCACAAGTACGTGTTCCACACTTCTGTACCCCTGGTATAAAAAGGTGAGCAAATACCTCTTCAAACTCATGATGTCCTAATATAGAAATTTTGCCTCAATTTACGCCGATTTCAGAAGCAAGCAGGATCATAGATTCCTCTTCCAGACTTCTAAATACTTGACACAAAAAAGGTTTGTTAATTTTAGAATCAAAAGAACTATAAGAGTTAGGAAAGAACAGAAGATCAAAGTATTAGGTGAACAAATACCTCTTCAAACTGGTGATGTCCTAATACACAATTTTTGCCTCGATGATGGTTACAGTCGGGTTAGACAGATTTCAGAAACAAACAGGGACACAAGTACGTGTTCTACACTTCTGTACCCTCTGTATAAAGGTGAGCAAATACCACTTCAAACTCATGATGTCCTAATACACAATTTTTGCCTCGATGAATGTTACAGTCGAGTTAGACAGATTTCAGAGCCAAACAGGGACACAAGTACGTGTTCCACACTTCTGTACACTGGTATAAAAAAAGGTGGTCAAATACCTCTTCAAACTCATGATGTCCTAATACACAAAGTATGCCTCAATTTACGCAGATTTCAGAAGTAAACACGGCCGTAGATTCATTTTCCGGACTTCTGAATACTTGACGCAAAAAAGGTTTGTTAATTTTAGAATGAAAAAAACTATAAGAATTAGGAAAATACAAAAGACCAAGGTATTAGGTGAACAAATACCTCTTCAAACTTATGATGTCCCAATACACAAATTTTGCCTCAATTTACGCCGATTTCAGAAACAAACAGGGTCATAGATTCTTCTTCCGCACTTCTGAATGCGTGACACAAAGAAAGTTTGTTAATTTTAGAATCAAAAGGACTATAAGAATTAGGAAAGAACAGAAGGCCAACGTATTAGGTAAACAAAAATGTCTTCAAACTTATTACGTCCTAGTATACAATTTTTGCCTCGATGATTGTTACACTCGAGTTAGACAGATTTCTGGACCAAACAGGGGCACAAGTACGTGTTCCACACTTCTGTACCCCTGGTATGAAAAATGTTAGCAAATATCTCTTCAAACCCGTGATGTCCTAATACACAAAGTTTGCCTCAATTTACGCCGATTTTAGAAGCAAACACGGTCATATATTCCTCTTCCAGACTTCTGAATACTCGACACAAGAAAGGTTTGTTAATTTTAGAATGAATTGAACTATAAGAATTAGGAAAGAACAGAAGATCAAAGTATTAGGTAAACAAATACCTCTTCAAACTTATGATGTCCTATTACACAATTTTTGCCTTGATGGTTGTCACAGTGGGGTTAGAAAAGAAGCAGAAGCACGTGTTCCACACTTCTGTACCCCTGGTATAAAGAGGGTGAGCAAATACCTCTTCAAACTCATGATGTCCTGATACATAAATTTTGCCTCAATTTACCCCGATTGCAGAAGCAAACACGGTCATAGATTCCTCTTCCGGACTTCTGAATTAGGAAAGAACAGAAGACCAAAGTGTTAGGTAAACAAATACCTCTTCAAACTTGTGATGTCCTAATACACAATTTTTGCCTCGATGGTTGTCACAGTCGAGTTAGACCGATTTTAGAACCAAACAGGGGCACAAGTACGTGCTCCACACTTCTGTACCCCTGGTATAAAAAGGTGAGCAAGTACCTCTTCAAAATCATGATCCCTAATAAGGAAAGTTTCCATCAATTTACGCCGATTTCAGAAGCAAACAGGGTCATAGATTCCTCTTCCGGACTTCTGAATACTTGACACAGAAAGGTTTATTAATTTTAGAGTAAAAAGAACTATAAGCATTGGGAAAGAACCGAATACCAAAGCATTAAGTAAACAAATACCTCTTCAAACTTGTGATGTCCCAATACACAATTTTTGCCTGTATGATTGTTACAATCGGGTTAGACAGGTTTCGGAACCAAACTGGGACACAAGTACGTGTTCCACACTTCTGTATCCCTCGTATAAATAAGGTGAGCAAATACCTCTTTGAAACTCATGTTGTCCTAATACACAAATTTTGCCTCAATTTACGCCGATTTCAGAAGCAAACACGGTCGCAGATTCCTCTTCCGGACTTCTGAATACTTGACACAAGAAAGGTTTGTTAATTTTAGAATCAAAGAACTATAAGGATTAGAAAAGATCAAATGACCAAAGTATTAGGTAAACAAATACCTCTTCAAGCTTATGATGTGTCTTAATACACAATTTTTGCCTCGATGGATGTCTCAGTCGGGTTAGACAGATTTCAGAACCAATCAGGGGTACAAGTACGTGTTCCACACTTCTGTACCCTTGGCATAAAAAGGTGAGCAAATTCATCTTTAAACTCATGATGGCCTAATACAGAAAGTTTTGCCCCAATTTACGCCGATTTCAGAAGCAAACAGGGTCATATGTTCACCTTCTGGACTTCTGAATACTTGACACTTCTGTACCCCTGGTATAAAAAAGTTGAGCAGATACCTCTTCAAACTCATGATGTCCTAAAACACAGAGTTTTCCACAATTTACGGTGACTTCAGAAGCAAACGGGGTTATAGGTTCCTCTTACGGACTTCTGAATATTTGACACAAAAAAGGTTTGTTAATTTTAAAATCAAAAGAACTATAATAATTAGGAAAGAACAGAAGACCAAGGTATTAGGTAAACAAATACCTCTTCAAACTTTTGATGTCCTAATACACAATTTTTGCCTCGATGTTTATTACAGTCGGATTAGACAGATTTCAGAACCATACAGGGGCACAAGTACGTGTTCCACACTTCTGTACCCCTGGTATAAAAAAGGTGAGCAAATACCTCTTCAAACTCATGATGTCCTAGTACACAAAGTTTGCCTCAATTTTTTCGATTTCAGTTGCACACTATGGTATGGCGCATTATCCATTACAACATACCATTAGGTGATAAATTTGGAATTAATTGTTTTCTACCCACTGCATAAAATTATGATGGTTCATATCATGGTAATCTCCTGATTTGCTTTTAGATTTAAATATTAACAACCCATTACTCGCAAAGCCGTAGGTACCACCTGCGTGTACAATAATGTATCGTTGACTAGATCTATCGGTTCGGTGTACGACAGGCTGGTGTTCAGATTGCCAACACTTGCTGACACCATGTGACGGTTGGATATATGTTTCATCCAAACCGTTACCGGGTTTCTTGTTTTCCCTCAGAGCATTATTCTCTCGCAGCTTGCGTAAGTAGCGAGAACGCCAAGCAACGATATCATAGCGTTCCATCAATAATTTTTTTTTATTGTGGCATTTTTTAACTTTAAATCCTACATTTAGTAATTGCTTTCGAAGCGTATCTTCTTCACCAGCATAATTTACTTTGTCCTTCATTTTATCAACCAATATTTTTATTGTTGGAACTTTCTTGTCAACGGTATAAACTTCCTGAACTCCCCTTTTTAAAATGCCTAAGTCACAATCATCAAAAACTGATTTGTTTGATCATCCGCTTCGTTTCTTTTTAGAAGGTAATTTTATTAACTTATTTTCAGATAACTGCTTTTCCTTTCTAATTCTCATTATAGTTGGTAACGATTTACTGACAGCTGCAGCTAGTTCGCTGACCTTCTCCAAAGGAAAACTCCATTCACCAGCAGCTTTCTGTCTATCAAAGAATTCAATCACTTTACTAATAATGTTTCGTGCTTCGGAATGAATACTTTTCTTCGATTTAAGTTCCATATTTCTAACCTAAAAGACAATTTATTAAACATAAGATGTTAGCTAAAATATTTATACATACCTATTTTTACAAATACAACTAGCATTATTGCGTTGAAAAAGCAGATTTTACTAACGAGTAACGCAGAATAAGAAAGAAATTAACACACAACTACAAACAATACTGTTAAGTATAAATTTGATTTGTGAATGTACTAAAATAAATATTTTTATATTTTTGTGTGATTGGTTAAAAATCTTGCCCCTTCATATATTTCAAATAAAATTCTTTTAATTGACATATTTTTCGATCTTGTTTGCACTGTATCTGGTGCCTCGTTGAAAGCCGATGACGTAACTGCGATGTGGTCAACTCGATGACGGAATTGGGCCGATGCAATTGACGCCTTGCTTATTTTGTTCTCACCATATCTTGTTTATACCTTTTTTGTGGATTAAGTCTATTGCAATTTTCTTTCCAACACTTTTAATGATTTTTGTAAATAATTTCTTGGTATATTTATAATAGTCAATTATTACTTTAATCGATCAAATTTTAACGACAAATAGCTTGCGCGACGAACTGCAAGCGAACTACCAACGGCCGTGCTTTTAATTGTCAATATTATCCCGTTACTTTTCTTTATATATCGATCTATTACACTGCATCGATTGTCTTATTTTACATTTAATCTTGGAATACTTTCGATGCGTACAGAAAACGTGATTTTTAATTATTGCGTAACCTTTAACGCGATTTTAATGTCTTGCACAATCTTTTTTATTGTCACCAACTTGACACTATTTGTACTTTGTTTACGTAGCCTTTTATTATTTTAATAAGGAAGGTAATTTCACTTCTTCCCTATTACACACTAAATTTTATCTTGCTTTACGTCTAATTTTAGGGCAACTTCACTATCTTGCAATTTGTGCCTCGGCGACGAAGTACTCTGTTGATTTTCAACCAACTCTGATCGCCTACTTAAGGAGACTTTTAAAAATGCCACGTCATTATGACAGCGTCTTTCCCTCTACAAAACATTTATGTTTCCGCAACTGCCGCGTTTATTTAAATACTTTCCAATTAAATATGCAAATAACGTGGTGAAGCAAACTTAATATTTTCATCTTAATATCAAACACATACAAATACAAATAATTAATAACCATTTCTTTATCTAAAAAAACAAAATATCTAATTAATGTCGTATAACTTCGCGTGCAATTTGAAATTTTCTAAGGAACCCGTTACACAGTTCGAGTAAATTTAAATTCATTTGTAGACCATATAGCTTTTTTAGGTACAACATTTTTCTTTTTCGCTTAACTTTTTTGGAGGTTTTTTGTTTTTTTGGTGCGACATCGCAAATGGAAATATCAAGAATATTATCTTAAATATTCCGAGAAGTTGCATCTTCAGTTTGTAAATGTACATCGGCATGCACCAGATCATTACTAGGATCCACTAAATCATTACCATAAGTTATTTCAACTTCGGAACGTAACATCTACCCTGGTAAATGGTATCAAGGTACCAACGTCTTCAACGTTTGTAAATTGGCCATCTTCTGGCGGAAATGCCACAATATCAGAACAGAGAAAAGAGCTATTTTCCTCCAGAAGTTGAACTAACTCGTGAAGCTTCAATCTAAAAAAAAGCATTCCAATTCAATGTAAAACTGCATCATTGCTCATAACATTTTGCTTATGCTAGTGGCTGGTGCCACTTGTAGGTGACATTTATTTGTAAATAAAAACAAGATTTATTTGATATTTTATAATTGACCCTTCTCACTATTGAAATTACACATCCTTTAGCTCTAACTTGAAACAGCTAAGAATCCAACTACTTACAGTTTTTTCTTTTCATAGCACTCCTTCCACGTTGACGAACAAGGCTTATCCATTTTCATAAATACGCAACCACCTTCAATCACACAACACGACTGGAACATTTAGTGATGTAGTTAAACCGAATCCACTGTCCCAGTACAATCCTACAGAGCTATCTATCAGACAGTAGCTGACTTTCATCAATTACAGTATTATTTTTGGCATTACAGCTTTCCATGTATGGTGCACCTACAGGTGACATTGGTAACTAGACGAGTAAAAAAACCTTTCGGTGGGATGAAATGTGCTGCGCATATCTTTCATAACGGTATTCAAACATCAGCAGACCGCTTGCCTATTGTCATTGAAGCCATTATTGTGAAATTATATCGCTATTTCTACATTTATTCTGTTCGTGGTGAACAATTAACAGAATTTTGTGAGTTTGTTAATGTTAAATACCAAGCAATATTGATACTGTAAACCAGATGGTTAGCGTTGCTACATTCAATAGAAAGAATAGGTATTAAAAATGTACAACCCGTTATAGTTACTTCCTATCTCGAGAAAAATGCCCCACATTTCGTTTCTTAATAGTTCTATGGCTTTATCTAATTTAAAGCAACACTTAATATTAGGGAAAAATGAAGTCTTTTTGCCAAATCAAGTTGGATATTGCTAAAAAAACCTGTGATGAGATGAAATCGTGTGCATTAAAAATACACAACCAGTCAAAAAATGAAAGAGTGGAAAGAAGTTTCTCTTTTTACTGACAAACAATGTTTCGAATTCTTTAACCACTTCAAGAGTGAAGATGTAAATGTGCTTGTGTTTATCGGGATCCAAAGCCGTCACGGAGGATTCTGATATGAATAAATCTTGGACCAACGAAAAAACTACCCTTACTGTAAGAATTTTAAATAGACTTTTAATGACAAAACATAATTTTTTAATGAATGATATAAGAATGGCAAAATGGCAAATATTAATAAGGTAACTAGAGAATTAAAATTAAATCACCATTGCAGACTGTATAACTTTCAGTTCTTGAAAAAAAAGCCAAAATGTTCGAGAAATTGGAAAGAAAGAAGACAAAACCATCTTGGTCACCTTCGTGCGAGGGCGTCGGCCGTTTTTGAAGGCCATTTTTGTGTCTTCGCAGGACATCTGGCGTCGACGTCTGAACTTCGCGCGATGGCGTCGAGCGTTTTCGGAGGCCATTTTTGTATCTTCGCAGGACATCGGGCGCCTCTCTCTCTCTCTCTCTCTCTATCTCTTCCTCTCTCTCTCTTTCACGGTGTGGTCCATTTTCGATGTCCAGTTTTGTGTCTTCCTAGGACATCGTACGAGGGTGTCGGCCATTTTAGAATAAACAATGACAGTATCTAGCGGTGTATTTTTAAAACTAATTTCTGTAATGGAGTCGTCATCTAGTGACATATTTTTAAAAAGTGTGGCGGGAAATTTGAAAATGGTATTTTAATCATTTCGGCCTGGTTCTATCTCACAGTTATACGGCTCCGGCACGTGCTCTCAGAGCTTCGCTCGGCTTCTCTCGTTTACTATAGCGCGAAATTTGAAATAGCGTTCTAATAAAGAGCTTGTAAGACAGGTTTCCGGATGGAACTTCAGGTTTAATAAACTGGTTACACACAAGATCTCGCTGCTTAAAAAGAAAGTTTTGCTCGGCCATTCCGTATAGATAGCCAATATAAAATACTTATCGGTTTTTCCAATCATTAACATAATCTAATTATTTTCTGGATTTCCCCACGGTTCTACAAACTTTCAGTATTCAAACACCTTTACCGTGCCAGGGAAAACCCGGTAATTACGTAAAGGCAAACACGTTGACCTTCACCTCCAATTTTGATAAAACAATAACAAACTTTTGCTACGCAAATAACTCTATCGTGTCGGAGAAAATCCCTGACCCCTGGCGGGAAAACTTGAAATTGTATCGGCTTTGTCGGCCATTTTTGTAATTGGTGGTAAATTTGAAATAGTATTTTAATAAGCCAAAGCATATCAAACCAAATCAATCAATTTCGATCCAATAAAACAATTCAATTAATCAAATCCAATCAATAAAATTAATTAATCAAATCAATCTGTTTTTAATTATGCTTCATAATTAAATTTTGTCGGCCATTTTGTTTTGGCAGGAAATTTGAAATAGTATTCTAATAAGAGGACCTCATGCTATCTCATAAGACACACATAGGACACCGGAAATTGCTCTCGGGTCTTCGCCCCAAAATTCCGCAGTAAATTTGATTTTAATTATGAGTGATAATTAAAGTTGTAGGTTAACTTGTTTTGTCAGCCATCTTGGAAGCTATTTTTGGTTTATGGCGGGAAATTTGAAATTGTATTCTAATAGGGGTCCATCATACTATCCAGCAACTGCAACTCGCTCTAAAAACTGTACAGAGTTGGTGTAATGAAAATAAATTGACTATAAACACAAATAAAACGGAAAACGACACTGGAATTAAAACGAGTGGAAGCGGGCAATCCTTCAAAAAATGTCAAATTTCTTGGGTGTATCCTAGATGACCACCTAACTTTCAATGCGCATTCTATTGAGATAGCGGAATAATTGGACAAGTCAATTTACTTTCTTCGTAATTTAGCAGAAAGCGAATCTCAAAGGCTGTTAGTACATGTCTGCCACTCTTTAATTAATAATGCCATCTTGACGTGGGGTAACTGCACCGTGTAGTGAAATATTTAAGATGCAAAGAAGAGTTGTCCGAGTAGTCGCAGGTTTGGGTTATCGTGAGCACTGCCGTGTAGCTTTCAAAAACCTAAACATACTAACATTCCCGGGTGCGTTTATTCTTGAATGCCTTTGTTATGCGAAAAAACAATTCCTCATAACCTTCATATAGGTAAGATTTTGCGACGCGGGGCTTTCAGCGAAGGCTGTTTCGGCGACCCCCACTGCTCGAGTCCCGAAGATAACTGATCCTATCCGAACATTGACGAGTGTTCACACCCATACCTCCAAAATAATTTAGTTACAATTTAAATAAAAACAAGCGCAGGTGTCTACATCTTGTCAGCTTTGGATCTTGGGCACGGGCGCACTCGTCCATGTTCGGAGCTAGTGGTGTATTTTTAAACTAGCGAATGTTTTCTGTAATAGAAATTGGTCGTGCTCGTCTCTCTCATTTCTCATGTCTCTCTCTCCTCTCCGTCGTCTCACTCGTTTCTCTCCTCTCCTTCGTTTTTCTCGCTTGTCTCGTTTCTCTCGTCTCTCTCTCACTCTCTCTCTCCCTTTCTCTAGTTTCCCTCGTTCCTCTCGTCTCTCTCTCTCTCTCTCTCTCGCGTTTCTCTCGTTTCCTTCGTCCCTCCCATTTCCCTCGCACCACGTTTTAGGTTAGGTCAATACAGGTATAATATTAGATTAGAACAATAAACGCACGGTTTAGGTTAGGTCAATGATCGCGTGTTTATTAACAAAATTGGAAATGAAAGTAAGCTTGTTTATTTGCCCCGGGCATTTGTCCAATTTCAGTAAAGACTTAGTGCGTTCAATCCTGTTTATAAATCGAAGGCTCTTTTTGCCACTGTAAAACGTATTTTTATCACTGTATGCAAAACGCGACAACAGTGTTACACGCCAATTTGATATTCGTATATTGACAGCAATCTCATAAGATTTTAAATCAATTTCGTAATTTTGAATAGAAGCACCAGTTCTAAGTAATTTTGACCTAAAAGCGACAAAAATGTTGCATGTAGACGCCTCATGTATGCTATTATAACAACAAGGTGGATCAATGCATCCTATTGTGTATATTTCGCGTAGTTTAACCAAAGCTAAACAAAATTACTCAATATCCGATTTAGAATGTCTTGCTGTAGTATGGAGCTTGACACAACTAAGACATCTAATTCATGGTAGACCCAGTACAATAGTAACGGATCACAGCGTAATTTGTTTTTTAAAGACACTTAAAAACCCCATAGGTAGATTAGCTAAATGTCTATAAAATTATCAGAGTTTGATTTCACTGTTTTGCATAGACCGGGTACAGCTCATAGGGATGTCGATTGTTTGTTACGAAACCCAGTTGAAACTCCTACTGACAACGAGGATACAGATATTCTTGAAATTTCTACCTATCTATCAGAAAATACAGAAATTTCAAACATCCAAAGAGAAAACCCAAAACTAGTGGAACTTATTAAAGCTTTAGAAGATCCAGAGTCAGTAACTATAGGCGGAAGGAAACGGGCAAAGAATTTTTTATTGAAAGACGCGATTTTGTACAAAAAGAATCCCTTAGCTGAAGGCAATTCGGAATTGATGGTAATCTCAAATCAAATAAAGGAAGAAATTTTATTTTCTTGTCATAATGAACCACTATCAGGTCACTTAGGAATAACCAAAGTGTATCATAAAATTAAAAATAGGTATTATTGGGATAACTTGCTAAAAGACGTTGAAAAAAATATAAAAGGGTGTGCTGATTTTCAGGCAAGGCAAGGCGGAAAATGATGATAATAATTGTCGCTACCGACTATGCAACAAGGTGGGCGCAAACAAGACCACTACCAAGTGACCAGGCGAGGCCAGTAGCTAAATTCTTATTAGAAAATATTCTAACACACCATGGGTGCCCTAGGTTCATGTTAAGCGATCGAGGAAAACTATTTCAATCAGAAGTGGTAACTGAACTATTAAAAATTATGGAGTTAAAAAACTGCTTCAGTACTTCTTACCATCCACAGTTTAACGGATTAACCGAACGATTTAATAAAACAATAGTGGACATTCTCTCACTATATACAAACACGCAACAGACGGACTGGGACAAATATTTACATCAAGTAACATTTGCACTTCTAGGCAAGAAACTATTAAAACTTCTCCATTTTCTCTGGTATATGTCCGAGAACCAATCCTTCCAACAGAGGCAATGCAAACGATTAAAACTGAAGACATCACCGCAATTAGGGATAAAGCTTTACTCAAGCGAAATAAATCAGTGGAAAATATCGATAACCAACAATGCAAGGATAAAATCAGGTATAACAGTAAACATCGGGAAGCCCATTTCAACATAGGAGATGAAGTGAAAGTTTTTACTCCACAATCATTAGTGAAAGAGGTGAAGTGAATTATCTAATAATATGGAATCAACAACCAATTCAAAAATCGACACGGTCCACGTCTCAAGGATACTACCCTACAATGATCCATGTGCTCCAGATCCGATGAAAGAAGTTGAAGAAGAATAAACGAACAAGTGTCCAAGGGCAGAGAACATATTTTTAAGATGAACCCTTTTCAAGCAACGAAGAAGTTTTTAGCAGCATAGAAAAAGGACACCCTGCCAGGCGTAAACCAGCCCCCTACACACTCTAAAATCAACGGAACACGGTATATTTAACATGACAAGCGTACCTTTCCAATTATAAAATTAGGAATTACGGCAAGGGACAGGGAAGTAACCATCCTATCGTAGCAAAGAGTTGTAGTGCAGGGTTGAGTGGGCATATGACGCTCAGTAACAAACATACCGAAGCGGCCGACATATATCAAACAAAGAAAAGAAGAGACTGTAAGCTTAGTCGTCACCTTACAGCGTAATGTTGCAAATCAGATGCACATACACGATGGTGCCATTGTTTTTAATCCCACAGAATTTGAGATTTCCCGATTTGGTGTTGATATTTGTGGTTCACACAAGGTTGTATTAAAAAGTACATTAATTTAAGAATCGTTCATCTATTTGGCATAATATTAGAAAAGTTTTAATTATTAATATGTAGAATTGAAAATGGCAATTTAATTGGCATTTCCGAGAACAAATCTTTTGGGTGTAATATTACATAAATAGTTTTAGTTCCTTTCTTAAAAATTGGATTTATATTATTGTATTCGCGCAAGCGTGAAGATTAAATACACTTGAGTTATTCTGAAAAGCTTTTTGTACTTCACTTAATGCTGAATGTTAACAGCAATAAGCATGATTTTTACTTAATTTTTATATTTTGGTGCCATCAGAATTTTGGTGGTAAGTTATTTTTTCTCATTATATTTAAAGCTAAAGCCTTTGCTTTTTTTAGGCACTTTTATTTTACGTACTTATTTTACGCACTTTTTACTTTTTAAGTACGCACTTTTATTTTTTATTAAGTACTTTTTTACGTACTTATTTTTAAGTAAGCACCTTTTAATCACTTAATTTGTGTACTTAATAATCTTTAATGGCACGTATAAGTCAATATTTAACTGTACGATTATTTTAAATGGCAAGTTTTACTTAAGTTACCGTTACAACGCAAGTTCTACATTCTTTTACAAATAAATTTGGCGAATTAAACTTCAAGGAAATTCCATATTTTAAGGAGAACTAAGCAAGACATTGACCTCACCATATGAGCCATTCTGCTTCATAGTATCTGTCACAGTGTATGTACAGA
Source organism: Vesta saturnalis (assembly GCA_036346205.1). Classification (NCBI taxonomy): domain Eukaryota; kingdom Metazoa; phylum Arthropoda; class Insecta; order Coleoptera; family Lampyridae; genus Vesta; species Vesta saturnalis. The sequence continues at coordinate 149,638 of JARFJB010002352.1, read as the reverse complement.
ACCGTTAAAAGGTAAAGTTTTTATATAATTTAGTTTATGACTTCTGAATTTTTTTCGTTTTCAAACATATATTAAATAAACTTATGTATAACTTGTTATTTTATTTTCATTTGAGTTAATCGTTTGTAATTGATATACTTTGGCGCGGCGAGCAGGGACTTTGATTTTATTGCTTGATTTTATTGCTTGAAATTTATTGTTTCATATTTGAGATTTTATTTACATTTGTGTATAATATTACTGTGGGGCCAGAAAAGGGATTTGCTGTTGTTTCTAATGCTAGTTGTTTTCACTTTTGTTTTGTTTATGTTAAGAGTTGACCGAGATTTAAGGAGTGTTACCGTTTAGTGTTAAGCTTGGTATTTTTATGTGTTCTTTATTGTTTGTGTTATATAATATTTTTACGATGTCAAATTTTAATTATTTAGTTGATGTTTTATTTAGTGATGAGTTATTAATCGAATTAAAATTTCGCAATGTAAGTGGAGCAGAACGGTTAATTGTGGAAGAGAAGCGTAAACTTTTAAGACGACTATTAAATGCAGAAAAGATCAATCCAAATTTATTTGATTCATACCCGAAGTGCGATATAAATCAAACAGTAGAATTGGAATTATTGAAGGAAAAGTTAAATCATATTCAGTCTTCAATTAAACTTTTTAAACATAAGCCCTCGAAATCAGAATATCTTAGACTACACACACGTTTAATTCATATTTTGAAACGCTTGAATTACATTACTTTTGATAATGAATTTTTATATTTACATGATCAATTGTTGACTTTATGTAACGAATCGTTAGAATTAATAGAATCTATAAATGAATATATTGAATTAAATAATGATGTTTCAAATTTAGATACTTCTAATATTTCGATCTCACAAAATGACCCTGTTAATACTTCAGTTAATATTCCTACAGAAGATTTTTCCAAGTTAATAGATAACTTACAAATTTCAAAAGGTTCTGTTCCTGTATATAAATTAAATTTAAAATTTAATGGTAGTGAGAAAGAAGTTTTTACTTTTATTCAAAGATGTGAGGAGCTAATGATTGCTCGAAATATTTCTAGCAAGGAGATGCTTTTATCAGGTGTTGATTTATTTGCAGGAAAGGTTTAGTTTGGTATAGGGCAATTAAACCGTTTCTACATACTTGGGATGATCTTATTACTAAATTAAAGAGTGACTTTTACCGGAAGGACATGACGAAGTTTTGTTAGATGATATTAAAATCGTAAACAGGCTTTTGATGAAATTCCAACCCTTTTTATTTCTGAAATGGTTAATTTATTTTCTCAATTAGAAATTCCTCCTTCGGAAGGTGAACAATTAAGGATTATAATGAAAATTTACAACCTTGGTTTGCTACTCAATTAGCCCTTGTTAGTGTAAATGATATTTTCATTTAGTAGAGTTGTGTAAAAAATTACAAGTGAAAGCTCAGAATTCTAAATTCAAATTTGATTCTTATTCAGATTCACAAAGACAATCTGATTATAAGCCTTCTTCGGCAGTGAAACAAAATATTAAACCTAAGGTCCATTTTTCAGGTATTAAACCAAAAAATATGAATTCTACTTTTACTGCTACAAGAATTAATACAGCTAAGTCTTCAACAACATGCTTTAAATGTAGACAGTGTAGACAGTGTATACCTTTCACACCTGTGATAAGGGTGATGATAGAATCTTTTGTTTTAGATGTGGTTATTCCAATGTTACTTTTTCTAATTGTCCGAGGTGTAAATTTTCAAAAAACTGGTAAAAGGAAAGTGTTCCGTTAGTCGACACATTTCTTATGATTTTTCAGAGGCTGACAAGCATGTTTTTAACGAATGGTTGATTACTGTTAAGGAATTTTTTGGAACTTCGAAAAATTGTTCTAAATTTGTTGAGAAGAATGATGATGTTAGACCTTTTATTAATGTTAGGATTTTTAAGGAGAATTTTATTGCTTTATTAGATAGTGGAGCTACCGTAACAATTTTAGGTAAGCCTGCTTTGTATTTGATTGATAAATATGATTTAAAATTAAATAGGAATTCGCCTTTTTCATCATTGGTTATTGCTGATGGTTCTTCACAATCCATTTTGGGGAGTGTTGATTTATCTTTGACTATTAATGGTATTACTAAAACTATTTCTGTTATTGTTTCTGAATTTATTACTACTGCAATTACTTTGGGGGTAGATTTTTGTCGTTTATTTGAAATTAAAGCTGATTTTGGTGAAAATTCTTTTGTTGCAAACTCTGCGGAGACAACTTTTTCTATGATTAAGAGTATTGATGATCTTAATAATAATCAAGTTTTGAATTAAATCAAGTTATTGACCTTTTAAAACCTTATCAACTACAAAGTTAGGTAAGACAAATAAAGTTTTCATTCAATTAATACTGGTGATGCAGTACCAATTAAACAACGTTATTTTCCATTATCTCCTGCTATGTTGGAGCATGCGAACAGAGAAATTGATGATATGTTAGAGCAAGGAATTATTAAACCCAGTTCTTCTCCTTGGAATTCTCCAATGGTTTTAGTTAAGAAGAAGTCAGGTGATTTTAGAGTTTGTTTTGATGCTAAGAAATTAAATTCTGTTACAAAAAAAGATGCTTACCCTTTACCATTTTTAAATGATATTTTGGATAAATTAAGAGATGCTCGTTATTTAACTTCAATTGATTTAAAGAAAGCTTTTTGGCAAATTCCTTTAGACGCTGAGAGTTGTGAAAAAACTGCTTTTACTGTTCCACGTAGAGGATTATTTGAGTATACTGTTATGCCCATGGGACTTACAAACGCACCCAGTACATTACAACGATTTATGGATTCCATTTTAGGATATGATTTATCTCAATCAGTTTTTGTTTATTTAGACGATATTATTATTTTTTCAAGTACTTTCAAGGAACATGTTGATATTTTAACGGAAGTTTTTAAAAGGCTTAAGGATGCCAAGTTAAATATTAATTTAGATAAATGTGAATTTTGTAAACCTCGTTTATCATATTTAGGCTTTGTTATTGATAAGAATGGTCTTCACACCGATCCTTCAAAGGTGGAAGCTATTACTCAATTTCTTCAACCACATACTTTTACAGAAGTGAAACGTTTTATTGGAATGTGTTCTTCGTATAGACGTTTCATTCATGATTTTCCACAATTTTAGCTCCGATTAATAATTTATTGAAAGGTAAGAAGAAATCTCAGAAAGTTTTATGGAATGACGAAGCGAATGATTCATTTTTAAAAATTAAATCTTTATTAGTTAATGCTCCTATTTTAGCGAGCCCTGATTTTTCTAAAACATTTTATTTACAATGTGATGCATCTAATTGTGGAGTTGGATGTGTATTAACACAAGGAGTAGGAGAGGAGGAAGTTGTTATTGCCTATGGTTCTCGTACTTTAAACAAAGCTGAGCAAAATTATTCTATTACAGAACGTGAGTTACTTGCAGTTATTTTTGGTATTCAAAAGTTTAGACCTTATATTGAAGGTACCCATTTTAAAGTTATTACTGATCATCATTCATTGATTTGGCTCAATAATTTAAAAGATCCTTCTGGTCGATTAGCCAGATGGAGTGTTAAACTTCAACAATTTGATTTTGAAGTTATTCATCGTGAAGGTAAATTAAATGTAGTTCCTGATGCACTTTCTAGAGCACCTTTGGAAGTTAGTTCTTTAGAATTTTCTGTTGTCGATTTAGACGATTGGTATAAGAAAATGTTAGCCAACGTTTCTAAAAATCCTGAATTATTTCCTGATTGGAGAGTTGAAGATGATAAACTCTACAAATTTATTTCTAATGATTTAAACATCGAATCGAATTTAGTGGAATGGAAATTAGTTGTTCCGAAATCTTTAAGGAAAGATATTTTACGAAAATTTCATGATGATCCTACGTCATCACATTTTGGGGTTTTTAAAACTTTTTCAAAAATTAAAGAATTTTATTACTGGCCAAAAATGAAGTCAGCTATTTCGAAATATATTAGGAATTGCAATGTTTGTAACCGAAGCAAGTCTTCACAATTTAATCATTATGGTTTTATGGGTAAAGAGAAAAATGTTTCTTATCCTTTTCAATGTATTTCTATTGATTTAGTGGGTCCTTTTCCTAGATCGAAGAGTGGAAACACAGTTTTATTAGTTATTTGTGATTGGTTTACTAAATTTACTTTGATTCACCCTATGCGCAGTGCTACTGCTAAAAGTATTTGTCAATATATTGAGAATTATGTATTTCTAGTATACGGTGTTCCTCAAATTTGTATGGTGGACAATGGTCCTCAATTTAAAAGTTCACAATTTAAAAATTTAATGAGTTCTTACAAAGTTCAATCCGTTTGGTTTAATGCAAGTTATCATCCACAAGTAAATTTTGTTGAGAGAGTTAATAAAATAATAGGTACTGCGATTAGATCTTATATTCAAGATGATCACAAGGATTGGGATGTTGAAATTCACAAAATTGCGCATGCTATTCGTAACGCTGTTCATGAGTCTACGAAATTTCCACCTTCCTTTTGGCGTTTGGTCGGACAGTTCCGATTTCTGGAGATTTTATGGTCCACTAAAGGATTTCAAAGAGGATGATTTATTTATTACTAACCGTGAACAATTAGTTCAAGATTTAAATGAACTTTCACCTATTTTTAAACATGTTAAACAAAATTTACATGCAGCTTACGAAAGAAATTCAAAATCTTACAATTTGCGACGTCGTCCGTTGAAATTAAATGTTGGCGACTTAGTTTGGAAAAAGAATTTTACTTTATCTGATGCGACTAAAAATTATAGTCAAAAGTTAGCTCCGAAATTTATTGAAGCAAAAGTTATTGAGGTGGTAGGTCCAACTACGTACCGATTGGCCACCCCTATTGATGATAAACCCTTAGGTGTTTTTCATGTTAAGGATTTAAAACCTCATTAGTTCTTATTTTTTAGTATTCTTTTTAATCATTTTTCGATTTTAGTATTTTTACATTCTGGTTTTCTTATTTATATTTTTTAATTATTTTGATAATTTTTCAAAATAATTTTATTTTGTGCTTATTTCGCACATTATTTTATTTTATGTTGTTGTGGCTTTGCAAACCACTTAATTATTTTTTACATTTGTTAGCATGATTTTTGCTACATTTGTTTAGCACGATGGTTGATATTTAAATCCCATTGTGTGATTGAATTGCCGACTTTGTGGGACATTAGTTCTCGGGCAGATTATCTTCCTCTATTGGATTTACAATTTGCTATTGTTACAATAGTAAAATTGAAGATAACTATTTTGAGTTTACCTCTGATCGTTAATTTGACGTGTAAAACTCATAACCATGGATAAGAAAACTAGTAATGCTTCTATACATTTTTATTTTTTGATTGACTTAGTTATTTTGTTTTTCCTGATTTGTGTAGTGTTACTATTCTTGGACGGTGCTTGAGGACTTCGGTTCGCCTCGTGTCAACCTCGATTAGTTCACTTCCTGATTATGACGTTTTGGTAGTTTTAGAAGGGGGTTGTTGTGTTCGTAAGAGTGCATCATCTTTCTCTTTGCTATCTTACCTAGATTTCGATTTATTTATAAAACGAGCGTGTTAGTTAGGGTATGTTGAGTCTTGGACGATGACTGTGGAACAACATGAAACCTGAATCTCGTGAAGGGTAGAGTGGCTCTCTTGTTCTCCACGACGAAGCATCCTGAGCTAATTTGCCATGAAAATAGTCGTATCTTGGATTTACCGACTTTTGACTCACTTATCGATCGTGACAGTGGTAGTTGTGTTATGTACCTAGGAGGCTTGGTTTGAGACCACCGGGGTAGGGTAATTGAACCGCTCTCTCTCGACCTCAAGTCTCGCGATTATTTATTGTTAGTCCGAAAGGATTTTTTTCTATTTTTATACTCTCGAGTAGAGTGGCGTTTAGCCTTGATTTGTTATAAAGTTGCACGATGACCGTTTCCGGTTCTCTGCCCACTGTCCCTTTAGGCCATGGTAGGTTACGGTTTCCGTTCGTTTTTACCTTAGATTCAAATTTTTTACCGGATACTCATTTTGCTCTTCTGATGGTGGTTTGCTTCACTAACCCCACCAGTTAAAGTTTTTACTTTATTTAAGGTTTCGGGTCCTTGATTCTCGACTAGTGGCGTGTGCGGGTGGTAGCGCGGTCATTAGCTTTTTGGTGTTGCGAGGGCTTTCCTGACCAACGGCAACGTCACCACATTTTCCGTACTTCTTCGTACATTTTCTTGTTATTTTTTCAATATTGCTTATATTTTAATTAGCTTAACATTTTGTATTTTTAAAATTTTAATAATTTCATTTATTAGCTTAGTGTTTGGAATCTCCGCTTTGGTGATCTCCGAGTCCAAATTTTAGAAGGGGGTGTGTAACAACCTTTTTTGTGGTTGTATTAAAAAGTACATTAATTTAAGAATCGTTCTTTTATTTGGCACAATATTAGAAAAGTTTTTAATTATTAATATGTAGAATTGAGAATGGCAATTTAATTGACATTTCCTAGAACAAATCTTTTGAGTGTAATATTACATAAATAGTTTTAGTTCCTTTCTTAAAAAAATGGATTTATATTTTTGTATTCGCGCAAGCGTGTAGACTTTAGAGGGAAATACACTTCAGTTATTCTGAAAGCTTTTTGTAATTCACTTAATGCTGAATGTTAACAGCAATAAGCATGATTTTTACTTAATTTTTTATATTTTGGTGCCATCAGAATTTTGGTGGTAAGTTATTTTTTTTCTCATTATATTTAAAGCTAAAGCCTTTGCTTTTTTTTAGGCACTTTTATTTTACGTACTTATTTTACGCACTTTTTACTTTTTAAGTACTTACTTTTCAAGTATGCACTTTTATTTTTTTATTAAGTACTTTTTTTTACGTACTTATTTTTTTAAGTACGCACCTTTTTAATCACTTAATTTGTATACTTAATAATCTAATGACACGTATAAGTCAATATTTAACTGTACTATTATTTGAAATGGCAAGTTTTACTTGAGTTACCTTTACAACGCAAGTTCTACATTCTTTACAAATAAATTTGGGAATTAAACTTCAAGGAAATTCCATATTTTAAGGATAACTAAGCAAGACATTGACCTCACCATATGAACCATTCTGCTTCATTTACAATTAAAAATTTTTAATATTATGCCAAATAAATGAACGATTCTTAAATTAATGTACTTTTAATACAACCACAAAAAAGGTTGTTACACATCTTCACGTCCTTTCTACATCAATGCCCGGTGCCTCCACCAACATGTTACACCTGAGAGCGTAGTTAATTAAGTTGAGGGATTTTTAGGTGTACCGAGTTTGGCACATTTTGATTTCAGGACGGGTTAATAGTTAAAGTCGGCATAATACAACTCAAGCTATAAGATTATTCTGCGTCAATTGTGAAAATGATAAATGTTGGTTAATGATATAAAATAGCTTAGCATAGATTTTATGGACAGTTTTCGAAAGCGAGTCTCTCAGGTCACCGCGCCCGACAAATGCTTAAAAGGATTGACAGCAAATATGAATTGAAACGTGTTTGCATTTTAACGCATCCTATATATTCAAATGTGTGAAATATTAGAATTACAATTTTATGTAATATATTTATCGATTTGATTGTTATAAATTTAATAATAGACAGATGCGAATCTTATCCTAAAATTCAGGATTTATGAGTTTATAAAATTTTTTGAAATTATACAATAATTAATAGTTTGATGATATTATTGGTACCCCTGAAATGTATATAGCGTAGTAAAGAATCAACGTGATGCTTATTTTATTATTTTGATAGTCTAACGTATTTATTTATAATCAAACCATTTGAATAATGAATTATTATAAATACATGGTGTACAAATCAACGATTTTAAGAATTGTTAAAGAAAGTTCTACAGCGTGAAGCTAGCAACAAAATAAAAATCAGCTGTTTATTGTTAATAGTTATATTTTTAATAATAAAACAATTTAGTGATAATGCATTGTTAAGAGAATATAGATTATATATTAAAACGCAAGTATGGAACCCTCAAAAAGCAGCAAATTAAGAAAATTAAGTTTCAAGAATTTCAAAAATAACTTCAGCTCAAAACCACGATCAGAAATTTTTGAAAATACACAAGCAAGCTCATCACTTATATCGACTGATTCAGAACACGAAAAATCTAGCGCTTCTACACGAAATCGTGCCTTAATTCTTTTTCGAAGTATAAAGAAAAAATACAAAGGTGCATTGAGCAATTGTACAAAACCAAAATCGGAAATTAAAACAAACTTACATAATGTAGATCTACGTGATGAAGACGATGATTTAGGTATGCAAGTACCAATAATAATATTAGAAGAAAATAATCCACCTCCTGTACCACCACGAACATTAAACAAAAATGTAGTAAACAGGTTATCGTTAAAAAATCGTGGTGTGCAAGAAGAATTATCAGCTTTAGTTAAACACGGTTGGTATTGGGGATCAATTTCGAGAGTAAAAGTTGAAGAGAAATTAAAAAATCAGCCGGATGGTGCATTTTTAGTTCGTGATTCATCTTCTGATAATTATATTTTATCGTTGAGTTTTTGTACATCTGGTCGTATTTTTCATACACGAATTGAACACAGTTTTGGTTATTATAATTTATTTTCTCAACAGGAAGGTTATACTAGTATAGCTGAATTAGTTGAATCATCGATGACACGATCGGAAGGTGCGGTTTTGTGTTATTCGGCTCAAAGAGGTGATGATATTTATCCAGGTTATCCAGTTAGATTAATAAAACCTGTTTCACGTTTTACCGAAGTTAGAGATTTACAACATTTATGTCGGTTTGTTATAAGGCAATATGTATCTGTTAATAATATTTCAAATTTACCGCTTCCGAAAATGCTAAATGTTTATTTACAGCAGGATTATTGGTAATTTGATAAACTATTTGTGTGATATTTTTTAAGGAATTGTTATCAATATCTTTTTTTTAGGTTTATTGTTTCATTTTTGTAAAAGATCTGTTTATTTTGTGTCTTTTTAATGAAATAAGTGTTTTATCTTTGTGTATTATACATTCTTTTTATGTCAATTACGACTTTTTAAATTTTAAACAATTTGCTTCTACAATATTAACCGTTTATGTTAATCTTAAATATGTTTTCATTTTGTTGTAAAAATTCTTGTTATAGCAATAAATACATATTACGCTAGTTTTATTTTGTTCTAATCTTTGTTTTAAGTGAGTAAATTGCAGTACATGTTAATCGTGGCCATGATTCACACTAGAGTGATAAAATGTTACATTTGTATGTTGACATATAAGCTTTACATAGTACTATGAGTGCCTTATCATTGATGTATTAATAAACTATAAAATCTTTTTTTAAACATGCAAATCATATTTGTTACATAATGGTAATTGCATAATATCAACTATGTTACAACAGATCTGATGTAGTCAGCACCTCATGATTCGTGCATCTCTGTTGTATTAGCAAAGTATACGTTGAGATAACGTATTATGAAGATTACGACGACAAAATGCATGCATGAGATATCAGGCTGCGAATAGTTTCGATCTATACTATTGTGCTTGTATGAAACGTACAAAATATAATGTAGTGTACTACATATTTACACCTAATCAAATTAGTAATAAAACTGAATACCAACCTGTACGAATTTTTTGTAAAAAAACCACTTGTCTCTAAACAGGGTACACAGGTAACCTACCCTACACGTGACCTAATGTTAATTTGTGCACTGTTCTTGCTTCTTATTAATTTTATTAAAATATGCAGTAATATGATAGAATTGATTGGCATTAAATTTCATTTAAAAGTATTGAATGGATTGTATTAATATATTATTAATGATATATAATTATCTATATGACATTCCGTTTTCTTTTATCGCACATAACAATCATGACTACTCAAACTACATATTTTGTTATCAATATTTGTAACATGAAACAATCATTTGCTGGTTATATCAGGTTTTAGAATTAATTCAATTAACGTTGAACATTTATTCGGTGTCTTTTATAAAGAAAAATTGACATTTCCACGAGCGTTATTATGTACATTGATGTTTTTTCAGATTTCTTCTCTTGTATCTATATTCCACTTGTTCTTAAAATGAGTTCTGGCGTTTAGATGACGTTTCGACCAGGCGGTATTGGTCATATTCAATTCTCCTGCTTCGTGTAATGTGTACCTACCTACAGAGCTGATCTCCTTTGCTTTCGTGTTGGATTTATATACTGCTTATGATTTCTCCACTTTTATTTTCTCTTTTTCCTTTGGTTTTATCACTTTCACTTATGTTGTTTTATTTTTATGATTGATTTTCCTTTAGTAATTGTTTCCATGTTTTCTGTAAATGTTCTGTGTCATCCCTTGTGTTTAAATTACATTATCTTACTATCCGTCGTGTTTTATATTCTATGTTGACCAGCATTTTAGCCTTATTCCAATCGATGTTGTGTGATGTTTATTGTACATGCTGTGTTAAAGATAAAGTGGTTTGGTCCTTTTTTTGTGTTCATCTCCTCTTAAATTGTTTTTTTTTTGTTGGTTTGCCCGATGTACGTAAGGTCGCAGTAGGCACATGGTATCTCGTATACTCTATTGATATTCGTGTCCAATATTGGTTTTTGTATTGCGTATCATTATTGATATGTTTCTTGTCCTTCCAAATATTGTTGCGATGTTTTTATATAGTACCCTGTCTGTCACTCCTTGGATAAATGGCAGACGTGCTTTGCCCATTGGTTTCTCTTCGACTTCTGTGTTAGATATTTTCCATTTAGAAGTGACTTTAAGGTTTGTTTTTTGAAAAACCGTTCGCTGGCAACGCTTTCTTCAGTTTGTCCATTTCATCTTTTCTGTTCTCCTTGTCTGCTAGTCTTTATGATCTCGTTATCAGAGCTTTTATCGCTGATTATAACTGGGAAGGATGGTAATCAGATTCAGCGTTAAGGTATCTGTCCGTATGAGTTGCTTTCTTGTGGGCGGTGTGTCCTTTTTCTTGTAAACCAAAACATCTTAGAACGGCAGTTGTTTCTCGCTCTCTAATTCTAACGTAAATTTTATTTTATTTTGTACACCCGATAGCACCATCAAGAATCCGAACGGGAGAGGTAACATGTGCAGTAGAAGCGACAATCTCCACTCTACCAGAAGACACAGCAGAAATGATTCGCCAAGCTGTAGGGGAGCGAAGGGTAATTGCAAACACTTAAGCGAAAAAATTAATAACTTCGAAATTGCATGCAACTTGGTCGAGATGAAGAGAAAAGGTATTGGAAACGTAAATTACAACAAATGGGGTGCTTTCGTTTATTTAAGAAAGTACAAAATTTGTTTAACGTTGTATATTGCAATTTCGATATTACCCGAAGGTGGCGGGCAATGCCGAATAGGTGGCGGGTAATCCCGAACAAAGTTAGAAAATCTCATAACAAAGAGAAAACGCTACAAAATAAAAACGAAACGCTACAAATTAAAAATAAAACGCTACAAAATATTAAAGTTACTTGCAAAAATCAGAAAAATAATCTGCTGGACAGTCCACCCCACTACAAAGTTTGTGTACCTACCCTACACAGGCAACACATCTGTACCAAAGTTAGCGTTTACCGTACTCTCCACGCACTAAACTGGGTTCTCCCTCATTTTGATTGAAATCTACGTTTTGTGGATCCACGTCATCCAATTCGTCATCGTCGCAGATATTTGTATCATCTACATCATTTTCCTCTTCGCTTGGTGTATCGAAAACTTTTCTGATTGTAGATTTTTTGTAGGACCTATATTTTTGGGTTCCTTGTTTTTTCAGATCAGCCTCCTCGCCAGACGTTTCCTTTATTTTTCTTCCAACATATGTTTTAAGGCTGTTGATGTTAGGAGATTATGTTTTTGGTTAGCTCTTGTTTTTAGTTTTGGCAAAGGTGCAATTGTCTCGAACGAGACAGTTGATCGATTTCGTCGACTCGTTCGATATTTCTGTCGGGATCTTTTGAACATCCAGGCTAAGGTTCTGAACAGGTCTGAATTGAAGATAGCTGGTAATCAATAGTGTTGCTAGATCTGGTACTATTTTCACTTGTGGTTTGTTTTGGCTGATAATTGGTATCGTTGAAAAAATTTTCTTCACGGAATGCACCAAGATCAACAGGAAAAATACCAGCCTTTTCAAAGCCTTTTATGGCTTTTTCTGCTGTTGTAACCCTCAGTGAATATCAGATTAACGTCAGTCATTGTTATTTTTTCGTATGGCTTTGATTTTAGAAATCGATCACACTCAGTGTCGTACCCTTTCTCGAGGGACGAAAAAATGTCAAGTCCAAGGGCTGAATGCGATGTGATGTGTGTGGAGGTATTTAAAGCATATGAATTCTATTCTCCTTGCAAAACTCGAAGGTAGGCTATGATATGTGACTTGTGTGATTGCCTAGGATGAGCAAAATCGGATTATCTCGTTTGGCACTGTTTATTTCAGCGAAATGTTTTACCCATATGACGAATACTTCTTCCGTCATCCAACCGCTCTTTATCTCGTGGGAGCAAAGCAAAATATTTGTTATATAAATTTAGGAAAGACTCCCCTACAACCGTAAATGATTTATTTTTTTTTGTTTTGCTATCTGGAATTTTAATATGTAGCAGAGTTTTCAGGTTCTCAATGTCGTCTACCTTCATCTTCACCAATTCATCGCAACGACATGCCCTGAGATACCAATAACCAAAACTATCTAAAAAAAATACAAAATATAAAGACTTGTTTTCATTCTATTTCTAAAACTTACCTTCATTGCCAAGTATTCTTTGTCCGACGCTTCCGATAAAAATTTGTTAAATTGGTCTTTTGTAAATACTTTGGCGTACTTTGAGATGTATCCTTCATTCTGCTTCTTTAGATATTCAAGTATTTGCTTATATCTGCGCCATGTCGAATGTTCAATAACGATTTTATCATCGAATATTGGGAACACATTGTCGACCTTTTCATTTTCGTTTTTGTTGCTAATTCGGCAAAATAAGCTAACATTACGGATTCAGAGTAGCTTTTAATATTTTTTTCATCGGTACCATTTTATAAATTGCTGAAAAGCGCGTTCATAGATTTGGCTCGATCTTTTAGGTAATAGATCATTTATTGCTGTATTAGCCGCTTCAGTAATATCTGACGGCGTATAGTTCTCCAAATCCATCATACTCCTAACAATGTAATATTTTAATTTACACAAATAGGAACAAAAAGTTTAATAAAACACTTGCAATAACACGGAGAATCTTCACAACTTTCAATTTGTTTAATGCATTGTTTTCAACGAAACGTAGCAACGTCTACTGCTGCTTGCCAGAGCACGCTAAGTGAATCTAACTATTCCTCATTTTTACAACCTAATTATTTTTCCTTATTTCACGTTTAAGTGTAAAAAACGTAAAAAAAAATAGTATATTTTATGCGGGAGCAAAGTGACTTTTTGTGGCTCATCTGTATTTGCCGGACTCACTACATTCGTCCGTCAAACCTACAGATTCGCCACAAAAAGTATCACTTTAGCTCCTTATAAAATAATATACTATTGTCGTCGACTAGCATTAGAATTCCTTGGTTATTAATGTCAAAATCGTTAATAATTTGTCACTTTATGGCATGCGTGCTGTAATGTTGTGCCATAAAGTTGTCTTGACGACGAAATACAGAGAAATTAAACAAATTATTTATTTATATAGCTCTGCCAGAAAAACAAAGTCCCCGGAAAATATGCGAACTAAATATCACCAAAGTGGCGCGAATTCAATTTGCCCAACCACACGTTAGAATTCTTAGATGTACAATCGTAAACAAAATCACTAAATTGTCATTGTTATTGTCAATATCCTACTAAACACATGGCTACGATTTCGAGAAAATGGGTTCATTCCGAGGCCAGAAATATTTTTAAAGAAATTAATGTTTACTGATGTTAATATTAATGGTGCAATTGGAATTTTCGGTAATTGAAATTCCTCCAGATGTTTCAAGCAGGCGTTCGCTTAAACTGCTTGAAGATGTTGATATAGATATTTCTCGGTTACTCAATTGTTGTACGCTACTAGATCTTAAGGTTTTGACAATGTTCTTCTTGTTTTCGATGGAGTCTCCCACGTACCCTTCAGCAATAGCATAACTTTTCCAATCCCCATGCTGTTTTAAAGTTCTAATGTCAGCTCCAATACTGCCAATGTGGCAAAAGTTCTACGAAATGAATGTATTGATCGGCATTGGGAATATTTAAATACTTGACAATCTGACCAAATGTGTTAATGCCAATAGGATTACAAATACATTTACACCCATTGTAGAATAAAAAAAAACTTTTCAATCTTCACATGCTTCGGTCTTAAACTCATGTACTTCTTAATGAGGTCAATATAATTTACTCTACTGTCATCGTTTAATATGGTAAATACCCTGGGTCTATGTGTTTTGGTATCTTTAATATAAACCACAAATACAGAACCTTCTTCTTTAATATTCCCCAACACACAGATTGTACAATTCTATGCGTCTGCAACCGCCAAACACACCAAATATTGCAACTACCTAGAATGTAATCATATTTATTAAGAATAATCTTAAATCTAAAAATTTACTTTCATAAGTATTTGTCGTTGGGTGCTTCAAAAGAAAAAAATTAAGTAAGTGCTCTTTTGAAAACACTAATGACTTCTCTGGTATGTACCAAACAGAACAGTTTTTCCAGAATCCCGAAACTTGCTGTTGTCCACATCCTTTTTGAGACATAACATACATTTTAATTTGTGGTACATGCACCATAATGAAGACGATTTGTAGTTTTTCGACTAATAAAATAAATAAAAAGAATGATTACCTTTAATAAATGATGTAATGAACTTACCTGATCAAGAAAATACTCAAGCAAAACTTTCTCTGTAACAGTTTCCGTATTATTCTTGCGCATTCACTCAATAAATCTGTCGAACTCTTTCTTATAAATGATTTCGGACTTTATAAGACACAACTCAGCTTCTTCTGCTTTTTTAAGGATTTCTTCATCCACGTCTGAATCCATTTTTGCAAAATTTGTAAAAAAAAATAAATGACACTTATAATGCATTGTAACAACCTTTTTTTTGTGGTTGTATTAAAAAGTACATTAATTTAAGAATCGTTCATTTATTTGGCGTAATATTACAAAAGTTTTTAATTATTAATATGTAGAATTGAGAATGGCAATTTAATTGGCATTTCCTAGAACAAATCTTTTGGGTGTAATATTACATAAATAGTTCTAGTTCCCTTTCTTAAAAATTGGATTTATATTATTGTATTCGCGCAAGCGTGAGGACTTTAGGGAATACACTTGAGTTATACTGAAAGCTTTTTGTAATTCACTTAATGTCGAATGTTAACAGCAATAAGCATGATTTTTACTTAATTTTTTATATTTTGGTGCCATCAGAATTTTGGTGGTAAGTTATTTTTTTCTCATTATATTTGAAACTAAAGCCTTTGCTTTTTTTTGGGCACTTTTTTTAAGTACTTACTTTTCAAGTATGCACTTTTATTTTTTTATTAAGTATTTTTTTACGTACTTATTTTTTTAATCACTTAATTTGTATACTTAATAATCTTTAATGGCACGTATAAGTCAATATTTAACTGTACTATTATTTTAAATGGCAAGTTTTACTTGAGTTACCTTTACAACGCAAATTCTACATTCTTTTACAAATAAATTTGGCGAATTAAACTTCAAGGAAATTCCATATTTTAAGGATAACTAAGCAAGACATGGACCTCACCATATGAACCATTCTGCTTCATAGTACCTGTAACAGTGTATGTACAGAACCGTTAAAAGGTAAAGTTTTTTTTATAATTTAGTTTATGACTTCTGAATTTTTTTCGTTTTCAAACACATATTAAATAAACTTATGTGTAACTTGTTATTTTATTTTCATTTGTGTTAATTGTTTATAGTATTCAGTAACTAGGTTTTGTTGTTCCTAGATAGACATATAAAAAAGAAAGACAACATGGCGCTCGAGAATTTATTATTTTTGATAACATTTTTGGAATTAAGTGAAAATAATCAAGCAGAAAAGAAGCAACTAGCATTTCAGGTAGGTTAATTAAACTATTTATTAGAATTCTTATTTTAATCTTCCGTTTGAAGCTATTTAATAATATACTTTGGCGCGGTAAACTCTAAATTAGAATCCACCCTTATATTCATCTACCGATGAGCCGACGGCAGTAGCGATTATTAAAAGGTAATTTTTATATTAATTAAATTATTTGATCAATTACGAATGGTATATTATATCATCGCTTTTTATTTAATGTTATAAGTTTTAGTGTTTATACACTTGGAGCCGCTATTAATGTTATAATTTGACGCCTTTTAATAATTGTTGTTATACTTTGGCTTAAGTTAAGGTTATAGCATAACTATGGCAACTATAATAAAACCGTTCATGAACTCCTGTGAAATGATATTTTTTTTGTAACGATCTGAAATTATTATTTCATTTAAATTGAGTCCCAATATAGCTAGTTCGACAAAATTACATATGAAATTTGTTTATAATGCGGGATTATGCCATTCGAAAACTCCTGCCATAATCCCTTGCATTATAAACTAATTTCTTAATATACTATTGAGTATTGAAATCAGAACATAAATATAACGCAGTTATAGCGTTGAACGTTTTTTCCAAACAGTCTGTATACGTTTATGTTTACCCGGAAACCATTAGTAAGTCGGTACCTAATTGATTCAAAATTTCATGACCAAATCACGTTACTTTATTTACTATTTTTGTAAGAATGTTCTGCAAGCAAATAAATCATTAAGAGTAGTCTTTTCATTTAGATTAATGACTTTAAATTTGTAAATTTAAGAGTGAAAGGACCCTTTTCAATCTCTTCATAAAGACCTACCTTAATTTAGTCTGCACCTGTTATGTTTAAGTGTGTGTGTGCGTGCGTGCGTGCGTGTGTGTGTGTTTGTGTGTGTGTGTATTTGTGTGTGTGTGTGTGTTTGTGTGTGTGTGTGTGTGCGTGCGTGCGTGCGTGCGTGTGTGTGTGCGCGCGTGCGTGTGTGTGTGTACATCTGTCGCATAATATTGTATTTAGTATTTATTGGATACAAAAAAGCTACAGTAATATTATTATGGTTACAAATATTATTGTTGCATAATAAAATAGTTTCGTATTACATGTTGCATTTTGTGAAATCAATTCATTATTATAATAATTTATTTATTTTTTTTAATTGCCATCTAATATGGTCGCAGTTATGTAATATGCCATAGATTACACACAAGTATATCTGTGGTGTAACATTATACGGTTACAGCACAAATATACGCGAGCTTGTATATCTGTGGTCACAGTGATATCTGATAGGAGCTACTTATAAACCAAAATAAAGTCCACAAGTGATTTGTACGAAGGATTGAGTCTTTAACTAAAGCAATTAATTTTTGTTGTTTCTCCTATTTGTAGACCACCAGTTGTACGTATTGGTATTCCAGTTGCACGAGTTAGCGCCAAATTTAAATGGCACATTTCTATTGGTTAGCCGGGTTCACACAACCATGAAAAATTTTGTATTATATTAACCTATAAATGTCAAAGTAATTTGTCATTTAGCATTTGTGTTTTCATTCTTTATTTTGGTTAAAGCTTTTGCTCTAGTACTGTTCATTTTCAAAAACAGTATTTTTCAATACTAGCTACAATTTTGTAGCCTATTAGCAAATAATTACATTTATTATTAGGTAACAGTAACTTTATAAAAACATATTTTATTCATTACTTTATCATTTTAGTTAATACAGATAAAAGTGTGTACAACGTTCTACGTGAGTACCAGCAAACATGTATTACATCCTCCGACTGTGTACCACCGACAACGAGCAATTTTGGACAACATTAACGACGAAACTAAGAGTAATCTTAGGCGTGTTGTCCATTCCTTCTGTGAACAAAACGATACACTTACTGTAAATAAAATTGTGGCCGCTATTGGTCAGTGCGATGAGATGCTTCAATTAAAAAGGAGTACCTACATTAAGAACTTTGTTGAATGAAATTGGCTTTAAGTGAGTAAAGGAATAAATTATCTCTAACAAAAATTATACTTTATTTTGAAATAGTTTCCTTAAAGAAAAAAAACGAGATAGTTGCGCGGAGGCGACGTTATCTACGACAAATTAGAAAATACAGAGAAGAAAAAAAGGTATATTTCTTAGACGAGACTTGGATGAATGCCGGCCATACAGTAAGCAAAGTATGGAAAGATACAACCATCTTGACTTCGAGGCAAGCGCTTGTTAATGGATTAACAACGAGGTTACGGAATACATCGGGAAAAAGGTAACGCCTTATTGGTTTGCAGTTGTTAAAGTCCAAGAAATCTGGCGATTATCATGAAGAAATGACAGCTGCTGTTTTTGAAGAATGGTTTCGCAACGTTCTTGGACGTTTAGACAAAACGCTGTTATAGTGTTAGATAACGCTTCCTATCGTAGCAGAAAGATCGACAAAAATCCAAATTCAGGATCAAAAAAATCTCACATTCAAGCATGGCTAACCAGCAAATTCATTGATTACGAACCGGATATGATCAAAGACGAACTTCTCGACCTTGTCAGAAAAGCTGGTATTGCTTCTAAATTAATTGTCGATGAGATAGCAAAAACTCAGAATCATACTGTATTGTGTTTACCTCCATATCACTGCGAATTAAACCCAATCGAACTGATATGGCACAAATCAAGGGAGGAACAATAAACCATTTAAAATTCCAGATGTACACCAATTATTTTGCACCGCTGTTGCAAACGTAACGTCAGATAATTGGAAAAATGCCGTTAGATACGTGCAAAGTGTGGAAGAAGATATGTGGTAATTGGATATCACTATAGAAGTTCAAGTGGAGCAGTTGATCATCTAGTTAGGCGATGACTCTTCTTCATCAGACTCCGAACAAGACTGACCTTTTGTGCCTTATTTACAGACTTAGTAAAAAATACAAATGCAGCTACTGGAAGAATTGTGAATTGAGGCACTACTTATGATAAAGTTTTTGTGGGAATTATTAAAGAATAGAGGGGTTTTTCTCAACTGTAACATAATTGCATTTTGCAGTTTGTTTAGATAAACAAACACTTGTAACATCAACAAGGAGTTGATTTGTAAATTCCTATAAAAATAAAATGTAAGCTTAAAGTTCTATTCATTCACTATTTACCTGCACTACTTATGGCGTTTTACAACAAATAAATTAATGTTATTTTTTGATTTCCAAAATACGTGCCCTGACAATTTGACTTGACTTCAAATGAGATTTGACAGATTGGTAAACATTAACGAGTTATGTACAGTATGTCAACGTTCCCATAGACTAAAGATGTTTGTTTTCAAACCGTATTAAAACCGATTCATTGGTGACAGAGAATTCTGATTTGTAAAAATGTGTGATTTTAAAATATTTATGTTTTTAAATAGGTTTATTATTTGATTACTGTTAAAACTACATAATTATACATTTTAGGGACTACAATAATTCATATGCATACATTAAAGAACCGTTGAATGTAATCCAACCACTGTATTACCCAGAAAGTAATTTTTTGATGGTTGTAAACAAGGCCTATGCGCAGTTAGTAGCACGCACCTATAAATTTGTAGGAGGAGCATTTACTGAATGTGTTCGTTAAACGGAGTATAGTTAGCAATGTATTATGTGTGTACATGTGTGTACATCCGTGTCTACATCTGTGCTTGAAGTGAAAATTGAGCGCAGAAATTACATTTACCACAGATGTACGTGCTTTTACTGATTGTTATTAAAATTTGAACTATTTCAAACTAATCAGATGTGAATAAGCAGTTTGAAACACTAAATTTGCAATAACAGCAATACTATGAGTCATCAGTTTATTTGCTGCTAATCAGATTATATTTCCGAACTTGAAAATGTATTAGGTTTCAAATTTGTATGCAAGTTATCTACACTTTGCCAATTTGTAATGCGTTTTATTTTATTAACCAGTTAACGGGATGTGCATACGCAACATTTTGTTCATGATAACTGAAGTCGGTAATTATAGAAAATTTGGTTTGCTGTTTGTAAGTATGCTAGAGTATTAAAGCATTATGGAATGATGCATAATTGAATTTATAGTTTGTGGAATTTCTGTATCGACGAGCACAAGTACTGTTGAAGATGGACAGTCGCAGGAACCGAATTGCAAGAATATTCAACTACTTCGAAATGTAAAATTGTAGGTAAAGAACGTGCAAGTATCCTATAATTTTAAACTAATGTCAAGTCGTATTTACTTAGGAAACTTTCGGCTACTACACGAAATATGCGGACCAATAGGAAATAGCTTTGAATGTATAGTAACATAATGTTTACGTAACAGTTTCAACATCAAACTGGGGAAGCGCTGTTGGTCTTATGGTACATTGAATGCCTGACACACGGTTGAGGTAGGTTCGATTCCCGGCTCGTGGACTTCTTTTTTGTTAGGTTACAGTAATTTTGTTTATTCACAATTAGTTTGTAACATAACCGCTTTTCTAACCCTTTAAAGGTTGAAAAGCGAATGATGCTACGGGTTTACTTTAAGCGGTCAGTAATAATAAAAAAGGAGATAGTAATGAGATGAAGCGGTCAGTAATGGACCACTTTCCAACCTATGGGGGAGCTACTATCGATTTAATCTATCTATGTCAAATTGCCAACTTGCCAATTTTAATAAAGGGTCGTGTATGCAACCATTTTTTATCACGTGCGTAGATGGTGAGTGAACGCAAGCAATGGGTGGAAACACACAAAACGTTTTCTTTAATAAGCATATGTAATAAGTGAATTATTGATAGCAAGTAACGACAAAACCAATAGAAAAATAGTAAGCATAACATTTATGGCTTCTCAGTAAAGTAAAAATTAAAAGTCGCATTGTCACGACTTTCAATATTAAACGAGAAGCCGTGATGGATGTGTTCCAAAATTTTTTGATTTGAACTGTATAATGTTGCTTGTTCTTTAATTGTGAATAAAATCGTATGCAAACCTCGGCAAAAGTACATTCCCCTGTCTCGAGATACTTCTCTCGACAGGAATGGAACACTTTCCGCCTCGGCATATAATATACTATTATCTAATCCATTTTTGTTAGGTTACTGTAGTTTTTTGTATCTAATCTAATTCTCTTAGGTTATAATAGTTTTGTTTGTGTTTTTTTTCCTATTATACCATAAGTTTTAGATTTTTATACCTAACTACGAAGTTGTCAAACAAGGAAACGCGTGATTGGTCCACATTTCACGAGAAATATTGGCAAGTATTATCTTTAAGCCATCAACGAGCATGAGCACCTCTGAACATGGAAGATTACTGACGCAGGAACGAAAATCCAAAAAAGTTCAAAAAATATGTACAATTACAAGCACGTATAAAATCTTGAAATTTGAAATTTGTAATTTATTAATTCAATAACAAATACAGTTGTCAATCTATCCATATTAGGGAAAGGATAAGGTGATCATTTATGTAAAAAGGAAATACGGGGCATACACGTACCACCCGAAGAGTCTGACGGGTATCAAATACTCCTCAGTTAGGAGAAGCAGAAGGAGAAGGAGAAAGAGAAGGAGAAGAAGGAGAACAAGAGGGGGAGGGACAGGGAGAAGGAAAAGGAAACGGAAAATGAAAAGAAGAAGGCGAAATTTGTTTCAAATTAGATACAACATTATGCTTTCTAGTCTAAGTGACGAATGCCGTGGTTGTGTGTGTATGGTGTACGTGTGCGTGCGTGTGTGTGAGTGTGCTTGTGTATGAGTGTGCGTGCGTGCGTATTCGCGAGCATGCATGTGTGCGTGTTAATGTGTGTGAAGAGGGGGTATAAGGAGCATTATTTGTTTTTATCAAATGTTTCTGAAACAGCTGTGTATTTCAAAAATATAAAAATACCAACGTACAAGCCTTAAACATATCAATTACCTTATTATTATTATAAGTTTTTGTTATGAACGAAAAAGTTCAAAGGTAATTAATTATTAGTCAAATTGCTTTGGTATGTGTGAATCCTTGCGATATTGCAGGCTCACATTCCATTAATATAAGTAATTTGACTGTAATCTCATTATATTTAGAATTTACATCAGTTCTACGTACATAGATAAAATTTACATCGATTGGGGCTTGAACCTTGATGGCGCAGTTGGTTAGCGCGGTACTCTAGCAAAGTACAGGTCGTAGGTTCAAGTCCTACTCGAGGTAAACTTTTTATTTATGTATTTAATAAAATTAATAATAATTTTTAATTAATATCAATTACCTAATTATGTTTTATGCAATTTTTTTATACGACGCGTAATTTAGCTGCAAAAAATTTCTAACGTAGAATTTATATAATATCTGAGTAATTATAGATTAATTTTATAAGAAAATGTGTGGACATACTTTTTAAAGAAAATTTAATTTTACAGAACTCTTCTTTATAGTTTTTTAATATAAGGTAAACTAAGTCCAAAAATTAATTAAATAGGATTGAACATGCTTAAATATATTTACAGTAACTAAAGAAGAGGAAGTTTTTTGTTTCGCTGATGATGTCGGTGTAGTGATATGTGGGGATGACTGGAAGACAACTACAAATAAGTCGTAATTGGCACTTTATAAAATTAAAAATTGGTTGGATATATATCTACTTTCACTTAACATTGACAAAACCAAATTTATTGCCTTCTGGTTGTCTGCGCTATCGCTCCCTGGCATTCTTCGCCTTAAATTACACAAGCCACAATGTTGGTTGGACGAGCACTGTTCTTGTGAACAGTCCATAAAAAGAAAATGCAACGTAAAATATTTGGGAATACAAATTGGGAAAAATTTTACTTGGAAGGAGTAAGTAAACTGTGTGACTGACAAGATTCGAAAACTGATTTTCAAATTCTGTGAGCTTAGAAACATATTGCCGTTTTAAATACTCAAAACAGTTTATTATGCTCTAATAGAGTCAATTGTAAACTATGGATTGGTAGTTTGGGGTAGTGCTGAGGCAACCACTATGACTAAACTGCAAGTAGCTCAAAAGTGAATAATGAAAATCATGCTTTGGGGAAGCAAAACTTACATTACTCACTAACTGTATAAAGAAAGTAATTTATTAACTCCCAATCAACTGTTCATTAAATCAATAATTAGGTTTATGCTGAAAAATACGGAATATAAACGAATAATAAATCATAATGTGAATAAAAGATTCGCAAGTCATAACAATGTACTACTACAAAATGCCAAACACTCTGTTTACCAAAGCCACATATAGTGTTGGGCCAAAAATTTATAACGATTTGCCAGTTAACCTAAGATCAAAACCATATTATTTAATTAAAAAACAAATCAAAAAATGGCTGTTTGAGGGTAACTACAGCATTAACTATTTCATATGATTAAATATGAATATGACTGAATACTTTGTAATATTGCACTAAAATACTAGGTTAAATATTTTTAAGTTATGCATTTAGAGACTAAAATCCACAGAAGGATATCTTGTTAATTTTAATAAGCACACCCAGAGTATTTGAAGTACCATTGTGTGCTTATACTTTGCAATAGCGAGGTATACATTGTTAAATTTAGTCTTAATTATGAGTTATTTTGTTTCAATTCTTTGTTATAGTTATATTACACTGTATTTGCTATTGCTAAATAAATAAATTGTATCATTGGTATTTTACAGAAGCGGGCGGTTGTGGAATTTTTTTAAGTTAGCATCTATATGATTAACGTCTATCTGACATTAAGTTTTAAACGTCTATCTGTCATAGTTTATTGTTTTTGTTTTTACAATGTTGCTTATTTGGTTGTGTAATTATCGTAAATTATTAAAACATTATTCCATTTCTTTTGATTTTCACTTTGTAGGTTGGACGGTCGTGTGTTGTTTCACACCAGATACTTTTGGAAATCAATGCCCATTTTCTGACAAGGGTGGCCATTACTGGGTCAGTCACCCTGTATTCAGTCATTTATTTGCAGTTTACTACTTGTTTGGGGACTGCTCATTTATGTCACTATCAGTATCAGACACTTCTATTTTATACAGAATGATTATTATTCTATTTTTTAGTGAAATAAAAAACTTACTTTGTAGTTTGTTTTTAATTCGTATGTATTGGATTGTACATTTGCTTTCAAAAGTTTCGCGTACGCCCATTTTTTGTTGTATTAAATCAGGATTGTAATTAATCAACTCTGACATTTAGTCATAATTTAATCATAATTTTTGTTAATTCTGTCAATACCATCTTTAACCTAATCTCAAAATTACCCATCCATACAGCTAATATTTTGAAAAATCGTTGTTACTTGATTTTGAAAGTGTACGTAAAAGTTTTGAAAGAAAGTGTACCTCTTTAAGTTTGATTCAAGTGTGATGGATGTTAGTGAAATAACGTGAAGATAGATGTCGGCAAATGCCGATTTCTGCGTACCAGATATTCACTCAAAACATTTAAATGCCCTTACACTTGCTTAAAACGGAAATAAAAAGCAAAATTATATTGAATATCTACACTTGCTTATGACTGTTAACATTGTTTCTTATGAGAATGCGAAACCTTTAATTGTATTTATTGAAATAATGACATCCCATGAAGGTCCTACACACGCTGCTTATTTTTGGTTAAGGTCAAATTACCTTTTATACTGTGACAAAGGGTTAAATTGCTCTTTGTGCACTTGCCATGGAGACATCGAAGAATTCCGAAATCTGTCATTTTCGGTACGAAATAGTTATTTAAGTGGTTGGAGAAAAATAGATTTATTAAAAAGACTTGTTCCGATGGCAAATCCAGTTTTTTTTTCTTATTCACTGTTAACAAAAATATGCATCTGGCGACCCTGTATAACGCCAACTTCATATCATTTAAAATGACAAGTGACAGTTACAAGTGATCATTTTATTGTTTTCGCCACAACAATAATTAAAAAAAATTAACCAATAACAGACAACAATGAGGTGTTTTATTGTATTTGTGTTTTAAATGTTTTTAAAATATGTCCACTCGATCTCAACTCACAAAAGATTTAAATGGTAGGTACACTTTCAGTGATTAATTTCAAAATTGGGAAAAACCAATGTTTACTTGTTCTATCTGAAAAAGGGGAGTGTCTAGTATTTATTAACATTTCATAAATTAATTAATTAAAATGCAAAAAAATAATTAAAAACAGCAACTCTTTGTTTTTTACGTTATTGAATATTAATAGTTTTTTACAATGGAAAATTACCGTTAATTTTATTTATTTGCAGAAAGTGTTAAATTACTTCTTGGAAAACAAGTTAAGATCTTATTTAAAAATGTTGTTAGACTTGAAACCAAAGGGGACAAGACGGAAAATCGTGTTCTGGTAAGTATTTCTGTATGTAATCAAACATATTCAATTTAATTGCAAAACAGTGCATTTCTTAATACATATAACTAAGTTCTGATGTATGTTTTAAATTACTTTTTTGGAGAATAATATAATTATAATTAAACACTATTTAGAATTATATTTGACAACAGTGTGTTTTTGTAAATTAACTAATTTTCTTAGGGTGGTAGAATTGTTTATTGTCATAACTGTCATTACTTACACCATCTTAAATTTTCTTCATTAATTTTTTTATTGTGATTTCTGTTAATTTTTAATCATAAAAATGCCGCGTGCTGAAGTAGGTACGCCTAAATATGTCGCCAATAAAATGAAGGCGAAAGGTTTACAAAAATTACGATGGTATTGCCAAATGTGTCAGAAACAGTGTAGGGACGATAATGGATTCAAATGCCACACTATGTCGGAATCTCATCAAAGACAACTTCTACTCTTTGCTGATAACTCAAAGAAATACATTGACGACTTCTCACGTGAATTCAATCGCACTTTTCTCGATATACTAAGGCGGCAATTCGGCACTAAACGTGTGAGTGCAAATCGAGTTTATCAAGAATACATATCGGATCGGAATCACTTACACATGAATGCTACTCGTTGGGTTACACTTACCGGTTACGTTAAGTGGTTGGGGCGTATAGGTAAATGCATTGTTGATGACACCGAGAAAGGTTGGTTTATTACCTACATCGACAGAGATCCTGAAACAATCGCAGCTCAAGAGAAGAGGAATCGGAAGTTAAAAATGGATAAGGATGATGAAGAACGTATGCAGGAATTTATCGAAAAGCAAGTAAAGCATGGACAAAGTAATAGTACTACAAATCAAGAAGCTGTATTTACAGAGCTTGTTAGGAGTGAAGAAGACAAATTATCACTTGATCTTAAACGTACTAAAAATTCAATGCCTGCACCAGCTGCAGTACCGCTTAACAAGCTTGTGAAACGTTCACATTCCGATGATTGGGAGACTAAAAGTGTGAAACGTGAAAAGAAGGAGGTTAAAAGTAAATCGGCTCTCGATGAAATTATGGCAAAAGAGGAATTAATTAAAGAAAAAACGAATCGTAAGGATTATTGGTTGGCTGAAGATATTATAGTTAAGGTCATAACAAAGTCTTTAGGGGAAATGTATTATAAACAAAAAGGGCTTATAGTCGAAGTGAAGGATAAGTATGCTGCCATTGTTAAAATGGTCGATTTAGGACATAAATTAAAATTAGATCAAGAGCATTTAGAAACTGTGTTACCGGCTATAGGTCGGTTGATTAAAGTTGTGAACGGGGCTTATCGAGGACAAATTGCCACACTTTTATCAATTAATGAAAAAGAATTTTGTGCTGAAATTGAAATAGCGTCAGGTGTTTTAAAAGGACGGAAACTTAGTAATGTAGAGTATGAAGATATTTGTAAATTACATGTAGATGATTAGTATTAAGAAATAATTTTATAATGAAAACAGTTTTTATTTTACTTGTTTAACATTTATATGAAGATTATAATTGCATAACAAGAATCTGAATTGAAGCAAAATGTATTACCAGCTTTTACAGTTACAAAGTGAGGCTTCTTGAGATATTTGTAAATTACGTGTGTGTAATTAGTATAATGTATTTTTTTTAATAAAGATGGTTTGTTGCATTTGCTTAATATTTATTTTAAAGCATATTGATAGAAATTGTAATATAATTGCAGCTCAACTGAAGTGGAATTGGACATAAAGAAAACTGAATTATCGACTAAGTGTCGAATTTTTAAATGTCAACAAATGTAACGAGCTAAGTTACTAATTACTAAAATAATCAAAAATTGATTAACGAAGGATTAGATTACATATTCATCGAGGCCAGCAATTGAGAATTGGTGACTGCGATACATATCTCCAGGGGCATATATTTGCGTTACATTGCAAAATCATCTACAAACTGTGATTTAATATGGCCTTAAGTATAAGCCACCAGAGATATGTGTTGTAGTTAACTTATTAATCACTGAAAATCTAGAATTTATTATTTATAATTAAGTGTGCATCTATTTTAATTTACTAGTGATGTGTGATTATGAATCATATAAAAGTCGTAACTTTTTCGCAATTCACTTTTCACTTTTGTGAATAATATTTGTTTGATTAAGGACGAATTTTGGTTAACGACTATAATCAAAAATCACGATTTTGTAAGTTATTCACAAAAGTTTTTGAAGGTAAGCTATTTGGAATATATGTTATGATGATGTGTATCAACTATTTATTTCCTATAAGTATAAAAAAATTATAAACAATCATTCAATTTGACTGTCAATTGTGCAATGCTGTGCATAACGGGAAGATCTAATACAAATTTATGTAGACACGTAGGTATCCTTATTTCAATTATCTAACATATCCAGAGCAGTTATGGAAAGATCTTTGTGTCGTTCCTTTTCTTGAAGGGAAGCAGCACCCTTGTCGATGTTAAGAAGAATTTTTAACAATATTTTCTGGAATGAAAACTGATAACTGAAATACATCCAAGGTTTCAGCGGAGAATAGTTCTCGCAGATCTTTGAGGACAAAGTCTAGTAAGGGTTGATACTCTGTAGTATTCCTCGGCTGAATTCATTTGGCAGAATAAATTTGACGTCCACCATGGTGAAGGACCCTAGGAATACTGAGCTCGACACCCAATTGATCCGCTAGATTTTCTGCACACTGCCAGACGTTAAAACTAGCGTCCATATTTTCCCGACGACTAGTAAGAATGGATTTGTGTTATTTACTTGCATAGCACTGCTGTTAAGATCGAGTGCCGCATTCTTTAATGTCATTCTGATACAATGAACTGTATATTACATAAAGTTGTTACCTGTGAGGCAGCTTTGCCAGCTGTGCTCGGGTCATGCCATTCCGAAATATTTCCTAGGGTTTCCACAATTTTTGCCAGGTCAATAGATAATTGGAGTACACCTTCATGCCGTTCCCCAACGGATCTCAAAGCGATGTAAGCGCACGTCCCAAGGTGTTCATGAAAACTGTTTTCCGTTTTGGATATGATTTAAAGAAAGCAATTACTTCTTTCATAACTGCAACACCGTCCCGGATAGTAGGCACTTTGGAACTACGCGAAATGGAGTTATTTAACTGGCGGCTAAAGCGAGGTGTTTTGACAGGGTTTTTGACATCCTTCTGAACCTCTGTGGCAGCACCTAGAACTTTAGAAAGCATAACGGGACCGGGACATCCGTCAATTCCTATCCCAACACAATTCCAGTGTGATCGGACAATCTGCCCAATGGGAGACAACTTCCTAGGTGTGGAGGTTCCCCTTCCGTCCAACTTCTCTTCGGCAGTAAGTAGTTTTCTTGTTTCTCTTCGTCGGATTCGTAGTCTATTTCATGTTAGCATTAGCTAGTTTCCCAAACGCATACACAAAACTGACGAAATTCTCATGAATACTGTCATTATGCACGTATCGTAACGTCAGACTCAGCTGAGACAGGTGAAATACATCTGTTGTCTCTTCAAATATTATGGATAGTATCCTGATGCCCGCACATTACTGAAAATTTGCTCAGAAATCTCTTTCCCGCAGTATGAAATGAGTGTATTTTGTGTCGTCTTGCTTATATATGTAGCTGACTGTAAGCGCTTCTCTATTTTTTTTATCGCCAGCAGAATCACGGAACCTTAGAAGCTCTCTGAAATTCCCCTCGTTTATGGCCACGATGGTTTCGTTAGAAATTGTGTTATTAAGTATCGGTCCATCATCTCTGTGTCCACGGAATTCTAAATTTTGCCAACCGTGGAAGATGATGGTTTTAATTATAGGACGGAGTTTTTCTCTGTTCTCTTACACATTTTTTAAACGCTGTATATGAACAAGGTTTATTACTTAAAAGTCGCTATGCGTGACAAGGGGCTGCTAATGACCACACTGTTACTGACAAGTGAATTCAAAATAAATACCGATTTGTACCTGGAAAAGCTCCTTTTATTAACTTCCAATTGGCAAAGTCCAGCTGATTTAAATTTTAACCAAACGTGTTACCACGTTTTATGTTCAGGCAATACCCTTTTCTGCATCTTCACCAGTTCATCTTACAGTGACATGTTGTAAATATTACTTTGCCCAGGGCTGGCGGAGGTCTAAATTAGACCCTGTGTACTAACTTGATTGGGGGAATTATGACCTAGGAATTACGAAAAGTTGTAAAATCGATATCAACATTTTTTTATTACGGATGCACATTTCTTTGCGACCGTGCAATAAAAATTTTTGAAATTCGTCAAAACAGCACGTCCGCTGTGTCGGAGGGGGGGGGGGGCAATCGCACCCATTGCCCACCTCCCTGTATCCGCGCCTGATTCTGATTCAGTTCATGCTGAACAAAAGTGGGATCGTAATTAAAGAAAACTAATATCGACTATGGTAAACCATTGAGTATAGCTGAGGAGACGACATATCAAGAAAGAAAAGGTATCATCAGTAAAGAATTGCAAGGGATGATGGAAGAGAAACTAAATGTAAGAATTGAATTTAGAACAGTGATGGTGGTAAACAGAGAGAGGTAAAATGAGATGATGGTGGCGGAAATGGGGAATTGGGAGGAGAAGCAGATTATGGGAGAGAAAAGAATATTGAGGGATACAGGAATTTACATAGACCACGACCTAACAAGGGTGAAAGGAGAGTACAATAAGAAATAAGGAGCAAAGCGGTGGAAAGAAAAGTATGCGTAGGATATAGAAAAATGGAGATAGATGGAGAAAGATACGTATGGAATGAGATAACGAGGGAGTTAGGCAAGAGAAAGGGAGAGAAAAGGGACCAAGGCCAAAATACTAAAAGAAGAGGGGGAGAAAGGGGCAAGGAGGGCGACGAAACGACAAAGTAATGGAAAACAGAGTAAAGGAAAAGAAGAACAACAAAGGGAAAGTAGGGAAATAGTATAGAAAGAGACGATCGAACTAAAGATACTGTTCTGGAATGTGGCGGGATTAAAGAATAAACATTAAGATTTCTGGGAGTACGTTGGGGAGTAGGACGTGGTGGGAATGCAAGCGGCATGGCTGGAAGAAAAAGAACGGGAGTGGTGGGGAAGGGAAATGCCAAGTGAGTACTCATGGGTGGTGCAGTACGCGAAAAGGAACAACAGAAAAGGAAGGAGAAAGGTAGGTATAATAGTGGGAATAAAAAGAAAATGGTTGGAAAAAGAAGAAGAGAAAGTACAATAAAGAAGAGGTATTATAGAAAGGAACATACAGTGGGAAAAATAAAAATAAAAATAGTGACGGTATACAGTAGAAAGATGAAAGAGGCAAGGGAAAACTTAGAGATGTTAGAAGAGCGGGGGTGGGGGTGTATAAAAATAGGAGGGGATTTTAACGCGAGAATCGGGGAAGAGGTGGGAATAAAAGAAAAGAGGGACTGTAAAAAACCAGGCAAAGGATAAAGTGTTAAATGTGTATGGAAAAGAACTGTTAGAAGCGTGCAACGGATGGGGGTGGGAAATAATAAATGGGCATAGAGAAGAAAGAGTGAGGGGGGAGTACACGTAGATAGTAGCAAGGGGAGAATCAATACATTATGTAATAACGAATGGGTTTTAACGCGAGAATATGGGAAGAGGGAGGGAATACGGGAAAAGAAACACAAAGGATAGTGTTAAATGTGGAAAAAAGAACTGTTAGAGGTGTGCAACTAATGGGGGTGGGAAATCATAAATGGGAATAGAGAAGAAAGGGTGAGGGGGGACTACACGTACATACGAGTATGTGGAAAATCAATAATAGATTATATAATAACGGATGTGGAGACTGAGGAAAATGTGAAGACGTTTAGGGTAGGGGAATGGGCCGAATCGAACCACCAGCCTTTGGAACTAATAATGGAAGGGAGAGAAAGATAAGAGATGGTAAAAGAGGAGGAATTCATAACTAAGAAGGTACGGCCAGAAGAGAGTATTAAGAGAAAATGCGACAAACAATATGGAAAGGTCAAGGAATGCAAGAAAGTGTGGAAGAAATGAGAGATAGAATGGAGGAATCAACGGAGAAAGTCAAGTTCAAAAAATGGAAGGGGGAGAAAACGGGTTGGAAGAGATGGTGGGACCGAGAGCGCAAGGAGGCCAAGAGGAAGGCAAGAACATATTTAAAGAAAGCGAAGAGGAGGCGGTGGACACGGGAATACAAATAAACGAATGGGAGAGATATTTTAGGAACGTACTGGAGGGGGAGCAAATACCGGAAGGAGAAGGAAGACAAAATAAGAAAATTACGAAATACATAGGAAGGAGAAGGAATGAAAGTAGAGGAAGCAATAGAGGCAATACAAAAGGTTTAAAAAGGTAAAGCTACAGGAGAAAATGTGACACAAGGTGAGGAGTGGATATATGGAGGAGAAAAGGTAGCAAAAAGGAGGACGGAACTAATAATACAAAAAAAAAACAGAAGAAAAGAATTTGTTACCAAATGTACAGTCAGGATTCAGAAAAGGAAGAAAGAACGATAGATAATGTGTACATTCTGAAACACATAGCAAACAAGGAATTAGAAAAGAAAAGGAGGAAAATGGTAGCGGTATTTGTAGACCTCGGGTGAACAGGTAAAAGCTGTGGGAATACCTGAGAAAAAAATGATAAAGGAAAGGCTAATAGAAAGAATGGAAGAAATGTACGAAGAAAACAGCAACAGGGTGAGGGTGAATGGGGAGCTAAGTGAAGGATACGTAACAAGGAAGGGACTGAGGCAGGGATGTCCACTGACCCAAGCCTGTTCGCTGTATACATAGGAGACATTAAGGGGGCAACAAGAAGGAAGCCTGGTGGTTGGGAACAGGAAAGTGTGGTTGCTGGCGTACGCAAACGACATAAAGCTAATAGCAAAAAATAGAAATGAAGGGGATGTTAAAAACGATGGACAGATATTTGAAGACAAAAGATTTGGAAGTAAATGAGAGCAAAACTAAGGTAATGGTATTGAGAAAAGGGGGAGGGAAATGGAGAGAAGGGGGAGAAACTAATAAAAAGTGTGGTGTTGTACAGGGCGAAAGTGTGGGGGTGGAAAGATAATAAAGAGGGACTGAAAGAAAAATATTGGAAGTGGATACTAGGAGTGGAAAGAGAAATGCCGGGATACATTATTAGAGAGGAGGTGCAATAATGTGGAAGCGAAAAATGAAGCAATAAAGTACGAGGAGGAAATGAGTAGAACGGAGTGCAAAATATTCAAGAATGCTGGAAAGAAATATAAGAAGGAAGGATAAAATATGGACAAGACACCAGAAAAGAATATTATGTAAGAAACGGGTATGCGCAAGAAGAAGTGGAGAGACTAAGAAGGGTAAGAGTGATCGTGAGAGGGGATATAATTAGAAAGGACTGGGATGTGCAAAAGCAGGAAAGATGGACGAAGGTGAAAGAAGGAAAATATAATGCAAACTATAGGAACATTAATGCAGAAAGGATACCGGGATACTTGAATCGGGAAGGCAGGATGTAAAGAAAGAAAATGATAGCGATATTTAGATGTGGTAACGAAGAGAGGGGAAACAAATATTGGAGAAGGGACGAAGATAGAAAATGGGTTGTACGGGGAAGAGATAGAGACGATCAAACATGTGCTGAAAGAACGCAGGGAGTTAACGGAAGAGGAGAGGACGGCATAAGAGATACTAGAGGAAAGGGAAAGGGAAACGGATTTGATGGAAGAAATATGGAAAAGAAGAAGACAGTTATGAAGAGAGGAGACGAGAGGGAAAAAGATAGTGTAGGATAAGTAAGGAAAGGAGATACTGTAAATGACATAAATGTAGAACACTTTGCAATATTTGTAAAAATAAGCAAGTAAAGATAAAGTAGTGGAAAAGGTATCATTTCTGCCATAGTGATATACCCTTTTCCCGCTTTTTATTAGGGATGCACATTTCTTAGCGGCCGTGCAATAAAACATTTTGAAATTGGTCAAAACATAGTGCGCACGTTGTGAATTGGGGGGGGGGGAGGGTAATCGCACTAATTTTCCCCGCTGCAGCCGCGCCTGGTTCTAGTTCAGTTTCTGAAAGTGGCATCGTTATTAAACAAAACTGTATGTATCGACTAGGGTAAACCATTGTGTTGGTATAGCTGAAGAGACCACATATCAGGAAAGAAAAGGTACCATTTCCGCCATAGTGGTACACCCTTTTTCCCCATTTTTGTGTGCAAACTAACATACACCCAATCATCTGCAGCTTCCTCGGTCCAATTTACAGTGACAGGTTATAAATATTACTTTGCCCAGGGCACGCGGAGGTCTAAATTAGACCTTTTTTATTCGAGATGCACATTTCTTTGCGGCCGTGAAATAAAACATTTTGAAATTGGTCAAAACATAGTTCGTCCGTTGTGAGTCCGAGGGGGGGGGGGCAATCGCACCTATTCCCCCCTGTATCCGCGCTTGATTCTAATTCAGTTTCTGAAGAAAAGTGGGAATGTAATTAAAGAAAACTGCATTATCGACTAGGGTGAACCATTGAGTTAGTATAGCTGAGGAGACCTCATATCAAGAAAGAAAAGGTATCATTTTCGCCATAGTGGTATGACAAATTTGTCAAGTCGTGTCAATACACGTCGATCGTTCGTTAAGTTCGTTTTGTGTATTAAAGTGCGTTGTATTTTAACATTTGTATAAATTGGAAATTTCCACTGTATGTATAAAAATGGCGTCGTGATGCTATGTCATGTGGTAGAATAGTATCAAAATGATACATTGTGACGTTAACACTTCTTGCGCGACTAGTGGCCAAGTTTCATGGAGTACTTACACTTCGTAATCCTACATTGACTCTAGCTGGGCTTGGTTCTCTTATGTTCTTCGATAACCAGCATCAGACTAGTTATCTATCAGTGCGTGTTGGGTTTCCAACCTTGTTTCTCTAACTTGGTTTTTTGTCTTTACACCGTTGTTTTTTAATCCCCCCGCCATACCATTTCATTTTTTTTTAGTGCCGCATCTAGATCTGTCACCTTTTAGAGTACTGTGTTCTTTTGTCCACATTTGTGGGTCGTTTGATTTGTGTGTTCAACAGTGTCCAGAGTCGTAGTTATTTTGTCTTTCTCCAATGGTTAATAATATATTACAGTTGTTGGTCTGTTTGATTTTTTAATTTCTACGCCAATTTTTCCGATGTCTATCTTCTCTTTCACTTTTCTTAGTACTCCCTTGAATGGAGGGCCATCATCAGATTTTAGTGGTTTAATTATATCTTTTTCTTGTTGTGGCTGAGGCCGTAACCATGACTTCAGTTTCCATTCCGAGTGTCGGCGATTTACATGATTTATATTATAATTCAACAATATAACTATTAATTAAGTCATATAACTGTGTTATATTAAATGCCGTTCGTGACATTATTTGAAATTGCGGAGATAAGTTAAATTTATTGTACAAATTAATTCTTTTACGTATAAATGAAATATAGAATTAAATACATTAGATTTTCGTGTTTTCTAATATATATATATATATATATATATATATATATATATATATATATATATATATATACAGGGTGTGACATAGAAAAAAGTGCCATGCATAGTGCCACGCGATAAAGGACACTAAAATAAGAAAAAAAGTTCCTATGTACTTAGGTCCGCAACGCCTTCGTTGAAAAAAGATGTTGAAGTTTAATTTTTTTTTTTTTTTAATATCTTTTTACAATGATGTAATAAGCGGACGAGATTGTATACAGGGGTTTTTTGTCACGCAGAATTCAAATATGACCTTAGTTCTTTTATTACCGATAGAGGGCGCCACATACAGGTTTTCATCTTGTTTGAATCGGTCCTAACTTTTTTGCCTTACACTGTATGTCATTTTCGACTGGAAAAATTTGTTTTCCGATCTTTTCTGCTTCAGAAAGGTATGCCTTATTGAAGTCGCTAGGACCAACGGTTTACGAGAAAAATGCATCCGATGCATGCAAATTATCCAAAAGCGCCAAAGTAACTTATTTGCAAAACCGTAATTAGAAGTCACCAATATGGGTTTACTATTAATGTGTGGGCAGGTATAATTGACAATTACTTAATTGGCGCATTTCAATTGCCCAATCGATTCACAGGTGAACTGTATCGAATTCTTGGAGAATGAACTAAGTACGTTATTAGAGGATGTTCCAATGGCTATTATTGGTAGAATGCGTTACATGCATGATGGCGAGCCAGCTCACTTTTGTCAGTTGGCAAGAGAATTTTTGGATAGGAGATTTGGAAATACGTGAATGGGTCGAGGGGGACCTGTACCCTGGCCAGCTCGTAGTCCCGACCGTAATCCCCTCGATTTTTCATTTTAGGGATTCATGAAAAATGATGTGTATTCTGTAGAAATACATAAGGAAGAGCAACTATGGATAAGAATTATGGAATCCGTAGATAGATTCCGTAATAACCCAGGAATATTTCAAAGATGCCGTCAATCCTTAGGAAGAAGAATTGAAAAATGTATTCAAGTACAAGGACAACAATTTGAACATCTTCTAAAAATTTAACGTTTTTTTTTAATCACTGCCCTTCATTGTTGCTATTAAAATTTAATTGTTGAAGTGTTATGTCATTGTTTTTGCTAATAAGTTACTCTGGCGCTTTTGGATAATTTGCATGCATCGGATGCATTTTTCTCGTAAACCGTTGGTCCTAGCGACTTCAATAAGGTATACCTTTCTGAAGTAGAAAAGATGGGAAAACAAATTTTTCCAATCGAAAATGACATACAGTGTAACGCAAAAAAGTTAGGACCGATTCAAACAAGATGGAAACCTGTATGTGGCGCCCTCTATCAGTAATAAAAGAACTAAGGTCACATTTGAATTCTGCGTGATAAAAAGCCCCTGTATAAAAAATTTCGTCCGCTTATTACATCATTGTAAAAAGATAAAAAAAACCAAAAAAATAATTAAACCTCAACACCCTATATCTTTTAAACGAAGACGTTGCGGACCTAAGTTTATAGGAACTTTTTTTCTGTCACCCTGTGTATATATATATATATATATATATATATATATATATATATATATATATATATATATATATATATATATATATATATAGGGTGTTTCACAATGATGGTCAAATACTTTACCAGAGTATTCTACAAGCCATTTTAACGGAGGGGGATCTTCGTATGAGATTTTTCAATTTAGGTCCTCCCTGTTGAGATATTCGTGTTTCAAAATGGCGGAAAATATTTTTTTTCTTTTTTCTTAAAAATTGTTAAACTTTCAGCTAGCCGAATGCTATTTTGTGGTGGTGTCTACTCTTTGGCTCATGTATCTGGAGTGCGGGAATCAGCAACCCCTGGTTTTATTTTTTTCACAAATTTTTCTTGCGATGGCCGATTTCAACTCAACTTTTTTTTAAGTACTACACCTAATTTTAAAACTTTTTCACTCTTGTTATTTTTTCATACAACCAACAGTTTGCGCGGAAAAAAAATGGTTTTCCTTACCGTATTAAACATCTTTGCTGATAAACGCATCAGTTACTGATAAACGCAGTAGGCTATTGCTATGTTGATGTTTCCCTGTTGTCTTGTTGTCAAATCAATCGCCATTAAGCCTTTTATTGGAAGTTTTTGCAAATTTCGTTAGTTTTATGTGAAAAATTATTTATTTATTTATTTAGTATGAATAACAATTAGACCAATGAAGAATATGCTGATATGCATTCCTAATAATCGAACGTTTGTTCGTATTCATTTAAAATTACGGGCCTCTGGATTTGTTAAAGGACAACAACGAAATGCAGGAATGGAGGGTTGTAATCAGTATTCAGCAGGAACAGGCGGTTTTGAATTTCTTTGAAGATGATCCTTGGAGAAGTGTCAGAGAAGCATTTAGGTATTTTAATATGCCTATAACTAATATCTGGAGAATTCTGTCTACAAACGTATTGCACCCTTACCATTTCAGAAGGATTCAAGAATTGTTACCCATAGATCAGGATCTTCGCGTGAGATTTTGTTCAGAAATACTTCGTAGGCGTATTAGAAACCTTCAATTTACAGAACGAATACTGTTCGCTGATGAAGCTCTACTTACACGACAGGGTATTCTAAATCATCACAATATGCAAGAATGGTCTGATGAAAATCCCAATTCTGTCATGACTGGAAAATACTTTTTTCCCTGAAGGACATCCTAGGAGGGTTTTTAATAGGACCTTTTATTTTGCCTAGGCGTTTAGGAGGAGCTAAATATTTGCACTTTTTACAAAATAACTTTTTCGAACTATTGTAAGATGTACCTCTCCAACACAGACAAGATATGTGGTATGTGTAGAACGGAGCTCCTGTCCATTTTACTTTGACTTTTCGGCGATGGCTTCACGAAAATTTCCCAAGCCGTTGGTTCGGGAGAGCTCAGGATGCACCCCCAAGGTCTCCCAAATGAAATAATCTCAATTTCTATTTATGGGGCCATCTGAAAAACATGGTTTATGCAACAAAAGTTAACACGATACAAGAACTGGAAGAAAGAATTTTTAATATTTGCAATGAAATAAGAGACTTCACAACTTTACAATCCTTAAATTTTAATTTCATTAAAAGACTGGAATGATGTTATCAATGTCCCGGAAGCCATTTTGAACACTTGTAAATTATTATTATTATTAACTACGGGATTAGATAAATTTATTTTCATTTGTTCATATTGTTAATAATTGATTAAACTAATTATTTCTCAATTTCTGCTCTTAATCACTAATTTTTTTCCCGCGCAAACTTTTGGTTGTATGAAAAAATGACAAGAGTGAAAAAAGTTTTACAATTGGGTGTGGTATTAAAAAAAACCTTTTGTTGAAACCGGCCGTTGCAGGAAAGGGTTCTGAAAGAAATAAAATTATGGGTGGCTGATTCCCGCCCTCGAGATGTACGAGCCCAGGAATAGACACTACCACAAAATAGCATTCGACTAGCTGACAATGTGT
Organism: Vesta saturnalis; assembly: GCA_036346205.1. NCBI lineage: Eukaryota > Metazoa > Arthropoda > Insecta > Coleoptera > Lampyridae > Vesta > Vesta saturnalis. The sequence continues at coordinate 111,186 of JARFJB010002352.1, read as the reverse complement.
ACCAAAATTGAAATTTCTAAGTTTAACCGTTTTTAAGAAAAATGAAAAAAAAATTATTTTCCGCCATTTTGAAATTCGAATATCTCAACAGGGAGGACCTAAATTGAAAAATTTCATATGAAGATACCCCCTAAAATGACAGAATATTTTGGTAAAATATTTGACCATCATTCTGAAACACCCTGTATATATATATACAGGATAGCGAGAAAGTCTGGCAACAAAGCATTTTCTTTGAAAAGAATAAACATATAATTATTAAATTTTAGGGTTATGAACGGGATTGTATTCTGCGTTTTTTAGAGGACCTGTCAAAGTTATGTGACGTCAGCACTCAGTGTACCGCCGCCATCTTGAATTTTTTAAATAGCAACGTAGGTCGAGTGATATATCTCAGCAAAGCTTATTTCTTCCTCTTTTCAAAAATAGTGAATAAGTACAACGCTACTAAGAAAATCCTGTAAAATTGCAGTTCTATTAATTTACTTGTATTTTGTACCACTGGTAGATCGTTAATGTAAAACAAGTGTCTATGAAAAGATTTGTCAAAAAAATACCGTAAAGTGTCAGAGTGTTTTTATTTGATAACTAAATACTATTTTTAAATAGCAATTTGATTTAGTCTTTGTATTTCGTATCTACTGTGTTTAAATTGTATTTTCAAGCAGTAAATTAAGAATGGCGTATTTATCAGAAAAAGAAAGAATCCAGATACTAATGTTAATTGGTTATGGTGATAAAAAAACGTACTTATGAAGAAGTAAGTAATTTGTTCAATGATTTAAATGATCAACGTGCCCCTATAAGTAGATCTATGGTTTCCATAATAGTGAGTAGATTTAATGAAACCGGTAGTGTACAGGCCGTCCAAGGTCCGGCAGACCAAAAACTGCCACAAATGAAGATAAGACTTTAGATGTTCTGTTGGATGTTCTACAAGATCCCCATACATCTATACATTAATTGGCAATAAATCATGATATTAGCAGGGAGTCGGTCCAAACAATTTTACATAAAAATAAGTTCCATCCACACAAAATGCAAAACCACCAATAATTAGCTGAAGATGATTTCGATAGAAGATTAGAGTTTTGTGAAACGGTTCTAGAGAAAATTGGTAATCAAAACAATTTCTTAGATTCTCTCATATTTAGTGATGAAGCTACACTCTGTCTAAACGGCACTGTTAACCGACGTAATTGTCGGTACTGGTCAGATTCTAATCCGCATTGGATGGTTGAGACCGATACACAATACCCCAAAAAAGTTAATGTGTGGACCGGTTTAGTGAAAAACCGTTTGATTGGTCCATTTTTTATTGAGGGCGCTCTTACTGGTGATCAATATAATGACCTTCTACAGCAGCAAATTATTCCTGAAATAAATAATTTATTTCCAAATATGGACGTATATTTCCAACAGGATGGTGCATCTGCACACTATCACAGAAACGTTAGACCATATTTGGATACCACTTTCCCTCAGAGATGGATTGGTCGAAGGGGTGAAATTGAGTGGCCGGCAAGATCTCCTGGCTTGACTCCACTTGATTTTTTCTTATGGGACTACCTAAAGGACCGTGTTTATGTTAACAAACCTACAACCATAAATGATTTAAAAGCTCGCATACGTCTTGAAATGCAAGCGATTTCTTCAGAAATGATTGACAATTCCATTCGAGGCCTCCAAGATAGATTGTATTATTGCCAAGAAACAGACGGTCATTTGAGCATTTGTTATAAGGAAACTTCATATATATATATATATATATATATATATATATATATATATATATATATAATATACATACATATATACAGGGTGGCATAGCAAAAAGTACCATGCATAGTGCCACGCGATAGAGGATACTAAAATAAGAAAAAAAGTTCCTATGAACTTAGGTCCGCAACGCCTTCGTTTAAAAGATATAGGGTGTTGAAGTTTAATTTTTTTTTTGTTTTTTTTTTTAATATCTTTTTACAATGAAGTAATAAGCGGACGAAGTTTTGTATACATGGGCTTTTTATCACGCAGAATTAAAATATGGCCTTAGTTCTTTTATTACTGATAGAGGGCGCCACATACAGGTTTCCATCTTGTTTGAATCGGTCCGAACTTTTTTGCCTTACACTGTATATTTTCGACTGGAAAAGTTTGTTTTCCCATCTTTTCTGCTTCAGAAAGGTATACCTTATTGAAGTCGCTAGGACCAACGGTTTACGAGAAAAATTCATCCGATGCATGCACATTTGCTCGCTAATGTTCGAACATTTATTGACGTGCATAGGCGTTTGGATGAAGATGGGTGGTGAAGATGTCTGTTTAAAAAAAAAGTTAATAGTGGGAGTTTCCAGAACTCGTCGCACTGTTGAAAAGGAATAACCTGAACATATTATTAGAAGATGTTTCATTGGACATTGTTGCAAGAGTGAAGTTTATGCTTGATGGCAAGCTAGCTCTAAGGAAATTTTTTGAAAGGAGGTTTGAAAATAGGTGGATTTGTCGTGGGGGGCTTGTGATATGATTACTGCTCTTCAGTAATAAAAGAACTAAGGTCATATTTGAATTCTGCGTGATAAAAAGCCCCAAAATTTCGGCCGCTTATTACATCTATTAAGAAAAAAACAAAAAAATAATTAAACTTCTACACCCTATATCTTTTAAACGAAGGCGTTGCGGACCTAAGTTCATAGGAACCTTTTTTCTTATTTTAGTGTCCTCTATCGCGTGGCACTATGCATGGCACTGTTTTCTATGTCATCCTGTATATATATATATATATATATATATATATATATATAAGTAAATTCTTGACAAAGTGAACAAAGGACGTTCCCGCAATGTTGAATTAATTTGTACGTTTATTTACAAAAGTTTCAAAGAATAAATGTCATATATATATATATATATATATATATATATATATATATATATATATATATATATATATATAGCTTAGATGTTACTCAACCACTTTCGCTTTTCTATGTGCTTGTTACCTTTACTACTATCCATTCAGCTTGTTTTACTCGTTTATTCAATATTTCGGCCACGACAAAATGTTTACACCGGTTTATCCACACCCTCCACATGTTTTAATTCCTTTCCTAAATGTAGCCACCATCACTAATTGTTTACGGACTTCCGCCCTAATCGACCCCTCCTTTTCTCTCGCCCGGTGTAAACAGAATTTGTTGATATCCAAGCTTTTTGCTTTTGTGTTTTTTACTAGGTTCTCTTTATTTAACTCTTCTCACTTTTGCCGTTATATTCATCGCCTGTCACCCATCGCGCTGAAGCACAGCATATTCCTTATCACATATCAACTCAAAGACGGTGCATTCTTTCTTACCTATCCTGCAAAAACCTTTTAGGAATGGGGTGAGGTATGTGCTTCTGTAATACGCTAACGTATGTGGGTGGCGAGCAACTCCGCTACCATGAAGCCATTGCCAGAATTCTCTGAACGTATCAGGTTTATTTACCATCCTTCGCTGCACTTGCCTTGGTAGCATACGATCAAGGTTATGCTCTTGAGGGTTCTGTCTTCTGTCGATGATGCCATTTTTATCAATTACTACTGTCATCATCTGATGGATTTTTGCTAGCTTGAACTTTATATATTTTTACATCAGTGTTTATTGCTCGTAAGAGTGCCTTCAGTCGCTTATCAATGACAATTACCAAAACATTCTGGAAACCGACAATCGTCGTGTGGGTACACGAAGCGCTCGTCGTATATAATATTCCACAGGATCTGTCCCAGTACTGAAGTTTGTGGAACTTTTGCACTTGACGCGAATTTCCTTAGGCCATTAACGTATGAATCATTGACATCCGCAGATCGTTCTACTAAGATATTGTGGCTTATTCATGTCCTCTAGCTCTCACAGAAGTTTCTGTATTTTGTGTTTGAAGTTATATGGAGACATACTTTTCACCTCAAAGTGCCACTATTTGTATCTCATTGTACCGTGGCATATGCTATTTTGGTTTGAATTATATCTGGGTTTTAGGTATCAGGGCAGGTGCACTTTTTTGTCATTTATCTGGGTATACTTCTGTTCCATGTTATCCCATTAAATATGGGTCGCAATATCGCCGGCTATGTGGTTTCTGTTTCACTATGTATCTTGTCCCACGTTATAGTTTTCGTTTGTGTACGTAATCGCTCTATTCTGAGTATCTTTCTTCTCTATCATCCTACTGCCATGGTTACAAGATCTCTCCCACGCCCTCGTTATGTAATTAGAGACCCTTTAAGAAGGCCATTTCAAAAGTATTTTGACACCTGTGTTTAGTACGGTGGATTTGAATATTTATTTATTGTAGGGGTTATTTTAGGAAATCGGTTGAACAAAAAGGAAAAGGCCACGTATTTCATTCCCTCCCCCAAGAGCAAGGCCGGGCTGCTCGAGCTTTCCGAGCTCCTTGGGCAACAATTATGGATTCCCAGCATATATACATACATACATTACGTATATATGCATGGTGGAATTAAGGATGGATGTGATCAGGATAGGATCGGAAGGAACAGAGTTAGAGTTCTGAAGGGGAAAATACTACCCCAGCACTCGCCTAAGTAGCCGCACATATATATTTAGTTTTCTTTGTTAACCTTAATTGATTAAATTGAATTTTTATTGAAGTAAAACATTTTGTTTGAATTTTAAAGTTCAATTGGTAAATTAAAATTGGTAGTTTACTGAAAAATTGAGGACTGCTGACGCCTTTCTGATTTTGGTCTTTATTTGATTGTCGTAAACCGCAGTGGATACTGGAGTTCCCGCCTTATAATACATCTCTAGCCATATCCCTCATTTACACTTACTCCAAGTTTCCTTTAACGCGTTCACACACTAAACTAAACATTATCATATAAAGATACCTAAGGTTCAAGAAAATAGCTCTACAGATCACAAATTACATTTACGATAGAAAGTAGGAAGCGCATTTTACACTTAGGTGTTTATAATTGTAAAGTACTGTAATGATTTTATATGAATTAGATTTTTTTCTTTGTAGGTATTCTCGCCTTGTCGAATATTATTGCTCACAGCTAAAGTGCCAACGAGGGTAAGTAATTAACAGAATCATTTCGCTTTTATAATAATTATATTAATAGATTGATTGCCACTTCCATTATCTGGAGGTTCAGGCGTTGGAAAGTAAGCGAGGCAATCAGCTGAGTCTTATGGTAAATGATAAGATGTATTCGTTTTTGGCTGGAGACGATTCAGCATGTAGCACTGAGGTTGATATCATGATTTCAGCGTTAGCAACAGCAATTCGTAATATATTTCCAACTGTTCCTTTACAATATATTATTCGCAAAGTACGATTAAATTTTAGTGATTTTGTTACGTAAAGTGAAAATTTTTAGATTGAAGTTATACCGAATACTCGATTGCAACAGTTACGAGATATTGAAGTGTTGACAACGACGCGTGAAGTAGGCCCCTGTGGTGGTTTTTCAACGCAGTATGCTTGTATGTGTGATTTTCATAATATGCCGTATCGTGAGGAGGTTGCGTGGGATGTGGATAATATTTACGTCACGTTAAATACACGCGAATTATGCCTTAAAGATTTCGATCATTTAGAGCAAAAGTATGTTGTTGATCATTAGAGAAAGGATTTTAACTGATTTTTTGTAGAGATTTAGTACCTATAATAAGCGCACTTGAATATAACACGTGGTTTACTAAATTACGTGCTAATCATGTGCGATTATCACACGAAACAATGGATCGTGTACTGCATGTTTTAAAGAAATCGTTAAGCTTGGAAGAATTATATTTGGATAATTTAGGTCTTAAGGCAGACTTTGTTAATAAATTAACTAATGTCGTTAAGTGCAATGTTGTAAATTGTTTACATACGATCGATTTATCGAATAATATGATTGAAGATAAAGGTAAGTGTTTTAAGTGCTTGGTTAATTTTTAAAGCTTGCTTCATTCATAGGTGCCATAAATTTAACGGGATGCGTATCTCGCTTAAATAAGGGGCTGGTACATCTTAACCTATCACATTGCGGCCTAACGTCCAAAGGGGTGAACCAGCTTGCTTATGCACTTACTGCCAGTAATAACGTATATACCACTCTAACCTACCTCGGTCTAAGTGGTAACAGTTTAAAAGATGATATTAATGTAAGTATTGCGTAAAATGCTATCCGTTCCTTCCCCAAAGCAATGCTTTATGGTTTTTTTTTATATGTTATCTTTTTTTCGTTTTTCTTATTAACCTTAGATTAACATGACATGAAGATAAATTTAAAGCGTATGTTAGAGTTGTAATATTGTCTTCTAGAATCTTAGATATATCAACAATCATGATTATTAATTTGTTCAGTAATTAACATTAAGAATGATTATTGAGTGAAATCATCGCGAATTAATGTGAGAAAGGATGATATAATAATATTGCGTGACCGTTGCTCCAGGGTTGAGATGTTCAGTAGAAAATCCGCGAGAAGTGAGTATTGGAAAACGACATATCTAGGTTTATATTATGTACCTTGTAACCCGGACTGACCGCGAGCCTCCAAACCCGGATCACATATTGTGTGTTGAATCCCCGACTAAGTGTGGAACATGAAAAGGGATAGGATAATCCCGAATCAGTTTGAATCAACATGGCACCAAAAAGGCCCCACAAAACTTTAGCTCGCGTCAAGAAACAGGATATATTAAAAAAAAAATTGAATAGTGTTAGTAGTAAAGCACTAACATGCAACTGCGGTGTTGGTACATCTTCAATTAATAATATTAAAAAGATTAAGAAAAAAATAATGTGAATGACAAAAATTTATTACAAGCATAGGATGGGAAAAAGAGATGTGGTATTCGTCAATTGAAAGTGGTTGGGGAGAAACTGTTTAGTGATTCATCTGCCGTGCAACTTTTTTTTACGAAATAGTTTTAGGGAGTAAATCGCTCGGATCATCCATATAACCTAGAGCATGGCACCCGGAGAGCCGATTTTAGTATTTTTCTATATCTCCACCTAAAAATATGATGGAAAGTTCGATTAACTTTCGATCTGACCATAACGTTTTTAAGTTCAGCGCGAAAAAAATTAAGGAAATTTTGAAGTTCGGGTACGGTTCGGAACAGTTCTACTGTTTCTCTATGGCACTGTATTTTAGTGGGATCGATGTTTTTGCAATTCTCTGTGAGTTTTTTAAGAGTGTAATATCGGGGCTTGTATTTGTTTAATTTTCACTTCGAATGCGGCCTTAAAATAAAAAGGAAAAGGCCACGTATTTCATTCTCTCCCCAAGGGGGAGGGCGGGCTGCTCGAGCTTGCCGAGCTCCTTCAGCCACAATTATTGATTCCCAGCATAAATATATACATTACGTATATATGCATGGTGGGATTAAGGATGGGTTTGGTCAGGATAGGATCGGTAGGAACGGAGTTACGGTTCTGAGGGGGAAAATACTACCCGGCATTCGCCCTAGTAGCCGCACATGGTGTGCATATACGCAGTGACCATGCCGCTACGTATGTATGAGGAAAACCCCCAGAAAAAACCTCATACAAGGTAGACGGTAACGAGAATCGAACCTCCCGAACGCTAAGCAGGTCGTGTTACCACTACGCTACTAGCTCGGTTAATTGCCAGTTCGTCTACACGATGGCGCAAGCGAAAAAAGCGATTCCCTATCAAATGTTTGCTTCAGGAGCGTACAGGCACCATTAAAGCGACCTGCATTCGAAGCCTAGTATTACAGAGAAGTTGGACTTTGCTTTCGAGATTTCAATCTAAGATCGCGTTCCAAATAGCCTGCGCCTGTTCTTTGCCTGTATAATTATCCAGAATAGGCACAGCGATGAGTTTTTTAGGTCCATACAAAATAACTATAGGCATGCGTTCTTCTTTCGATTTTCGAGCACTAAAAGCAGGCAACAGTTTGCCATCCCAATGTAAGGTCACTACATCCGGTTCTTCGGTTTGAAAATCAGTTTCCACGCATTCTTTTCGTTTTCCGTTATAATTCTTTGATTTGAAGACTTGCTTATTGGAAATTCGTCAATGTTAAATCCAAGTGCAGCAACTAACTTTGGAGTAATAAAATCTTTCCTTAAGGCTGATTTACTTGTCCCAGGTTTTGAGCTTTCGATCAGTATTAGGAAATCTTCTGAATACATATTTTCACTAGGATTCGAAGAGGAATCCTCTTGCGGTGGCACATATAATGTCGATGATGAAGCGGAAACGTATTTCATTCGCCGTTTGCCTTTTTTGACTGCTCGAAGTCGCGCCCTTTCTTCTTTTTTTGGGAAGTCTTTATCCATTCCGCCTAAGTAAGCGGGTCGACCCGGCTCTCTTTGACGCTGCAAGAGCATCATATCTTCCTCTGTTTTCTTTAATTTAAGTGCATCAGCATGCGCAATCTCGAAGATATTGTCTAAATTAGTTACAAGTTCCTGTTGTCGCCGCTTGAAGACGTCCTGTAATTTCTTTGCATTTCTTTGTAACTCTCCAAACTTCATATATATTAACAAGCTGCCTCACATCATTTTGGCAACGATTTGGTAGGTATACGTGCCTTTTCCCAAAAGATAATACATTCGTGAATAGCAAGATTTGCACTTTTATTAACTCTTAAATTCACTTCTCAATGTTGTAAAACAAAACCGCGAGAACTTGTCGACTAGACAAAAGTTAGGAACTCTTTATTTAATGTTTTATGTTCCCTATAAAAAATATCACTTCTAGAACTATGCAATTCCACTTCCATGTTCTGTTGACTGATTAAAAACTGTATAAACAATGTTAACTATACAAACAACTTAGAACTATAAGCACATTGACACGTAACGCAATCTCAGTGCTGAAGCATTCTAAAACCTACCTTTTTTTTGTTTTGTTTTATCTTCACCATTTGCAGCTGCTGGGTGCTCCGTTACAGACACATGTCGTTAGCGTTTGCTCGCTTAAGTATACATGTACAGGCTGACACGTCGGCACGGGTTGCGGTGGTTCAAATTACACCAAACTATTTACAATTATTTCGACATAAAAGGAAAAAATAAAAGGCTATGCGAAAAAAAAAGAGTTTTATTATATAAGTGCCTGTGTCTACCGTGTCATTCTTTTCCTTATATACATCAAGGCATCCATTTTCCAAAACGTCATCATATTTATCCCGCGAAAACCAAAACAGCCCACCCCAGGAGAGTTTCAACATCACATGTCTTTGCTGGCACACAAGTTAGAAAAAAGGGCTGCAAGGGAATCAACACAACTGATACTTCAAAATCTTTGCCATCTTAAAAATGTTTACAAAAATATTTATTTTCGAAACATTTAAATTCCGCATTAATATATACTCCATATAACATCCAGATCTTAATTCAACTTTTTATGAAAGTCCCACATATGGGCGACAGTTGCTTCCGCAAATTCAGTAAATTTCAACACCATTTGTCCTTGAGCTTACATAACATTTTCCATTGTGCAATATTATGTCATTTATATAAGAATGGATTGGAAGAGGACGTTTATTCACATGGCAATATTGTATTCAAAATACCAACAATCACTAGAGAAGGTATGATAAACAGGATTCAGAATGCTATCACTAGCATTCCTGTTACAGGAATTGAGGCTGCAGTAAAGTCTACTAGGCAGAGACTGATTTGATGCATGAACGAAGATGGCTAACTTTTGGTACTTTTAAAATAAAGCTTATGAGCTCTGTTAATAAACTTATTATTTAGTGCTTAGTTTCCTCCAATTTTGTTGTATTCTTTCATCGTTTTCTGTTAAGTACATTTATTCGTTCATTTATTTTTTTTTAATTACAGTGTGGGTCATAAGTCAAAAATGAAAATACAAATACTTTATCTGCATGCAAGGGTTTATACTTCCATATCGTGAATTATTTTTGCGCACATATTTCTTGCGCATACCTATTGACATCGTGAGCGTCCTTTTTAGCATTGCTGATGTACGTTTATTTCATGGGAGAAGCCATTTTTGGTTTCCACCTAAATTTTGTGTCAAGTGCCATTGATTTAATGGTAAGACACCTTAACTCGTATTATATTAAAATCTGAAACATTTGCTTTTTTCAGGCACTTTGATTTACACTTTTATTTACACCTTTAGTTACTTTTATGGTACTTTTGAGTACACTTGTACTTATACGTTGTTATTTTTGGATGATTTCATTTTATGATTGCATGTTGCATTTAATTCAGATCTAAATTTAGATCACTCCTTTTATTTGAACCTTCAAGAGAATGCAGTAAATTTTGGATTATTCAAATTTCAAGGAATATAAATTTGTAAGAAGTAATTTCAACTTTGGTATACTTTACTACGTAAAACATTGAAAATACGATATATTGCGCAACATTGATACGAAGATTACATCATCTTTGGTTTACATTTCCGCATTCATTTTGATACCAGAGGTTCTCAAAAAGTTGTACATAAATTTTTAAAACAGGTATTTATACTTTCATGATTTCTTAGTATAAGGCTATTTTTAAGCTTTATTTTATGTAATACCAAATTTAAATGCTTAATAAACATAGTTTGTATATTTTTTATTTTGACATTTTGGTGAATTTTTTATTGTATCCTCGGTTTAGTTATTCCGAGCATAAAAAAAATTAACTTGGCGTCCGAGATAATTTTTATTATTGTTACCTAGAAGTTACTATATTGATGTTAAGTGAAAATAATCAAGCAGGAATTTGTGGTAATTAAGCACGAACCAGCGCGATTTAACCTACCTTCTGAGTCAACGGCATTATCTTTTAGTGAATGGTATGTATCTCTAGTTATTTTAACAATTTGTATGGAGAACGCTTTAAAACATTTACACCATTTTTTTTTAATTTTACACACACACACACACACATATATATATATATATATATATATATATATATATATATATATATATATATACAATAAACATATTCATAATGCAATAGTGCTGTGTTAGTGTTATTATTTTTACTACAATGCATGTTAATATATTTTCATTTGTCTTTAATTATTCTACTACTTAGCGGCACTCTACATGCACCCTGATTAAAGTCTGTTTTTCTTTAATGCTTAAACATATCAAGCATTTTATTTTTTCGGTGATCGCTTGTTTTGATTAGGCCATCTATACCTTTGCCTACCTCCACACACTTCCCTTCACTAAGTAGTTTATTACAATAACATTACAACAACCGCATGCGTACGAGTTAAAACTTATGTCTGCAGTAAACACGCACCAAATTTCAGTTTAGCGACGTTGCCACGTTCTTCGATAATTCCTCAATAAGTAGAATTTTAATTAAAAGAATATGAACTCAGTTTGTAAGTACCAATGACATGAAGCCGGCATATTTCGCTTTAGGACTTTTGGTATGTTGTTCAGCGCACTAGTTAAACTATTGCTGTCGATTTTTAGATTTACATTATTTATTTGTAAGTTTTGGTGAAATTTAAGCTAATATGTCTTAGCTATTACCGTTGGCAGGGTTTCCTTCAGCAGAAACCTTAAAGATGTTCAAAATACGTTCCTTGCCCGCGGCCGAAAAATGCCGGGCGGTTCGTTTTCTCGGTGGGAAACGGTCTGCAGCTTGGTCCATAATGATGATAATAATAGATATTATGAATCCAATGAATTTCTAACCTGAAAAGTAGTTTTGACATTTCATCAATAATTAATCGTTTTAATTACGTACCTAAATATACAAAAATGAATTATAAGAACAAATAACACAAACATTTTCAATGCAATCTTAGCAAAACCATAACATAATGGCCGGTAATGCAGAGATTAAATCTGCCTCTCTTCGTGCTTGCTTGTATTGTGGGTTTTAAAATTTAAGCCAATAGAAAAAATTCTATTTAACCCATTAGCGCTCAGCGTCCTCGTTTGAGGACGCATACCTTAAGCATGCGCTATCGATCAGCCGATCATATTTCAAATTGAAACGGGGCGATTTGGTGGTGGGGGTGAACCTATAATTAGACTACTAGTTTGGTCGGAAATTACAAGTAGTGTACCCCGTCAATTGTTGGTGTTGGCGGTTTTATTTGTGCCGTACACGAGTATTTATTTTACTCTACTGTTTTATAGATGTACGTTGTAAGTAACTTTTATATATTTTTTTAGAATATATATGAATCATAGTTATCGTAATTGTGGTAAATGAACAAATTTTATAAATAAGTATTTTTTACCACAAAAAAATTTTGATGTCCTCAATTGAGGACACTGGGCGTTGGAGTGAATTTTTATTTTGGTAATTATATTCAGGTAATCACAAGAAATCATGAGTAAAAAATATTTTAAAATTCTAGAAGAAGCCTGGGAGTATGTTGACTCTGATGAAATCGAAGCTGATCTGATACCATTACCACCGGAAGTAGATGAACTTACTGATGAAGATGAAATTGATGATGATGATTTAACTGTTCCTATTGTGAATGAAATTCCTGGTGGAGCTGAAGTTATACCTCGCTTTCAAGAGAATAATACAAATTGTTCTGACGAAGAAGACACTTTTCAACCACTATGTACCAGTAGAAAGAGCAGTGACTTTCCAAAAGATCCTAATCTCAAAACAAATCGTTAAACTAACCAGAGATCCAAACCACTCAACAAAAGATAATGCCGTTGCCTCAGTCGGTAGATTAAAGTAGGCCGATTCAATATTTTTGATTTGCTTAATAACCACAAATTTCTGCTTGGTTATTTCCACTTAACATCAATTTAGTAACTACAATGTAACAATAATAAAAATTATCTCGGACGCCAAGTTATTTTTGATTATGCTCGGAATAACTAAACCGAGGATACAATAAAAAAATTCACCAAAATGTTAAAATAAACGGTACACAAACTATATTTATTAAATATGAAAATGTAAACTTTCACCATTAACACTCATAATAAAATACTTATTTTTTGGGATTTTTAATGATTTTAATTTAATTAAACGTTTGATAACATTACATTATTTCAGTATAATGTTAGTTAAAATTGTAAGATTGTAAACAATTTGTCAAATTTGAAAAATTCAAACATAAACATGTTTATGTTTGAATTTTCAAATTTAAAAATATTTAAATTTAACATTTAACTAAATTACTAAAAATTGTATAGATACTGTTAATGTAAATTAGTACAATTAAAAAGATATATTTATTAAATATTTAAATTTAGAATTATATAAAATATATCTTAAAAACTAGTTGTAATAGCCTTAAATTACTAAATTATTGGAATATAAGTACCTGTTCGAAACTTTTGTACACAACTTTTTAATAACATCTGGTATCTAAACAAATACGGAAATGTACACCAAAGGTGATGTAATCTTTGCACTAATATTGCGCAGTATATCGTAATAACAATGCTGTACGTTGTAAACCATACAAAAGTTGAATTTTACTTCTTGTAAATTTATCTTCATGAAACTTGAACAATCCAATGTTTATTGCATTCTCTCGAAAGTTCAAATAAATAATGGGATCTAAATTTAGATCTGCAATAAATGCAAAACGCAATCATAAAATGAAAGCGTACGTAAAAGTAGAATTAAATGTGCAATTAAAAGTGGTAAAATCAAAGTAAAAGTTCTAAAAGTGTAAAAGTGCCTGCAAAGGGCAAATGTTTTAAATTTTAATATAATACGAATTAAATGTACCTTACCATTAAATCAACGGCACTTTTCACAAAATTTAGGTGGAAACCCAAAAATGGCTTCCTAAACAACACCACGTTCATCAAGTAATGCTCAGAAGGTCGCTTAGGATGTCAGATGTTATAAATGTGCGCGAAAAAATGTGCGCAAAAAATAAGTGCAGAAAAAATAATTTACGATACGGAAGCATAAACCCCTAAAGAGATATGCACTTAAGTTACACCAAAATGCAAATTAAGTTGCCTACCACAACTTATAAACCATTAATAACCAAAAACCCTTTTTTCTTATATTTTACAACTAAATGAACGAAGAACGTAAAAGATTCGTTACACTATTTACGAGGAGCTGCAATATGGTTTCACAGTTTCAAGAAAATTTTGAAGAAATGAAAAAAACATTATCGACAGCTTTACCTTTGGAAATATTTGAAATTGAAACTATCTTAAACAGTATGATACTTAATAAAACAGTCTTTTGGATGAAGACCAACGTCACATTTATTGCATACAAAATTTGCCTTTTTATGGCATACAAAGCAACGCCGCTGATTTTGGTTGTATTTTACCAAATGGTCAGCTTGATGATAACGGGAATATTCATGAAGATTTGTTGGAGGTTTCGAAGGACCTCTTTTAGTTGTTTGACTGTATGATTCAAACAACTCTGTCGCAACTGATCTTCGAAACTCCAGTTGCTCAAGCTTACCATCATTGCCTTTATAAAAGCGCCAAGCATTTTGCATAGACATGTCAATGCAATGGGAAAATAAAGGAAACACAATTTCTTCCCTCTTATTGCTACCCTGTATTCACTCAGATTTTGGTCTCCCCTATCCACCCCTCCCATATTTTCGTTGTAAAACTGAATAAGTTTTGGCTGATTTACGTAAACATAATTTTTTTCTGATTGTGAGAATCTTTTTACCCTATTTAGTGGTAAAACTGATGTGGCATTGGAAACTACGTTTACCTACGACCACTGTAGAAAATAGACGAAAACACACGACACACAGCCTCAGTAAATTCGTCATTACGCACGGTAAACAAATCGCACAGTTGTAAACAAAACGCACAGTTTGACTATATTAACAAATGAAAATATTACAATGTCATATGAATCGACAAATCGAGATACTTCTAATATACGTGATAATTGTACAGTAACCATAAATAATTATTATAATGTTTCTAATGTTAATTAAACCAACGTAGTAGTAAATAGAACGAATTATATCGTGTATGATCATCAAAGTTGTGAGACATAATTTTGTAAAATTGTTTGAAATAAAATTGATCAAAAGTCTAAAGATGCAATAATATACAGAGTATCCCATTTAAAGAAATGAAGATTACTAGTTTTTAGATCTCTATGTATACATGAAACGAACAACAAAAAACAACGACTAAAATAAAAAATCGACGTGTTTAAGCATCATCTACAATACCTGATAAAAATGAATACCTGATAAAAATGAAAATATTAAAAGTAGTCCAGACCTTTTTGGCACAGTGTCTATGGTCGTAGGTAAAGTATAGTACGTAATACGTGTTGTAGAGCAATTACGCACACATGGAATTATGCACTCGCCGCTACGCGGCTGCGTGCATAAATTTTCCATTCGTGCGTAATATGCCTTTTACAACACTTATTACGTAATATACTATTACAACACTGTTGTCATGCCATTTACAAATGACAATTTCACTATCTGCAACGATATGTTCAAAAAATCCTCGTTCCTTTTTTTTAATTGTAGCTGCATGAGATAAAGGTGACCGCGGAATTCGATTCTCTCTGATCGTTCCAGTAGTTTTTATGCCCCTAAGCTTGAGCTCTTTTAGGAGTGAGAGAGATGTGAAATAATTATCAAAATATAAATGAAAATACATATATGTCATTTTCTGTAATACATCCGCATACTGCAATACAACACAAGGTCAAAGCCCCATACGCTTATATTTTTCTGGTAGTGTGCAAGAGGAACCTTGATAAGGATAAAAATTAACTATGTAACCCAGTCCCAATGAACCAACCCAAAATTTGCAGCCCCAACGAATAGGTCTTCCCCTTATAAACCGTTTTCCGCTATGCCGACCGTAGTAGGGTATCATTGACTCGTCGGGTGCGTTTTCAAAAAACTTCTTATTCAAAATGTCAAATCAGGGTCTCAATTTCGAAAATTTATCGGCTTTGTCCAAATGCGTGTTACCGTTGCAATGAATATTGCTCATAATAAATTGGAATCTATCACGTGATATTGCATCACATACCATTTTATAGTTCGTGTCATCTCGATTTTGCCGGTATAATTTTTTACGAGGTAATGGTACATAACCACTAACCAGTAAAACACCAATAAAACATAACATCTCACTCTCAGTGATGTCCCCTGTACGATTATGCTGCAAAGCATATGTATTGGTAACATTTAGAATTTGGCTTATTACTTCGGTGTCGAAAAACACTCTAAATGTGACGGCCGGTGAAATATTGTTACGAGCGGTTGCCACTCGTTGCCATTTTGAAAAGTGTGGTTCTTCCAAATCGCCGGCTTTGTAGTCGAAAGTTTTCACTAGCTTCGGTTTTCTTTCTACGAATGTTGAAAGAGGTCTTTCGTCGTCACTCTCCCAGCCGTCTGCCGACGCATCTTGTACTTCTGATTGTAACATTAAACGGCGTCAAATACTAACAATAATACTGGGATGATGTAATAAACAAAACGCAAATGTAATAAACAATTTGCAATTGATCAATAACAATCGCTACTGCCGTTGGCTCAATCGGTAAATTAAGATAGGGAGAGTTCTAATATACTGAGTTGTTAACCTACCTGAAATGCTGCTTGCTTCCCATCTGCTTAGTTATTTTCACTTCACTTAATTAATAAAAATATGTACTGTAAATAAAAACAATAAAATGATACCTCGAGCGCAAAGCTATTTTTAGATATACGTTATTGGAACAGCTAAACCAAGTTTGTTAATAATAATAAAACATTAATCAAAATAAAAATAAAATAACATGATATACTTAAGTTTATTCAATATCTAGTTGAAAAGGTTAAAAAATCAGAAGTCTTATTACTATTCTAAAAGTATATTATAAAAACATTACCTTTGAACGGTTCGGTACATAAACTGTATTACTGCTGGTAACTATGAAGCAGAATGGTGAACTTGGTGAGGTCAGTGTTTTGCTAATTTATCCTTAATATATTGTGTCCATTAATTTATTGAATTTCTTGGAAGCTTAAGTATGTAGAACTTGCGTTGTAAAATGTAATTCAAGTAAAAATTTACATTTAAATTAGAAAAATAATAGAATAGTAAATTAGTGAATTCTAAGTGCCATTAAAATAAGTAGTATAAAAATGCCATATAAAAGTGTGCATTATAAAAGAATGCATTAAAAAAAAATAATGATAATGCCTAAAAAAAACAAATGTTTTTTAATTTAAAATATAATGAATTAGAAAATAACTTACCATCAAAATCTGATGGCACTAAATATAAAAAATTAGGTAAAAACCATACTTTCTGCTGTAACTTCCAGCAGTCAGTGAAAAATATAGCGGCTTTCAGAATAGCTCCTCTAAATGTTTCCCCCCAAGAAGTGGTCACGCGTTGCGCGGATGCAAATAATCATAATCCAATTTTTTTAAAAAAGGGAACTATTAACTCTTTATGAAATATTACACCCAAAAAGATGTGTTCTAGGAAATGCCAATTAAATTGCCTTTCTCAATTCTACATTTTAATAATTAAAAACTTTTCTAATATTACGCCAAATAAAAGAACGATCCCAAACCAATGTATTTTTTAATACAACCACAAAAAAAAGGTTGTTACATGATTCCGTATCTTGTACTTCTGCTTCAGCTCTTAGTTGAGATCCTGGCAAATTATTCATCTCAACTATATTTTCATCCCCCGAGTTTTCGTCAGTGTCGCAATCTTCGTTCGCATTTTCTGGCGGAAAAATTACTATAGTAATTGTTCCAAAGTTAGTGGTTGGGTCCAATAACTGAAAAAGAAACCAAAAGTAGTACATCGACCTACCGTCCTTTTAAAAGTACGGGAGTACTTTGGACGCCCTAGCTCAACTAAGAATTGCAAAGAAAGTAAGGTTATATACAAAACTGTAAGAATAAGGTCACTGGAAAAGAAGTAATGCACAAAAACCAATAAATCTTATCTACTACTGTGAGAAAACTTACCTTCGATCTCCCATTGTCAAATCGAATGTCACACAATCCAAAAAACTCTAGAAAATAACTCAAAACAACTGCAGACAATGCAAACGACGGCGTGCAGGTCGTTCGTAAACACAATAAACCGACGCATATTAGTGGCGCCACCTTGCTGCGAAACGTACACTTCACGAAAAATGAATATGTTTACCTGCTCCTTTTAAAAGGACGGTAGGTTTAAATGGGTTAATTGAAGAATTTTCAACCATGAAAGCTCGAAAAAAATCTATGTAAATGTATGTAATCTATTATTTTTTATTTAATAATAATAAACTTTTATGTGATTTGCTAGTTGTTTTTTTTTTCCTTAAATACATAAAAAATTACGGAGCCCCCCAAGATTTTTAGCCCCAGACCCCATTTTACCTTAATCCGTCCCTGCCCCTGCATTCCAAACTGTTTTAAAGAATTTCACAAAAACAGTAATATAATGTAAATTGTGAATTAATATTAGCTATTAGAATGTTTTTAATTTGAGTTTAGAATTGTTTATATATATATATATATATATATATATATATATATATATATATATATATATATATATATATATATACAGGGTGATTCATGAGGAAGTGGCAATATTTTAAAGATATGTCGAGGAAGCCAAAATAAGTAAAATAAACTCATATGTTTAAGTCCGATTTTCATTTGTTTCAGGGATAATTGACTTTTTCTTAAAATGTCAAATCTCATCAATTTTTGCCTATTACGAAGTACGTTGATGTATTGACCTTATGCACGTAATTCTGAGAGCGAAATCCAGAAAGGAAACTTTTAAAATAATTATTGCCCTTTTAGTAACTTTAAATTTGGCGGCTAATAAATTTTCACCAAGAACGTTCTCACTATCGCCAATATTTGCAAAATTCCCTAACAGGGTATTTATTTTAAGAGTTGACTTTCTGGATTACGCAACCAGAACTTATGTGTAATTAGTAAAGTAGGCAACTGAAATGAAAACTGACAGTTAGTTGTTAAAGTGACAGTTGTTCAACATTAGTTTTATGAAGTTGTAAAATGCCCCACAAATTTAGTCATAAAGAATATGCCGATATGATATTTGTTTATGGGTTCTGTAATGGTAGTAATGTTCGTGCAGTGGAGGAGTATCGACGTCGTTTTCCGAATCGAAGAGTTCTAACAAGCGAGTATTTCAAACTGTTTTACACATGCCGGCGAAACTGGGACATTTCAAGTGCAAGTATTGTTTCTGAAAGAGAACACGGAATCGCTGTTGGACTTGAAGAAGATATTCTGGATGTGGTAGACGAAAATCCAGAGATAAGTACAAGGCGCATCGCAATCCAATTTGAAATACCACAAACAATGGCTTGGAAAACACTTAAGCAACAAGGTTTGAACGCTTATCATTTGCAAAAGTACAAAATCTCCACGAAGGCGAGTTATCCTTTAAGGCTACAATTTTGTCATTGGATTCGGGAAAACAGAAGATTGTGTAAAGACATTTTGTGGTCGGATGAAGCTCAATTTACGCGAGATGGAATTAACAATTGCCACAATAATCATCGATGGTCGGACGAAAATCCCATGCTACGATAGAACACAATTTCCAACATCGATTTAGCATTAACGTTTGGTGCAGTATTCTAAATGATCAATTAATCGGTCCTTTCGTATTAGATGCGCGCCTTACTGGACAAGGATATTTACGTTTTTAGAAGACCATTTAGAAGAAAGATTGGACGAAGCACCTTTAAATATTCGACAACGAATTATCTTCCAACATGATGGAGCGCCTCCTCACTATTCAAATAATGTACGAAATTTTCTGAATACCACTTTCGGCGATCTTTGGATTGGCAGAGGCGGTCCGCTTCCTTGGCCACCGAGATCACCGGATCTCACTCCCTCGATTTTTGCCTTTGGGGATGGATGAAGTCGTTAGTTTATGCTACCAAAGTGGAAACGAGGGAAGCGTTACTAGATCGCATTCTTAATGCAGCAGCTATCATTAGAGCGAACAATCGTTCATTGAAACTCGCTACTAGTGCAGTTTATAAACGCGCAAATAAGTTTATCCAAGTGGGTGTTTATTTTTGTAATTGATTTTGTAATAAATTTTTGTTTGCTTTTTAAATATCTCTGAAACAAATGAAAATCGGACTTGAACATATGAGTTTATTTTACTTATTTTGGCTTCCTCGACATATTTTTAAAATATTGCCACTTCCTCGCGAATCACCCTGTATACAGTGTGTCCGAGATTCAGCATGCATGTATTGCTATATTCGTTAATATTGAAGATAGAATGTCGGTTAAATGGGGAAAGTTTTAGAGAATTTTATGGCTATCATCATGGTAAAGTCAGATTTGAAGTAACTTTTTGTTTTTGAAATAATTGAAGAAAACAAAATTGTGCATTTCTACTACCCCTGTAGCTCTTTTATTTGAAGTCTGACAACATTTTGATTTGTACATTATTATGACACTTTTAAAAGACAATTAAAAAAAAAGTACCAACATTTATCTACAGTCATGTGTTTTTGAAATACATTAACTAACTATTGTTTTTCATATGGACGCCATCTTGGATTTTTACATAATCGAATAGTATTTTTTATCACCTTTTTAGCGATGTATCACATGATACGAGAATTTACTTCCAACTATCAAAAATTTGAAAAATATAAAATTGAAATAGTAGGCCTTGAGAAGGCATAGATTAATAAATGAAAAATTTATACAATTAGATTCCTAGTTATTGTAATTTCTAATAACTAAAATAAAAACAAAACCGATAATAGTAACTATCATAAAACATGCTCGGTATGTCCCCCTCTACACTCCACACATTTTCTACATTTTCATATCATGTAATACATTGTAGAAGAGGTGTTAAAATCCACTATTCGATAATGTAACAATCCAGTCCAAAAACAAAAGTTAGAAATGTATTAAATTTTGTAAGTAAAAACAGATAAATTAGCAAGAGTTTAAATTTTTGATAGTTCTCGTATCATGTGATACATCGCTGAAAAGGTGATAAAAAATATTATTCGATAATGTAAAAATGCAAGATGGCGTCCATAGCTAGTGTATGTATTTTAAAAACAAATGACTGTAGATAAATTTTGGTACTTTTTTTAAAATTGTTTTTTAAAAGTGTCATAACAATGTACAAATAAAAATGTTGTCAAACTTCAAATAAAAGAGCTACAGGGGGTAGTAGAAAATGCACAATTTTTGTTTTCTTCAATTATTTCAAAACAAAAAGTTACTTCAAATCTGATTTTACCATGGTGATAGCCAGAAAATTCTCTAAAACTTTCCCCATTTAACCGACATTCTATCTTCATTATTAAAGAATATAGCAATACATGCATGCTGAATCTCAGACACACTGATATATATATATATATATATATATATATATATATATATATATATATAAATTCTATTCTGTACATCTTTATGCCCAGCGTCCTCAGAGGACACCCTCTTTTGAAAAAATGGGTTAGTGAAAACTCAAAATTGAAATTTATTACTCTTATTTAGTGTATAAACTGATATCTAAATCGAAAAAAATAAATAAAATCGAAAAAAAATAAATTTGGCTCTTAATGGTTAAATTTAGGACACATTTGTGGGAGTGGCTTAACTATTTCTGTTGGGCGGATAGAGTATAACTACTACGTTTTTCAGATGTTCTTTACATAACATTTGTAATATGTAATAAAAATAAAATAACGTAATAAAATGTAATAAATAATAAATACTACATCTTATTGCTTATTATTATTTACTGTTATATCAATTTAACGACAATAAAACAACAACTATAGGCTCCAACAACTATCAAATCTCGTATGATTTAGCGCGAAATTTTGAATTTTCTAAAGCTCTCGTTACAAATTTCATTAAAAAAGTTATCTTGACTACTACAAAACTGTATCTCCTATCTCTTAAAATCCAGTTGCAACTTATTTTACTCTGTTTTTGAATTCAATTTATAACCAATCTGTCACCAATCTCAACATATGAAACAACTGAACAACTGTGTTTGAACCAGATACACAATTTCTAAACTGCTAAAGGAACGAATTATTTGTATCATCTCCAAACTTACAACTCTATCATAGACTTTTAATGTTATAAAAGAAAATGATAAATGCCGAACGGAAACCATAAAACTATATTTTTTTTTAGAATCTGTATACTTTACTCGGGCAACCAAATGCATTACGACATTTGGACCTTTCTTCGACAGATATTATTTTAGAAAATGTAAGTATCGAGGTTTGGTTTAAAATTTTCTAGACAAAAGTTTCAGTTATTTGGTGCTTTAGTTCGAGGCTGTACAAGTAATCTAGTTCATTTAAATGTATCAAAAAATCCTTTTAGTAGTAAGAAAAGTAAAGATTCCCCATTATCGTTTAAACAATTTTTTACAAGTTCACTTAGTTTAAAATACCTTAATATGGCGTACTGCAAACTACCCCAAGAAGCTCTCAAGTAAGTATAATCAAAATGCTATACTCATTTTTATAAACGTGTACGATTCCAGAAACTTACTATTGGGATTAGCGTGTAATGAATACACGAAAGAGATGAGTTTAGACTTAACGAGCAATTCTCTGGGAGCTCAGGGAGCGCATGTTCTCGAATCTTGTGTTCATGGTGTTCGCTGTATTTCTAGTCTAGATATATCGGATAATAGTATGGTTAACATTCTTAAGTGAGATTTTCACTAAATGCTTGTTGTAGATATGGATGTAGATTTAGCAGGCGTAGTGATAGCAATAAGTAAAAATAAATCTTTAAAGCATTTAAATATGGGACGTAATATGATTAATATGAAAGCAAAGCATGTGTCGACTGTTATGGATTCCGTAGTGCAAATAATTCAAGACGAAGATTGCGTTTTACAATCCTTAGTAATTCCCGATTCTAGGCTCAAGTCTGATTTACACAATTTTCTTAATGCCTTAGGCGATAATAAGTGTCTAGAAATGATAGATATTAGCGGAAATTTAATTGGTGACTCTGGTGCTCGACTTTTAGCTAAAGCCTTACAAATTAATAGTAGGTTACGGACGATAATTTACGATCGTAATAATATAACGTTGCAAGGTTTTAACGATATTGCTTATGCATTAGAAAGTAATCGTTCCGTTCAATATATGCCATATCCAATTTACGATGTGGCTCCTTGTATGAAAGCATCGGCTG
The DNA here is from genome assembly GCA_036346205.1 of Vesta saturnalis. Classification (NCBI taxonomy): domain Eukaryota; kingdom Metazoa; phylum Arthropoda; class Insecta; order Coleoptera; family Lampyridae; genus Vesta; species Vesta saturnalis. The sequence continues at coordinate 88,064 of JARFJB010002352.1, read as the reverse complement.
AACGCACTGAAACAATTATGAGGAAAATACAAGATTTGCTTAATAGAAATGCGGCTCCTAAAAAATATATCAATAGAAATTCACTAGTTTTACAACCTAGTTTTCAAATAAGCGCGAAACAACAATCAATGGCTCGACTGATAATTCAAACACAAGATGCTATCAAAAACATGCCGACTGATTCCATTTCTTCCAATAACGACATTAATCACGCTACCGGCGTTATTCAAGATGCCAACAGTAGTCGACATGTTTTAGTTCGTCTTCAAGAAGTTGCTCAGCAAAAAGATGACCCTCATCCGATTGAAACGAAGCTGCAACAAATTGTTTGCGATGTCCACTGTACAATTGGTGATCACTTACAAGTAATTTCTCATTGATTCAATATTCGATATTGTAAAGCTACTTTCAGAATACAAAAGAGAAGATGCTGAAAACCTGTAAGGATTTATGTCCATATGTGCTTCGTGATAATCCTGTAATTCACGATATTAAAAAAGACTGTAAGAATAAGAACGAAATTCCTCTCGAGTTTCTTTCGACAACTATTAAACAACAAGCTGGTATTGACATAATGGCTAAGATAAGGTAAATTGTATGTTAGTGAGTGTGCGTTTCATGTGTGATTTGTAGGGAGGTGTGTTCGTCGATGGCTATACAGATTTCGGAACAAATTGTTGATGAAGTTCAAGATGCATTGTTGAGAAGTTATAAAATTTTAGTGGGTGATACAAGTGGTTTACATCTTGACTCACCTCCACGAAGATCTAGATTAAACAGTTCAGATTCCTCACGCCATGGTGCATCTGATATATCAATCACCGATAGTAGTCATCAATCTGATCATTCACCAATGGTAAGTAGTTCTGTATGCTGAACACGCTTAATTTGTTTCTAAATTTCTTGCAAACATACAGAAATTGGAATATTTAAATTTAGTGAGTATTACGTTAGCTTTGTGTATGTTCACATTAATAATTGTGGGTTTATGTAGGCAACCCCACATCTTTCAATTAAACGTAAGAGTTTACATGGACGAAAACTTAGGCCAAAATCTGTAGTTGACAGTGTTGAAGGCTTGTCAGCCGATGACATTCCGAGTTTATTGCCAACAAATTCTCGTAACTCCGAAGAAGAGGATTCAGTTACCGAGCTTCTAATGCTACGCACCAACTTCAACACCTTGTTAAAGGTCGTCCACGTCGTACAAAAACGAGAGCTCCGACACGTCCACTCTTACGACCGGGTGAAGCAACTGATACACCAGATTTAGGTGAAGGATTAGATACATTCTTTAGACCAGGTTCAGTTACACCAACATCGGATGACTGCAGCTCTTTCCAACTAGAAGGAAGTCCAAATCATGATTTTGCCTCACCTGTTTTAAGCGATGACCGCAAAACACCAAAATTAAGTCGAAATTCTCCGCAATTAAAAGGTAAATCTGTCTACACAATTTATGCTAAATACATAAAATTTTTAGGTCTTCTGTATCCTACTCCCAGATCAAGATCAAGTGATAACTTGGAAAAGTACTCACCACTATCAGCTCGTAAAAGTAATTCAGATGTATCATCACCTTTAGCACGTCGATTAACTGGAGATAGTTTAATATCAAGAGAAAGTAGTGATGGCAGCATTGCTGCTGATACACACATTCCATTAGATCATTCCTCTCCCAGCAGTACGCTTTCGAAAGGTATTTCTCCTGATAGTTGTAAAACAGGTGCTTTGCTGTAATTGCCAACTATTTTTTGTTTTTATACGAATATTGTAGATGATACAGATTCACTATCGTATGCAAAATCGAAACCTGCCCCACCAATTGCACCCAAACCTCGTCCATGGTCGATGGTTAATTCAGAACCACGTTCAGGTGATTTAAGTTTATTAAGTGACGGTTCATCACCTGCAAATTCAACTGGTAATACACCTGATTCGGGTGATGCACTCGATAGTTCGGAATCGTCATCAATAGATAGACGTATTGTAAAGGAGAGTAAATTAAAGAAATCAGGTAATTTTATTCACTTTATTTAGCTTTTGTTTTGCTTTTGTTCCTTTTGTTTGTGAGCGTGCTTTTTTTTGTTTATGCAGTATTCAAGAGCTATTTGCCTGATCACAGTGACTTCAAATTTGTGCCTAGGCCTAAGGTACTTTATTTTTGTTTCGGTTTATGAATTCTGTAATTTTTTAATCGTGTTTTAATTTTTAGGTGATAGCGGATAGCAAACGTGAGTTGTTGTCTTCCACTAATTATGCTCATCGACGTGACAACAATTGTAATGTTACCGAAGATACGCACATAACTCGATAGATCACGACAGGAAATTGAGTGCAATTTTTTTTAATTTAAGATATCTTTATTATGTAGATTAAAAATGTGCTTATTTGTATTAATTTTCTTGCGTTTTGTGATATTTTTAAATATCTTAATTTTACTAATTTAAGTGTTGTTATATTTATAACATTATCACTAAGGCAATGAGTTTTTTACACAAATATTATTTGTGTGTATGATTTTAAGCACAAAAAAAGGTGCTTTTAGCAAATATTCGTAATAAAAAACGCTTATTACATTCGTTAACTCTATGATGGTAAGGTTGTGTGCTTGAACTCGTCTGTTTAAGACTTGTTTTTTAACTTTAGTTAATGTAATCTTAATTGGAATTTTATGCCCTGTGTACAAAATTTACGTGCACAATTTTTAATCTACATTTCCATTTTGTTTAGTGTATTTTAACTTCCTTTTGGTTTTATTGTTTATATCCGAATAAAATGTATAACATGTATAATCGGAGATTAAAAATAAGACTAACAAACTTAATGTCTTCGTCATAAGTCACTTTTTATAGTCAATTTTGTTAAAAACACAACTATTTTTGTTATTAATTTTTTTGTAAATGTAATTATGTCATGTGTAAAATTCCATTACTTTATGTGCTGTTTATTTTTTATACCTAGCTAAAAATAAATTTCTAGATTTAAAGTCATTTGCCATTAGCCAATCGAATCCATTTACCACAAAGAATATTAAGTATAGCAAGAACCTGCTATCCTAAACCTTTCCAAGCTTTTGCCTCAAATGGTCAAGTCCGAAATCTGGTTACAGTATCTTGTACCGGGTCGTCAAATCAGCGAGGTAAGCGGCTGTATCTCAGGACCTGTCAATCTGATAACAATGGGAAAACAATTTTTATTATGAATGTGGCCATAAGAAAATGGTGTAAATTATTTTGAAGTTCCATATTTCACTGCTAGAAGACACGCTTAAAAATTAAATAATGATATTCTAATTTATTATGTTTTGTTATGAACGGATAAGTTCAATGGTAAATATGTAAATAAAAATTATTATTAATTTTATTAAATACATAAATAAAAAGATTACACGTTACACAGTAGTTCCTAATAAAAGTGCAATTTATTATATCAGTTTTACTCCGAAAATTTAAATCACATGGTATGTTTTTGACATGGTATTCAAGAAGTAGGTTAAATTTGCCAGAAAAGCGTAAAAACAGCAAGTTGATATCTTTGCTTGTTTTAAAGTTACAGCGAAATGAAGAAAGGTTTTTACGCTTTTTATTTAACATTTTAATTGCAACGATGTAGGTATTTATTTTATCAAAATCAAAAAGTAAATAAAATTTGCCATAAAACTTTTTAATATTACTGTTAGTTTTAGAGTTATAGTGAAATTGAAGTTTAATTTGAATGTGGCTCACCCTATAAAGTTCAAGTAAAGCCAAAAATCAGATTTTAAACCCAAAAATATTAGGTATTTATTGCCTCAATAAATGTTCAAACTGCCTTCCGTCTTATTCCAAACAGTCTTCCAATCTTCTTCGGGTGGATAAAACTGCTACTTCGATTCTGCAGCTGGTAGTTGACGAATTGCATCTCAGATTCTGTTTTCCATGTCAGAGTTTGGAATACAATGTCCTTCAAGTAACCCCTAAGTAGAAGTCGCGGGAATATGTGCTGGAGACCCATCGAATTGCAGATACATGATTCGCTTAATGTCACATCTAACAGAACTGGCAACTCATTTATTAAAAACTCTAAGAAGAGATTACCAGTTAGTGCACGATCAAAAAAATAACGACTGATAATTTTGCCGCCTATAATGCCACACTGCACGTTTAGTCTCCATCGCCCTTCGTACTGCACTTCTCGCATTCAATATGGATTTTCAGCAGACCATTAGTACATATTATGCATGTTTACCCTACGGTCACTATTAAAAGTAGCCCTGTCGGTCCATAGAATTTGTGATAAAAATTATTAGAATACAAGTTTAAATTTTTGGCAATAAGTAATCAGAATGTAAACACTTAAATACAAATCCAAATTCAAATATCCCGCCAAGAGGCTAAGACCCGAAAGTAAGTTGCGAAGCCCAACATCTGTCTTATAAGTTAGTTTTAGGACTCATTATTATAATACAAGTTCAGATTCCCTCATAGATGGCGTCACAAACAAATTCAAATTTTTGGTGGAGGGGGGAGGGCCTGAAAGTAAGTTGCTAAGGCCTACATCTGTCTTACAAGTTAGCATTATACCCCTTATTATAATACAGATTCATATTTCCAGCCATAACCTGCAGACTTAAATAAAAATTCAAATTTTCCGCCATTGGGGCCACGACAAGTGACAAAGCCCCGAGAGCAAGTTGCGCAGCCCTACACCTGTTTTACAAGTTAGCATTAGGCTGCTTATTATTATAATACAAATTCAAATTTTCCGGCAAGGGTACCACGCCAATACAAGAAGGCCTACGAACAAGTTGCGATCACGACTACAAGGGACGAAGCCCCGAGAACAAGTTGCAACACCCTACACCTGTCTTACAATCTCGGTTATGCTCGGGGAGGGTTGGAGCGGGATCGCCGAAATCCTCGCGTCGCGAAATTTTACGTACATGATAGGTACATGTTAACTTAAAAAAAAAACCCAAAGCCGTCCGCTTCTGTAAAATAAAAATAATATTGGCACATGTTAACTGGTTAAATTAATTAAATAAAATCTTTTATTATAAAACACTTGTCATTATCTTTACATGTCTTTGTGCTTTATTAGAATACAATTTTTATAACAGAGGATAATTATGCAACCTCTTTATAAAAAATCCTATTACAAAACTCACATTGTAGAAAATGTTAATTGATTGCTTACTTAATTAGGTACTCGTTTATTTAAAGCAATTTGTATGTACATATACAATATAAAAAACACAGTTTGATGACTGTCATTTATTTATAACGCCAAGGTGATATTTTGTTTGTATACAATATAAAAAGAACTGATGAAGGCTGGCTTTTACACGATCAAAGTGAAAATAATTTTTTTTAAAGCATGTTATCGTCGTTTTTTTATTTTGAATGTAAGTTTATAAGTACAATATAAATGCTAAATACGATTTGCAGTAATCAGGTTTTGTGTATTACTTTCTAAATTAGTTAATAAAGGGGAAAGCAATAGCCAGTTTATTTCCAGCCATTCATAAGTAGAAAACGTGTTTAGTGAGGCTACATGTGGATACGTTGTATAAAAAAAATAGTTCAGTTCAACATATGGTTATTATTAGAACAGTTGAAAGAAAGAAAAACACTTCTGAAGGTATGCGTATTATTTTTTAATATATGTTTTTACTTGATATTGCTAACAAAAATGTCGATAACGATTTTTAAATGAATTATTACTTTTATAGGATGACATAAAATCAGATCTACAATAGCAGGTACGTATGTGTGGAGTTTAAACTTGTAGTTACTGATTCGTATATAATAATAATAAACCATTAAAACCATTTGTCTTTTATTTCCATTATATCAATTTGATATTTTTAAAACATGTTAATTTAATTTAACTATGTTATGTATATATATATATATATATATATATATATATATATATATATATATATATATATATAGTAATTATTACTTTCCAGTCCTTTTAATGAGGTTTTTATAACTGTTAATGAACGCGTTTCTCTAAAACAATTTTGTGTGTATCTAATTGAACATGCAAATAAATCAGACATAATTTTTCGGATGTATAGGTGGTGACTGTTTAAAAAGAGAATCTGTCTATATAAAAAGCACCATTGCATTAGGGTAGAAATTATTTATTATTTCACGTAATATTTAATTTAGACTTTAATGTATTCAATTTTGAACTGTAAGCTGGTTCCGCAAACTGTAAAACATGATCTATTGATTTTGGTTGATTGATTGAAATTGATCTGATTGATTTGATCGAGCATGATTTGTTTGAGATTGATTGATTAATTAATTAATTGATTTGTTTGTGTGTGAGAAAGAGAGAGAGAGAGAGAGAGAAACGGATAACCGAGAGAGAGAGAGAAAGAGAGAGGTGTGCCTGGTCAACTTCTATTACAGAAAATGTTCATTAGTCTATACGCTACTAGATGGCGCTAAAAATCAATTTTTACTGAAAGAGGGCCGGGGCGCAGACCCTGATACAAGTCCTGTGTTACAAGGCTAGGGCCACCTTATTACAATACAATTTCTTTATGACGGGAGGCGAAAGCCTACAACTGTAAGATTAGGTTAGAACCTACATACAATCGCACTAAGGGGGCCATGGCCCAAGGGCTAGTTTCTGCACTTATATATAAGGTTAGGGCCCCATATCATTTCCAACCAGGGGGTGAAGGCCCGAGAACAAGTTTTGAAGATCTACACGTGTCTTACAAGTTAGCATTAGGGCCCCCTTATTTCAAATTTCCCCCCAAGGGTCCACGACAGGGGCGCAGACCTTAACACAAGATTGAAGGTCTACATGGTACTTCTTACACTTGTCTTACACGTTAGCATTAAGGTCCCTTTATTATAATACTGTTTTCTGTCAAGGGAGCCGGGACGCAGCCCTAACACAAGTTCTTATAACTGTCTTATGAGGTAGCATTAGGGCTCCTTATTAGAACATTGTACGCGAACGCATTTGCCTACCTTCCAGGAGCTAAATTGCCAAAGAGGCTCTTAGTACAACCAAATTAGGGTGAAAATTCCACCAAGGGGTTAAAAATGGCCGCCGAAAAGAATCCATAGGTGTGAACCGACAAAAAAGTTTTTAACACAACCAAAAGGGCTCTAATTAGGGTGAAAATTCTATCAAGGGTTGAAAATGTCCTCCGAAAAGAAACAATTGGGGTGAAAAATTACGATCCCCACGTGGGCGTATAAAAAACCGAAAGGTGGGTTTTCCCCAGAAAATCCAAGATGACGGCGACAATGTGAATGTCAATGGATCTTAGGAATGATACATGAAAACAGGAATTTTTTATCACAAGTTCTATGGACCGACGAGGCTACTTTTAATAATGATCGTAGGGTAAATATGCATTAATGGTCTGCTGAAAATCCATATGAGAAGTGCAGTACCAAGGGCGATGGAGGCTAAACGTGCAGTGTGGCATAATAAATTCCATGGTGTCACACTAAACGGGCTCAATCTACATTTCTCCACACGCCGACCAAATTGTGGAATGACTACCCAGTTCCTGTTTTCCTCCAAACTTTGACTTAAGTCAATTTAAGCTAGCCATTCATAAACATTTCTCAGCAGCCAAACAATATGCCTAAACCTCCCAGTGTTCCCGAGTGCTTTAGCCTGTTCGGGAATACTATAAGTAAAAAAATTTCTTAAGATATGGCTTCTTCATTGTAAACCCTAATACAATTGCCTTCAAATCTTAATGCACCCACCATTATTTCAAGGGCCCAGATAGGTCAAGCAGGCGTCCATGGCGCCGCTCTTCTGTGGCCGACAAAAGGTTACAACAAACAGTGGCTGTCTTAGGATTGCATTTGTATTCAAATATTATTCTGAAAACTCTTTCTGTATCTCTATTTAAACATAATATTGCAAGTTATTTCAGTTGTATGAAGAAAGTGGGAGGATTCTTAAACATTAATGAAAGGCTAGTTTTTCTAGATAATCACACAAGGTTACAATGCATTTTACTTTTATTTTATGTTTGATGAAGAATGAAGATAAGCATAATAGAAAAATAAATGCTAATATACGTTTTTTTTAAAAAAAAAAGAATAGAAATGTTGAATGCCTTGTATTCTTTCATTGCCTTTGTTTAAAACTAAAAAATACACTTAATTTAAATATTACTGTTTAAGCGTACAGTGTAATTATGCGGTATTTATCACAAAATTTAAACTTTTCCATGTTTCAAAATCACCATGAAGAGCATGAATTATAATAACGAAATAAGGCAGCTTACATTGCCACAGTAATTATAAACGAGGTTAATAATTGTTTTTAGGAAAGTGCACAATAGCCACATTAGCAAATGATTGACATTGGAACCTATTTATCCGCTTTCAAACTCAAGATAGCTCATTTGTAACAATGACCACACTGAATCGAACCTTCGTTATCCTTAATATACAAGATATTTTTCTCCTGCTCCTCAACCAAAAGTTTTCATCTTTATCTTTTTCTTTGGGGTTTCCGTTTCATTTACGTCTTTGGATTTTTATTTTAAAGTATATCTTTAGACAAATAGCTATCATCCTTGTTGGATCCTTTTCCATTTTTCTTTTCTTGAGTCTCCTCATGTTTCATTTTTATTAATATAAATTAGATGTTACTATTTTCAATTCGTTTTCACGTTTTAAACGTTATAAAATCAACAAATCATCTCAAAATTGTCGTATTTCGGCAATCGTTAGTTTTTCCAACAAGTTTTCAACGGAACTAACCGGCCTAAACCAGGCACTAACCTATTGACCCAATTACGAGGTTTGTGCCATTGACAAGGTGTGAAATTATCAGAACGCCGAAAATGGCCTTATTTCAGCAGTCGTAGCTTTTGCCAAAAAGCTTGCAACGGCACTAACCGGCACAAACGCAGCACGAACCTATAGACCCAAATGCGACGTTTATGCCGTTAACAAGGTGTGAAGTTAGCAAAAGATCAAAAAATGACTGTATTTCGGCAGTAGTTTTTTTTCCAAGAAGTTTGCAACGTCATTAACCGGCACAAACGTGGCACTAACCTATCAACCCAATTCCGACGTTTGTGCCGTTGACAAAGTGTGAAGTAGCAGAACATCAAAAAATAGCGGTATTTCGGCAGTGGTTTGTTTTGTCAAATAGTTTGCAACGGCACTAACTCGCACAAACGAGGCACTAACCTATGGGTCCAATTTCAACGTTTGTGCTTTTGATGTTCTACTAACTTCACGGACCCGCTGGGTGTTAGCTTCGTATCTGAGAGATATATAAAATGGAGTTTTATCTTACCTTATTAAGTAATAGTTTCATGACGTATTTTCCAGACAATATGACGTCAGGTTTTATTACACAACTGCCAAAACGAATAAGATTAACAGGCTCATGGGTTGTAGGCGTTCCGGAAATTCAGTACCCTTGTTCTTTTGCCGCTGTAAGTGCAACATACAATTTAATTTATTATAAAACTGACCCACCCGCAGGAAAGGAGGATGTGTTAGAGACGATTTTAAAAAAAGCTGCATCACATTTTCAACACGACAACGATGAAGCCATTTATATTGAGGGCGGATGGTATGTGTTACGTTTCGCCTCGGGGAATTATGCCAACGTTGAAGAAATTGTCAACGGGCTAAATAACCACTAGCTAATCAGTAAAATGCTAGCAATCGAATACCATAATCTAACTAAGTGCGTCACTACGAGATTAAAAACCTCCCTCTCGCTATTCGGATTCTCACTACGTTTAGCCTTACAGCTGGGTTATCGGCCATATCAAAACATAGCTATGGAACCAATACCCCCGCAACCCGCTAGTATATGGATAGGATTACGAACGCAAATGTTTGTTTATTGCGACATCGTTGAACCGCAAATTGTGGGTTTATCTCCACTTATGCGTATAATAAATATTACTTGTGAAAACTACGCTTACGGAGGTCATAAAGATGTGGTTTTTTCGCCTGCACACTGCATGCCCGTGATGACACGGGAACTTGAAAACATCGAGATTAATATAAAAACAGATACGGGTGCAGCAATGCCATTCGATTTAGAGACGTCGTGTCAGAATCTACACTTTAAGAAATTGCAATAATGGTTTGTCCTTATCAACAATATTATATGAATCAGGCCGGTAACGGCATTGGGTCCATCTACTCAGGCGCACCATATCAGCGCGTACGCGGAATAGGAAGCTGGCTAGGTGGTATAGTTAGAAGTATAATACCGCTATTTAAGTCTGGTGCAAAGGCCATTGGAAAAGAAGCTCTTAGAACGGGTGCTAATATTCTTGGTGACGTTACAGAGGATCGACCTGTTAAGGAATTGTTTCAAGAAAGATTTCACGAGGCAGGTAGAAACCTTAAACGTAAAGCCGATGAGAAAATCGATAAAATGATGGAGGGTTCGGGCTATAAAAGAGTACGTCTGGCCGATAATAACCACTCTCTACCGAGAGCTGTTGCCGCTAAGAAGAAGAAACCTACTTAACGACGATATATTTTCAAGATAATGGCTTTTCTTCATACTCAATCATGTGAATGCGTCAAGTCCGAATTGGATTTGTTCCATTTACATCGACGCAGACGAGTATCGAGAGTGGTGAGTGGATATTTTACAAGCCCTTATCAGCTCTTAGTGGTGACGCTCCAATAGAATTTGAAGTGCCCGGAAATTGAAACGATTACATAGATTTAAGTCAGACCATGTTGTACATCACAGCTAAAGTTCTAACGCAAGATGATACAACACTTACTGATGCGGATGTTGTAGCACCGCTAAACAATTGGATGCATTCGCTTTTCTCACACGTGGAGGTTTACTTAAATCAGAAGATGGTGTCACAACCAACCAACACCTACGCCTACCGCTCATATATTGAAACGTTGCTAAATTATGGAAAGGAGGCCAAGAGTTCACATCTAGGTTGTACCTTATGACACAATGATACACCTGGGCAGATGAATACACTGGGAAACGCAAATAACGGAGCAACCAGCAAATAAATTGAGATGATACGTCACGTGCACTCGGATTTATTTAATCAGGAAAAGTTTCTCATAAGCGGTGTTGAATTAAAGGCTAAATTTGTACGATCAAGAGATACCTTTAGTCTAATGGCGGCGCACGTTTCAACTTACAAGACGCGAATTATGGGCGCTAGTTTACTGGTGAGACGTATGCGAATCAACCCGCCATTCTAATTGCACACGCTAAAGCTTTAGAAACAACTGCAGTAAAATACTCTGTTACAAGGACCGACGTAAATGTGTTAACTATACCTACAGGCATACAGTAAAAATAATTGAATAATATCTTCTTCGGTCAGTTGCCTAAATGAAGTATCGTACGTTTTGCGGCAAATAAACCCTTCAACGATGATTACCCCTTAAATCCATTCAATTTTCATCACAACAATATTAATTACATATCGTTATATATTGACGGCCTACAAATTCCTTCGAAGGCCTTACAACCAAACTTTACAGCTGATGGTTTATATGTAAGGGCATATCACACCTTATTCTCCGGTACGGGTATTCATTTTTTGAATGAGTGCAACGATATATCGAGAAGGGATTACCCCAACGGCTACTGTTTAATGGCCTTTGACCTAACCCCTAATCTGTCTGCAAACGCTAGCACACACTGGAATTTAGTTAGAAACGATTCCCTTCGCCTAGAAGTCGGTTTTGAAGAAGCTGTCGTAGAAACCGTTAACTGTTCGGTGTACGCCAAATTTGATAACGTGATTGAGATCGATAAACATCGGAATGTGGTCGTGAATTTCACCTGTTAAAAGGGTCAGCTCTAGATCACAAACTTCAGTATCCAGCAGCAAGTGAAAGAAGATGGACGCATACTTGGTCGTACAAGGGTTTAGTGTTGATAACGAATTCATACCGACAGAAATTGCCGTGACTACAGAACATGGTTCGTTACTGCTGATGTTGATAAAGTCACCTCGAGATTATTTTATATCAAAACCCATGACAAGGCAGATAATGTATCTAGAGGATAAATATCACGGCTTGAAATGGCGGTACAACGATTTCGAAGAGGAGCTGATAAGAACTCTGCTACCGTTTAACAAAATTCACGTTAAGGGTAGCGAAAAACAACAGTTTTTAAGATTCCTTAAACCAATACTAAACTTCGACGACATTGGTTGTCCGTCGATTGAAAAATTGAAAAAGGAAGCAAAGGCGTATAGTTATTTAAATCATAAGATCTAGGAGCCTATATGTGCTCTGGAAAACGCATTACTACTTCAAGACTGGGCGCATACCAACTCAAAAGATGTACAAGTGTTGAAATGTTTGAAATCGATCCCCAGCCACAAGAATGTGTTTCGACTTGTATGTGCTTCTAATCAGCTACCGCGACACGCATCTAGACCTTGTGCAATTATTGTCCAGCAAACAAACCAGGTCAGCATTAGACTGCTATCTACATTGACGAGAATGGTAACTGGGAATATTTTGATTCCTTTGGACGACCGTCGTTAGGTTACCATTTACGTTTTGTTGAGAAGAATTCTATATAGTTCCGCTACAACAAAACAACGCTTCATGATTACTATTCGGATGTGTGTGGACTTTATACGATAATGTTCTTGTATTTTAAAATGAGAGATAATTTACCAATGCTTGATTTTGTAAATAAGTTTTTCACTACATGTTTAGTTATAAATGATGAGATAATCAAATTACTGTATAATGCTTGTGTTTCAATCATTCTACTCTGATAAATAAAAGCGTTTTTAGTAGTTAAGTTGTTTTAATTAAAAGTTCCGTAACAAGAGAGAGAGGCGTGCATGATCAACTTCTATTGCAGAAAAATATGACTACCCACACTCGGTGGACTTTACATACCAGAATAAGTGCGAACAGACCTTAAACAAAATTCGACTTTATTTATACGAGTGAATGGGGATTTTTATGACCTTTAGGATACTAAATCCCGAGATATTCGAACAATAATTTTATTTAAATTTGACAGCGCGACTTAAATTGGAAAATAACCTAGAAACATTTACGATGTTTTGTTGGTATTCAAAATTACTAACTATATGAACCAATAACGACATACGTCTTCAAAATCTTAAACCATGCTTTACTAAAAGATGAGTCATAAGAGACCTCTCGCCGGCCCGACTTTAACTGAAGTTAAAAAAAAATATGACAGGACACAAAACAAAAGAAATACATATTATACAGGGTGAATCTTATCTAATCTGTTAAAATTAAAGGAGTACTAGAACTCATCATTCTAAGCAAACAAGTTCATATGTAGGTGGGTCCGGAAATGCTTTGTTTCCGAGATACAGGGTGTCAAAGTTGAAAAAATAAATCGCGTTTTATTCAATATCTTTCGACTGTTTCGAAATAATTTCATGAAATTTTTTATATGGGGGTTTTTTGGGCTGACAAATTCAAATCTTTTCTGCTAAAAAAAGTGAAGTTGCTAGAGCAGACACATAAGTAAACAAGTAAGAATCCCCATTGTTAAACCTGTCAAAAGAATACCCTCCGAAAATGTGTATGCATCATGAGCTTTAAATGCGTTTTTCTCGGAAAGGGTTGCTCCTAGCGACTTCACCTTTTTTTAGCAGAAAAGATAGAAAGATCGATTTTTCTAGTCCAAAATGGTATACAGTGTAGCACAAAAAAATTGCGACGATTTAAAGGGGTCGAAATGGTTGCCGCTGGCGCCCCCTAGAAACCACAACTAAATGGACCACAAATGTATATTTGTCATCCCAAAAAACCTCCACATACGAAATTTCATGAAATTATTTCGAAACAGTCGAAAGATATTGAAGGAAACGCGATTTCTTTTTTCAACTTTGACACCCTGTATCTCGGAAACGAAGCATTTCCAGACCCATGTACATATGAACTTTTTTGCTTAGAATGATGAGTTCTAGCACTCCTTTAATTATGGCGGATTAGATAAGATTCACCCTGTATATTATAACCAAAGATCTAATAAAACCTAATAGGTTTTATTAGATCTTTGATTATAACTAACACTAAAAAGCACAAAAACCATATACACAATGATATTTACACGTAACAAGATAAAAAACACAATGAATATTGAATATAACGAGATAACAAACAAATATAACAATTCAAGCACGATGTTTACATGAGCGTCATAAACATATGGTAGACATGTAAACAAAATTTTAGTTTCCTATAATTATTTATCGACTTGTTTGTGCGAATACACCTTCGCCTTGGTCGTGACATTTCCCATCTTTTTTACTTTCTAACCTTTGATAACTTTTTTTTTTTTTAGGTTAGTATACTCATGCTTTTGGTTAGTATGCTTATGTCTTATGCTTATATGCTTATTCGTGGACTGTTCAGGATTCCTCCTCTTCAGCCCTGGCCATTCCATTATTGTTGGTGTTGCGATATTTTTTGTAATTGTGCGATTTACAATCATGAGTTTATTGTTTTTGGTCTAAAAAAAAGACAATTTGTTGAGGGTTTGTTATTTGGTGTTAAAGAAAAAAAAAGGTTAAAGGTTTGATTTATTTCAGTTGTGAATATTTAGATTTAGGTATGCGTGTGGTTGAGCGTGGTGAGGGTGTTTAGGGTGTTGAACGATTCGTTAGCCGGTATCCTTGCGTTGTCGTTATCCAGTAGACGGTGGGATGCGGAGTGCATATGGGATGTTGTCAAGGGTCTCTTCTATCTCCTCTGGGACGTCGTCTAATAATTGGGTTAAAATCGCGGGAGGGTGTTTAAATTTACGTTTGGGTTTTTTTCCGTGGGAATTTGGGAGGTTGGTAGCTGTAGGAAGTTTGAAGTTCTTTAGTTGGGATGGTATCCCCGAAAATCCTTTTGTGTGCAAAGTTTTTCTGAAGTGTTCGGATTCTGTTCGTGATTGGTGGTATGTTTGCGTGTTGTGTTGTGAGGTTGCTGGGGTACTTGAAAGGTAGCCCGTGTATACTTCTAAATATCCGGCGTTCACAGGATGCTATAGAGGAAAGGTGGTTAGGGTTAATGTTTGTGTATATTGGTGCTCGGAAATCCATAACAGGGCGGATGTAAGTTTTATATGTATGTTGAAGTGTTTTGGGGTGGCAACCTCTGATTCGACCCCGGAGGGCACCCAGTAGGTTTGCACGGTTTCTAATTCTGGTAAGTGTTTTCCTAACATCGGGGAGCCAATTAAGTGCTCTGGTGAATAGGATACCTAGGTATGTGATTTGGTCTTGAAGGGCGATTCTCTCTTGGTTAATGGTGATGGAGACATTTCTGGAGGATAAGTTTGGGAATTTGTCTTCGGCGTAACTAGCGTGGCGGAAATGGATTTCTTGGGTTTGGAGGGGTTAATGGAGACTCTCCACCGGTTGGCCCAGTTGGAAAAGTTCCGAAGGGTTTTGGATATGCGGTTGGAGGCCGTCTCGCTGTTGCGATTAACCGACCAGAAGGCGGTGTCATCTGCAAACTGCGCAACGACTACTCCGGGTTGGGTGACTTGAAGGATATTTGAAGCAAAGATGGTGTAAAGGATGGGGGCTAAGGCAGAACCTTGCGGAACGCCTGCTGTGGGCTGGAAAGGATCTGAGAGGTTTTTCCCAACTTTCATCCTGACCGATCGATTGGTCAGGTACCAAAGCAGGAGTTTGGAGAAGGGGTAGGGAATGTTAAGGTTTCGGATTTTTTGTAGGAGACCGGCGTGCGAGACCCTGTCAAATGCTTGTTTAATATCCAAGAACACAGCTAGATTGCATTGCTTGTGGTTGAATGTTCTGGTGGTCTCGGTAAGCAGCTTCAACAAGGGATCGTGACACGTTCGGTTTGGGCGGAAGCCGAATTGGTTGTTGGGAAGGAAGTCGTTAAACTGCAGGTGTTCCCTGAGCCGCCTGGTTAGAATTTGCTCGAAGCATTTTCCGAGACAGGTTAGGAGGGATATGGGTCTGTAGGAATTAGGTGAGGTTAGGTCTGCGTGGGGTTTTGGTATCATGACAGTGGAAGCTGATTTCCAATCCGTCGGGAAGTAAGAGAGGGTTAGGTACTTATTGTAAATGTTTTCCAGTAGTTGGAGGCATGGGCCGGGTAGGTGACGTAGGATTCTTCTATTGAGGCTGTCGCGGCCTGGGGCTGAGTTTTTCCCTTTTTTAAAATAGGCATTGATCTGGTCGGGTGTAATTGGGGCATAGAAAGGATTCTCATTATCGAGTTGGGGGTCAGGAAGGTTAAGGTTTCGGAATTCCTCGAGGCGGTTCTCGAGGAATCCCTTGATAACAGGATCGAATTGGGGATCATTGGGGGATTGGAATATGAATTGGAGGTGGTGGCCAAATAAATCGGCCTTTCCTTGGTCGGGGGAGATTAGGTTGCCCTGAAGGTCGGTTAGATGGTATTTGGGGTCAACTTTTCTTCTGGTCAGTCTGTCAAACCGTTGCCAGAAGCGTTTACCGTCTCGATAATCCAACTGGGAAGTGGCTTTAGCCCAGGAGTCTTCTGTGTGTTTATTGGCTTCTTGCCTGATTAAGGCGTTAAGGCGATTGTATTCCTTCTTGAGAGCCAGATCCCTGGATCTCAAGAATTGACGATAGATGCGTCTCTTCTCTTTGATCCAGTTCACTATGTGCCGTGGGAGCGTTTTTTTTTTGGAAATGTCGATGTTTTTAAGCGGGACTGAGGAGTCGACCGCTTCCGTAATTACGGAAGTTAGGTTTCTAATGACTCTCTCGAGTTCTTGGGTGGTTTGAAGATCGGGTGTAGGAAGGTTGTTGGAGATGTGTTCGGCGAACACATTCCAGGTGCATTCGAAAAATCTTTAATGATTGTGTTTTGAGGGGATGTTGGGGGGAGCTGGACAAAATGAAGTTTTGACCAGAAGTGAAATATGATCTGAAGTGACCGTGGTGCCTAGAAAGCACTCACGATCGAAGTAGTGTGCTATTGATTCGGAAACCATTATGTGATCAATTATTGAGGCTCCTAAGTGGTCGAAATACGTAGGTTGTGTATTGGCGATCCTCAACATAGGCAACTGCAACAGAGCAGATGATAGTCTGTTGCCGTTTCCATTTGTTGCGGTGTCACCGAATTGAATATGGCGGGCATTGAAGTCACCTAGGATGACTGCATTTGGGAGGCTGGACGCATAAACTAACATTGTGCCCGGGTGGATTATAGTAAGATATGAGTACTATAAGAGTGGGAAAGTGCACCGTTGCAGCAACGCATTCGAATTGCTTCAGGTGCGCAGGTAGTTGAAATGGAGTTGAAGTGAAACAGTTTTTAATTAGGAGGGCGGTTCCGTGTGCGCTATTGTTGAGGAAGGAGTTTTAAGTGTTAAATTGTAGTGTGGTTTTTTGTGAGAGTTTGGTTTCTGTGATTGAAAGGACATGTACATTGTGTTCGTGTAGGAAGTGTAGGGAGCGTTTCCGAGGAACGCCCTTAGCATTAATGGTCCCTGTTACGATATCCATGGGAACAAAGGCGTTTAAGGATGGTGTTGGCGGACTACGGCGACCTTCCTCCGCATACCGGCTACGCAGACGTTGATACGCCGTTGGAAAAAGTTGAGGAATAAGGATTCGATGGTTCGAATAACTCGGCGTTGGTGGATAGGGAACAGGTTTAGGAGGGAGTGTGTAAGGATTTGTACAAAGGATTTGACAGTGACGGGATCTGTGTTGGGAATAGGTTTAAGGTGAGCGATGTCTTACGAGTCAGACTCGTCAAACATGATCGGATAAAGGAATGCCATCTGTGACGCAGAACTGGGAGGTTCCCGCCGCATCCGGCACTTGAAGGAGTAGGTGGGGTGGGCATCCCAGCAGTTTGGGTTTGCTGACTTGCAGGATGTGGATCTGTGGCTTCCGCCACAGTTGAGACACTGGATCGATCGGGCCGGACAATCCTCAGAGGTATGTCCTACCTGCGTGCAGGTGACACAATACATGGGGAGAGGTGTAGGGATGATGGAAAGTTCACAACGATAGTGTTTCCCAAACATGGAGACACCGGTTGCGAGAAGGAACTCGAGGGTGGTTTGGGAGTTTGTGATGATGCGGGGGTATTGGTAGCCTTCGAGGTGATGCGCACGGCCTTTCTCACGTGAGGCAGGTCGATTGCACCGAGGATCTCGTCGGTAAGGATGTCCTTATCCACGTGACGAATCACGCAGGAAAAGGAAGGAGGTCTAGGAATGGAGTTAGGTTGACAGGGACCGGGTAACTGGGTTAAGGTTAGGGAAGGTTCTCCGAAATGGTGACGCAGCCGAAGTTGCGTTCCGTCCGGTAAGGGAAATGAGGTTTCGAGGAGGCAGGTGTGATTGTGGTTGAACGTTAAGTTCGACCACGGAAGGTTAAGGGGTTTGAGGGAATTGAAAAGGGATTTCTGTGATGTGATGGATTTCGGGATATTGCGGGATATCTCGAGGATTGGGTACGGGTGTGTGTGTGTGTTGCTGGAGGTAGAGGGTGTGAGAATAGTGTTAGGTATAGTTGGCTGAGCTGGTGTGGGTAACAGGGTGGGTTTGTGTGGGTGTTAGGGTTTGTATGTGTTTTCTGGTTTGTGTGTTGGTTTGTGTGTGTGTGCCTTAGCGGAAGCGGTGGATCGTGTTGAAATGTAGGAGTGTGTAGAGGAAGTGGAAATGGATGAGGCGTTTGAATGGGATCGTGTGCGTGCTGAAGGTCGTGGAGAGGCGAGTGTGTCCGAGTGTGTAGGTGGTGGTGTAGGTGTAGGCGGACGGGTGTCAACGGGGTTAGGTGATACATCTTTGATAGTAGCTCGGTGGCGACCTTGTGTAACCATTTCGGCTGCGTTGTTAGTAATAGGGTTTGTGAAAATTGAGGATTAAAAAAAAGAAAATTAAAAATCTGTTTATCGAAAGGCCGGGTCTCTGCCGAAGTGCAGCCCCGAGGAAAAAAGGCTTGGAAATCAGAGACCCAATTCGAAACGGGGGAAATACACAGTTAAAATAAAAACAACAAAGTAATTAAATGAAAATATTTTTATTAATGATACCTATTACCGTTGACCTTGACCCGACGACGATTCTGCTGTTGGCGACTATGTCCTGGAATTCTTCTGTATCCGGCTGCAGTTGTAGATCATAGAAAAATTTAACCACAAGATAGAATGAAATCTCCCTAAGTCAGGAACAGAACTGTATATAAACTCCATCTAGTGGCCTGGAAGTTCATTTTAGAGGGAAATTCAAAAAACTTGAGACACTGAATGCTGTTTACATTTGACATTTTTGCGTAAAACTTGTATCAGACATTATAATGCTAAATTGGTAGGTATATAATATGAATTATTTATTTACTAATACCTTGTAATATGAGTTTTATTCAATAAGTGTCATATGTAAAAGTAGTAGAATGTACAGTTTTCAACGAACTTCGTAAGGTAGAGAGTCTCTTATTGCCAATCGCACATAACCACTGTGAGAATAACTTAGGATTTTTTTGTGGATGAATAAACCGATGTCGACTGAAATTTGCCTCTGGGATACAGCCTGGCACACAACAGTCTATTTTACCCATTATAAATGAAATAAAACACTAAAACTCAAATAAATTAACCTCTAAAAGCACGTGCAGTAAAACATAAAACGTAAATCAAGAACGCCGGCGTACTATCCCATACACAACATTAGGTGTTGTGTATGTACTATCCGATCCGGTAGCAAAATATTACTTTGCCAGTAGGGTAGCTTCCTACCGCAGGCGTGGCTCCATCTGAGCGGCGTGGAAGTTCCCTAGCAGCCATGACAGTTCCCACTTACACAGGCAGTGTTTTCATTCTATCCTGTGGTTAAATTTTTCTATGTTGTAGATCCTCTTCTATTGACCGCTTCTTCGTGTTATCTGTATGTACTCAGTGACAGATCTAACTCCTATGCAGCGAAGATCACGAAGCCGGAACGATGAGCGAAAACGCTAAGTTCTTTTTTGTGAAGTTAAGCGATTGTGGATGAAAATCACAAAGCGCTTATGCTAGATAGGGGCTTACGTTCGTAACCGAGATCGGACTGCCCTTACTTTGATAACATAGATTTTAGATTTTTATACCTAACTACCAAGTTGTCAAACAAGGAAACGCATGATTGGTCCGCATTTATCGAGATTAGCGGCCATGTAATACTACACATACTAAAGCAAATTATTCCTTACGTTTTATGTGCTGTAAGCAAAGTATACCAATAAAAAAGAGTAAAAAAATAGAAATTAAATCTACGGTAACCTAGATTACCATATATTTGTGTTCATTTTATTATTTGATCATACAAAATCTACGGTAACCTAGGCTACGTATATTTAATTTCCATTTTTTTTAAATCTTATTGACCTTGAAATGCGCATTATTGGAATAATTTGCTTTATAGAATGTCTCGTCTGAATTTAACGTTATAAGTTGGTACTTTT
Source organism: Vesta saturnalis (assembly GCA_036346205.1). Lineage (NCBI taxonomy): Eukaryota > Metazoa > Arthropoda > Insecta > Coleoptera > Lampyridae > Vesta > Vesta saturnalis. Next base: position 67,651 of record JARFJB010002352.1, on the reverse strand, counting down.
AAAATTACACGTGCATTTGCTGTCTCCTGTCAAACACGTTACACATTCTCACGATATTTTTAAGTATAAAATTATGTCTACTAAAACTAGGACTGTTGAACGAAATGGGGTTTCAAAAACAACAGGAAATCTGTCAATATGGGGCAAAGCAATTACATCAAATTCAGAATGGCTAGACAAGGTTGTGATTGAATTTAAACTAAACTATTTTAACAATTTTTTTTTCTGATAGGATGAATTTTTAGATGTTATTTATTGGGGTAGGCAAGCATTAGGTATAGTTTTAGGAATAATTTGGGCCCTGATACCTTTGAAAGGTTTTATAGGATTATTATTGTACGTCTATAACTTTGTTTAAATGCTTCTAGTAACAAAACGTTTTTAGATTTGCATTAGTTAATGCTGGTGCAATATACATATATTTTAGTAATTTCCAAAATATTGATGAAGAAGAGTATGGTGGTGCATGGGAATTAACAAAAGAAGGATTCATGACATCATTTGCTGGATTTCTTGTAAGTTTTCGTTCAGTTTGCATAGTTATATAAATTTTAATTACAGGTTACGTGGATTATAATTTACTCAGGTTTATATTATGAATGATGTAAAAGATAAAGGAATATATGACCAAATGTGAAATAGCAATTATACGTTTATTACCGTTTAATAAATTATTACATTAAATATAAGATATCTCAATATATTCAATTATAGAAATGTCTCATTTTCTAACGCAATAATAAAGAGTAGGTAATTAATAATAATAATTTCCCATATTAATACTTATGTACATTTTAACTCTATAGGGCCGTGAGTAATTTGCAGAACTGTTCATTTTAATAGTGATTCTGCAAAAGTTTATGGAATCTCAATACTTACGTTCAATTTCAAAGAATTTGCTTTTATTTTAATAGTGGTTCTGTAACACTCGATTACGTTAAGGGTTGTGGAATAGTTGCTCTCATTTTGAAGGCAGAATAAATTGTATTTCGGTTAGGTTAGCGACTATGTGCAATTTCAAGTACTTTTGTGTAATTTTAATATCGATTCTGAAAAAAATTGGTTTCTGCAAATTATCAATGCACTTTTTATAGGGCAGAAGGGTGGTGTTAAAAATATTGTCATATGATTTTATGTGCGACATAAAAAGGTCACAATAGATCAAAATTTTTGTTGTGATATGGTAAGTTGAGCAATCCTAATCAAACTCTGAGTTCATTGGGAGAATAATGTCCGACTTAAAAATAACGGAGTTGCCACAATGAACTATTAATTTTTTTACAAATGTATAACATTGATGTGAAAGGACATTTTAAAACAAAAAGATAAACTGAACTTCATAAGAAAACAACATGAATTCCTAGAATGTAACAAAATCGATTTTTTTTGTAGTTTTCCTTAGACTTTCTCTGCCTATTTGTTATGGAATTTGGCAAAATAGCCTTTGCATAGTGCAACGTTCATGTTTTACATAATAAAAGATCACTCCTTTTCTTTTTGTTTTTTTTTTCAATTTTCTTTGGTACGTGTACTCCCACATCCCAGAGTCGAAGTCAGGTTCTTTACCTTAGTTATTATTCTAGGGTTCTCATTTTTTCTAGCAAATCCTTTATAAAGGTAGTACCTTGTCCACTTTTTTGAAAAACAAATGAGAAGGGCTCATTCACCAAATTTGATTCAAACGTTAGTTGATTTGAAGGTTTCAGATTTTTGGATTTCATTGTCTCTATACTTTATATAACTTGACAATGGAGCAATCCAAAAAGTAATAAAAAATCTTCAGCCACCATCATCTAGGTTTTAGAGTTACACTATATGCTGCATATAATTTATCCATACGATTGTAGTAAATTGAAGTAACGGATAAGAAAGGGGTTGCCGTTAGCTCAATGGTAAAAGGGTGGGCGTGTTATTAGTTTTATAAGTTCGTAGTATACAGTGTGTCTCCAGATTTATTGGACGACTCTTGTAAAAGGGAAAAAATTTCAGCTTCTGGGGTCCAGCCTTGCTTGGTTTGAAACTAATTTATGACAGAATTTTAATTTCGAAAAATCACGTGTGCTTTGAAAATTTTTAAAAAACGATTTTTCACTCTAGCAAAAGTCCTTTTCTATAAGAGATACCACAAAACGTTACTAAAAACAGTTGTTCAGAATGGAAAATTACATATGTATATAAAATTTCAAGTCGCTAGGCCAACTTTGATTTTTTTGTTATTAACGAAATTTGATCAGAATTGAAAACAATGTTAATCAGGCGCCCCGTAAAGAATACGACATGTTTCTCTTAATAAAAGTTGTTCTGCATTAAAGTGTACCCGCTGTGCCAAGTTTGGCAGTAACCAGATTAGTATGAATTTTTCGGTTTTTAATCGTTTATGTCAAGATACAGGAGAATAGTGTGAAGTGTCAAATCACTGCTTTAATAATAAATAGCGTTAAAACAAACTGAATAGTACCACTTGTGTATCTTTTACTGTTATTTTATTCTGTAAAGGTAAAAAATGTTGACAACAGAACAAGAAATTTATTTAATTTAGAGTTACGGTATTGGTGAGAGATCGATTTCTCATGCGATTAACCTTTATAATGAAAAATATAAGCAATAGTACAAAAATCATATGTGAGCTGGCTAATAAAAAAGTTTTTGGAAACTGGAGGTATAAATAATAAACAAAAAACAAAAGAAAGCTCTGGATGAAAATGTTGCAGCAACATCCAAAAATGTCATTGAGAAAGCGAAGTAACAATTGAGGTATAAGTAGAGCACATTTTCAAAAAAATTATAAAAGTTATAACATCCATGCATTTAAATTTAAATTTAGTGTTTACTTGCCACACTCACCTCGTTTGGGTTAAATGATACGCTCATCAACTGGGTTTCTAGTTTCCTTGATAAAAGACGAATTCGTGTCGTAGTTGATGGCTTTTTTTCAAAAGAAGTTAGCATTAACGCGACCGTACCACAGGGATGCATTATAGCGCCTACACTTTTTCTGCTCTAATCCCATCCATTGCTTTGCTGACGATAGCACTCTTCACTGTAGTTCATCTCAGTATACTCATAGTCCACCTTCTATGTCAAATCAAGAAATTAAAGCTGAAATGGCAAATTCAATCAACAAAGACATTCGACGTATTCTCGAATGGGGAAGCAATAATCTAGTTAAATTTAATGCTAACAAAACTCAGTGTTGCCTTATGTCCGCCAAAAAAGATCGATTATTTTCTGTTGTAAGTATGAATGGCCCAGTTCTTAAGTTTTCAGACTATTACTCTGTTGGGTATGACTGTATCTTCAAATCTCTCATGGGTTGACCATCTTCTGTCAGCTACCAAAACAGCTGCTCGTAAAATAGGCTTTTTGTACAGATCTAAGCAGTACTTTACCTCTCGACAACTCCTTCTGCTGTATAAGGCCCAAATTCGGCCTCATCTAGAATATAATTCTCACCTTTGGGTTAGTGCTCCCCAATACGCTCTCGACGTCGTTGATCGTATTCAAAAGAAAGCGATTAGGCTTATAAATGACCGGTCCTTAACTTCTCACATACAGTCGCTTGAGCATAGAAGGATGGTTTCAGTTCTTTCTTTGTAGTATCGTTTTTACGACGGCTATTGTGCTGCTGAATTATATTCTTTGATACCATCTCAGGCTATCTTTGCGAGAAACACTCGGTTCGCTCATTCACATCATCAGTACGCAGTACAAATCTCCACTTGTACCAAACGGGCGCAATCCACATTTTTCTGTACGGCTTCTAAATTCTGGAATGATCTCCCTAGTACCTGCTTTCCTCTCACTTATGGTATAAGAAAATTTAAGGTAGCTGTTTATATGCATCTATTGGCAATTCATTATCCATCCTGCTAAGTGTTCCTGAGTGCTTTAGCACGATAGGCCAAATTTAACCTGTTCAGGTCCACAATCATAAAAAAATAAACAAAACAATTTCTTCATACGCTAGAAGATGGCAATGAAGTTAAAGGATTAGATTTTTGCTTGTCCTTGGGAGAAGAAATCTTGAACAACCTACATTTTCACGAGCAGGTAATATTTTCGGACGAATCTACCTTCACAACAAGTGGCGTCCCTTCGTCTCAGAATTGTAGATTTAGAAACGAAGAAAATCCACAATACCAAATTAATTTCAGAAGGCAATACTGTAAAAAAATAAATGTATGGTGTGTATGTAGACCTGGTCTTATTGGGCGATTATTTATTGAAGGAAACCTTAATACGTACACGATGATTCTTGAAAAGTTTGTTGATGAACTTCCCTTATAAATACACTAAACCAGTTACTTTCAGCACGACGGCTGCCCTGCCCATTTTACTCGTGTTGCTTCCAGCTGGTTAAATGAACAGTTTTGCGAAAGATGGATTGGGAGAAACAGGAGATTTTGTGACCTCCAAGGTCACCTGATCATACCATTTTGGTTTTTGTTGTGTGGGGAAGATTAAAACGGTTAGTTTACGCTGAAAGAATTCCAAATGATGTTGAAGAGTTAAAAATAGAATTCAAAACGCTACCGCAACAATTACTTTGGAACAGATACATAATTCTTATAAAGGATTTAGATTACGTATTGAACATTGTGCAAAGAAGGTGTAATAATAGGTAATGTTGCATTATTGCTTTTTTATTGTGGAAGGATCCAACAATAAAAAAAATTTCTTTCATTTTCCACAGGGGTATGTTTCATTGGATCTGAAATGTTGTACATTAACACAATTTTCAATTCTCATCAAATTTCGTTAATAACAGAAAAAATCTAAAAAAGTAAAAGTTAGGCTAGAGACTTGAAATTTTGCACATATATGTAACTTTTCATTCTGAACAAATTTTTTTAGTAACATTTTGTCGCATCTCTTACAAAAAAGAACTTTTGCTAGTGTGAAAAATGATTTTTTTCAAAATTTCCAAGGCACACGTGATTTTTCGAAACTAAAATTCTGTCACAAATTAGTTTCAAACCAATCAGGGCTGGACCCCAGAAGGTAATTTCAAATCAAAAATTGTTTGCCTTTTACAAGAGTCGTCTAATCAAACACTTCTTACACTGATAATATCCATATCCTTTCGATAACTGAAACTAAACTCACACCAAGATGCACCCTTAATTTCAACACCTTTTACACCTATTCAAATAATAGCCAACATGGAACCGCCCTCTTAGTTAAAAATTGCTTTCCATCCACTCCCTTTCAAGTTCCAGTGCACTTGCAGCATCTCGAATGCGTTGCTGCGACGGTGCACTTTCCCACTCCTATAATATTTATTTCCTACCACAACCCGCCTGGCCACAACGCCCTCTCCGATGACCTCTTAATTGACGCCTCAAGCCTCCAAATGCCGTTATCCTAGGTGATTTCAATGCCCGCCATACCCAATTTGATGACACCGCAACTAACGGCAACAGACTAACTTCCGCCCTGTTGCAGTTGTCGCTCTTGCGAATCGCCAACAAACAGCCCACATACTTTGACCATTTAGGTGCCTCAATAATAGATCACATCATAGTTTCCGAACCAATAGCTCACTATTTCGAACGTAAGTGCTTTCTAGGCACCACGATCACATCTGATCACATACCCCTACTGGTAAAAACGTTATTTTGTCCAGCTCCTCCCACACCTCAATACACAGTCATTAAAAATTTTTCGAAAGCCGACTGGAATGTGTTCTCTGATCACATATCCAATAACCTTCCCACACCCAATCTTCAAACGACCCAAGATCTCGAGAGAGCCATTAGAGACCTAACTTCCGTAACTGCGGAAGCGGTCAATACCTCTATACTATTAAAAAACATTGACATTTCCCGCAACCCGCTCTCACAACACATTGTGAACTGGATCAAAGAGAAAAGGCGAATTTACCGCCAATTCTTGCGATCCAGGGATCCGACTCTCAAGACCAAATACAATCTCCTCAACCCCTTAATCAGGCGAGAAGCCAACAAACACGCCGATGACTCCTGGTTCAAAGCCACCTTCCAACTAGATTATAGAAATGGCAAACTCTTCTGGCAACAGTTCGATAGACTGACCAGAAGAAAAGTAAACCACACCTTACCGACCTTCAGGGCAACCTAATCTCCTCTGACCAAGGAAAGGCCTATTTCTTTGGTCACCACTTTTAAACCATTTTCCAATCCCCAGATGATCCCCAGTCCGACAACCAGGTCAAGGCACTCCTAGAGGGTCGCCTTGAAGAGTTCCGCAACCTTAACATTCCTGAACCCCAACTCGATAACGAGAGTCCCTTTATACCCCCATCACGTCCGACCAGGTCCACACGTATTTTAAAAAAGGAAAAAACTCAGCCCCAGGTCATGACGGCCTAAATAGGAAGATCCTCCTGCACCTACTCGACCCAGCCCTCCGTCTAATATCCGATATATATAATAAATGCTTAACCCTCTCCTATTTTCCGACGGACTGGAAATCGGCCTCCACCGTCATGATGTCTAACCTCACCCTCTTCCTATCGACCCATTTCCCTCTTGAGTTGCCTCGGAAAATGCTTTGAGCAGATTCTAACCAAGCGACTCAAGGACTACCTCGAATTCAACGACCTTCTTACTAACAGCCAAATCGGCTTCCGTCCCAACTGAACGTGTCACGATCCCTTGTTGAAGCTGCTTACCGAGACCACCAGAGCATTCAATCATAAGTAATGCAATCTGGCTGTGTTTTGGACATTTGGCAAGCATTTGACAGGGTCTGGCACGCCGGTCTCCTGCACAAGATCCGAAACCTAAACATTCCCGACCCCTTCTCCAAACTCCTACTCTCGTACCTGACCAACCGGTCAGTTCGGGTCAAAGTAGGGAAAACCTTCTCAGATCCTTTCGAACCTACAGCAAGCGTACCGCAAGGTTCTGCCTTAGCCCCGATCCTCTACACTATCTTCGTATCCGATATACCCGGAGTAGTAGCGCAGTTTGCGGATGACACCACCTTCTGGGCGGTTAATCGGAACAGCGAAACGGCCTCCTGCATCATATATAAAACCCTACGGAACTTCTCCAACTGGACTAACCGGTGGAAAGTCTCCGTCAATCCCACCAAGACCCAATCAATCATCTTCCGCCATCCTCATTACACCGAAGATAAGTGCCCAAAGCTTGCCTCCAGAAATGTGTCCCTCACTCTAAATCAGGAAAGACTCCCTCTCCGAGATGAAATCACCTACCTAGAAATCCTTTTCACATGAACCCTCAACTGGCTCCCGGATGTTAAAAAAACCCTCAAACGTATTAGGCACCGCGCAAACCTACTGGGCGCCCTCCGGGGTAGAATCAGAGGTTATCCCAAAACCCTCTTACACACGTATAAAACATATATCCGCCCTGTTATGGATTTACGAGCTCCCATATATACAAATATAAACCCCAAGCACCTTTCCATCGCTTCTTGCGAGCGCCGAATTTTCCTATGCATACACTGGTTACCCTTCAGGTACTCTAATACCCTTACTATCAAACGCGCCAATATATCCCCAATCACACATAGAATCCAAACCCTTCAGAAAAATTTTACCCACAAAAGAATTTTCGATACCATCCCAACTAAAGAGATTCTTACCACCCCTTATAACTACCGGTTTCCCCCATTCCCACGAAGGAAACCCAAGCTCAAATTCAAACATCCACCCGCCATCCTCATACAACTCCTCGACCACCTCCCCGAGGAGAACATGACAACATCCCGTATGCTCTCCGCATTGGATGTCTGTTGGATGACGGCTCTAGCAAGACACCGGCCAACCAACCACGCTACACACCACAACCACCATGCACACTTAACCCATTAACACATTCATTACTCAATAAAACCTAAATATTTTTTTCTTTTTTTTACACCCAAAATAACCACACCTCATGATTGTACAACATACAATAACACCAAACACCGCAAAACAACAAGAAGGAATGACCAGGGATCAAGAGGAGAAGGTCTCCTGAACAGTCCAAAAATAAATAACATAAGCTAACAATAAGTAAATACTAACACATAAGCATGAGCATACTAACAAAAAAAACAATCTGGAGACACACTGTACAAGGCAAAATAGGGGAAAGTAATGAATTAAAGGGCGCCAGTTTGCTTATAAACGACAATATCGAAATCTAACCACGTACATGCGAGTTTTCAACAGCGAAACTCAAAACAAACAAAAAACTTGCTTAATTTACTTAATCAACTAAGCAAATCGGTAAAAGAAAAGCCTTAGCCGGCGCTTCCTGTAAAGCTTCAAAAATATCCGCACGTAAACAAATTAAAACAACGTGCTCAAAGACCAACTGATCGCTCATCAACATTGCTTACTCTAATTCGACTTTAAGTTAATTCTTATCAGTGAAATTCTATATTTTAAAAATAAAATTAAATAACTAACAATCTAACAGAGGAATCGCTCATAAATAATTACTTTAAAGGAATTCATCAAAATCATAAAAAAAAATTAATGAACGTTGTCGCTGTAAGGTCGTGTAAATCAAAACTTACCGTAAAAAATAAACAGATCAGTAACATGAACGTAATCAAAATATTTTATCTTCTATATTTATGTGATTCGTAAATAATGATTTTGAAGTCCCACACAAATAAATTATCTTCCAAAAGGAAGTGAAGCGCAACCTTTAATCCGTAAAATGTTAAATATAAGCGGCGGGAAGAAGCTTATACGGTTCAGAATTCCCATAATCAATTAACTTTATTTAATTTAATTATCTGTATCTTGAATTTAAATTTGGTAAACTAACTAATTGTTTCGTTTTAACTTAAATTAACAATATTAACAGCGAAAAGTTCAAACCAGATCCAGGTGGCTTAATATTTGCTTCACCTGAACTTATCTACATAATTTATTTACACAACGTTCTATCAACGTTATCACAACAGTTTATATACAGTAGCTAATTGTCTGTCTGAACAAACAGTGGGTGCCTTCAGATGCACAAAACAAAGGAAAACTGGAGTTGATTACTCAATCTACATAAATTTGCCAAAACAACAATAAGAAAATATAATCCGCAAAAGCCCACTTTTACTCCCAAAAGAAAATAGATAAGCACTGGTAATGAAGGCGAAAAGTATTCAAGCTCGATAACTTCAGTAACCCGGTAGGTAGTAGGTAGATGTTGTAAGCGCCCGGTCTTTACATCTCTCAGTTTTAACTGTTCACTACTACAACTTAATTCCGACTGAACTAAATAATTGAAAAGCAAAACTTTTTCTCCACATAATCACGTCATCTTTTACCGACTACGTTAAAATATGCCATATAAAACTGCTAAAAATGCTGGATTTTCCCAAGAAAACAACGAGCCTTGAATGGCACAAATGTGGATGAAAGCAAAAATGATAGAATTGCGATAGCTGCGTCCGGCTTTTGAACAACAAGTCTATGCTGCCAACTCAATCTTCCATAATTTTACTCACTAATAATTTAAACCAAATATAAACTGGTCAACTATAATTTACCAAGAATTATTTAATGCGCGGTCAGATTTATGACATAAACACCATAAGAAAATAAGTTTCAACGGCGAAAACACGTATATTACATTTCTTAAAACTCCTTATGATAACCAACTTTATTCACAAGATTAACGAACTTAAAAAAACGAATTTCAAATACATTTTACGTAAAACTAAATTTATCGAAATTACACAATACGATATTCAGATATATGAATTGTGGCGAGCTAAATATTAAATTAAAACTGAAATAAAATAATATTTAAACTTTAAATTTAAACTTAAATTTAACTTTGGGGATATTAGGTTTTTTTTTAAATTGTGATAATAATATAAAAATATATTATGTGCGCCGTACTAGCTCAGTATCTCTTTTGGGGATAGGGTTCAATTGTATTAAACATTGATTGTTGAAATCTGCACAAAATACGCATGTGTTGCGCACTTAATACTGAAATAAATGTAGCCTGTCAAAAATTTCTGCAATTGATCTAAATTATTGAGCACAATTTTAATTTTATTTGAGGTAAACTTATTAATTTTAATATAACTCTGAATCATTTACTTTTCAGATATTGACCCGCGAATTCGTACATTATTTAAAAAAAATAAATACAGGACATCAAAAAAAAAAAAATCAATGCAAAAGGGTTATGAAAGCGAAATACAACTCACATGTGTTGCTGCAAATTCCAAATAATGTTCATGTCGGGTTGGTCCACATTAAACATTGGACGTAGACTTCCTTCCATAAATCGGTGATACTGCCTTGCTGTCCCAAATATGCTGCTTAACACTCCATTATTTCATCCAAATCAAATAACTGTTGGCTGTTCTTCATGTGGTAAATGCGATGTACTTAAAATGCTCAAATACTTATAAGCAAGCACATTATTTTATTTGTGTTATTTTTAAAATGTCGCATTATTTATTTAATAATTTCTCGGATTTAATTTTGTATTTTAAGTTCATATAGATTTTGTATTCACTTGCACCTTTATTTTAGATTCCGTTATGAAGTGAAGATTTATTTTATGATCTTAATCAAAATAAACATCGAATTCAAGATATTTGAAGAATTTATTAACATACAAAAAACATTTTCATATCACCAGATGTTTACACACGATCTTGAAAACCAAACAATTACAATTTTATCGAACGATTGTGATCGGTAACCTTAATTTTAACTTTAGTTATAGGTTAAAACAACTGTTTCTGATATCTCAACTCTACGTCGATCGCGCTTCAATTCCGATAATGTTTACGAGAATTGTTACTTACATGTAAACACAAATAACACTAACACTATGACTTGTTAGTCACAAAAATTTCAAAAGGCAAGAGGAGCAAGAGAGTAAGAAATCAGGAGCAATTCCTTTTATACATTTCTCCTAGATACCAACTTTTTTTTTCTACATTACACACAAAAGATTCTAGCTTCTGATTGGTCTAAACAAAATTGTAAACTTAACTAAAACAAATTATTCTATATCTTTTTTAATACAATTCGGATTTGAATTTTAATTACAGATTTGGAATCAGGGCAAAATTCCGCATAAAAAGACATCTCACAAGCCCTATTTTGCTTCGATAATTTTCATTCTGACAACTTATAATCTAAATTTATTAATATCAAAAAAATCTTACATCCTACAACTAAACTAATTACATATTCAAATTCCACATAAAAAACTGTATCAGAATATATTTATTTCAACCCATTTTATTTAAATTTTATGAAACTTCTACTTTCACATTTAAAATTTAGGTAGTTAACCTAGTTCTTAATTTTGTCAATTCACATTTTCACATTGTTTCTCTATTTTGTCAATTTTTGTATAGAATTTGCAATTATATATTAAATATCAGTCTGCACAATTGTTGTTCATGTACTTATTTATGTTTTTAAGTCACTATCACTTCTTATGCACGTTTTATATACATAGTCTTTGAATTACAAATATATTATGTTCGCATCATACCCTTTCTTTCATATTTTAAATAGTTTATGCATTGTACCTAATACTATACATTCTACATATTATAATTATCATACTCCATGTGATCAATATCTGATATGTGTTCAAAATGCTACAATTCAATCAATAAAATGCGAAATTTCATAAATATGTTAAACGAAACTAATCGTACCCATTAATATTCATCATGCTGACCTTTCTCACATACGACTGGTATAGCACAATGCACAGGTTCCTATTCCAATTTTTGCTTCGTTGATCGTTACAGTCGGTTTAGACAGATTTCAGAACCTAACAGGGCACAAGTACGTGTTCCACGCTTCTGAACCCCTGGTATAAAAAGGTGAGCAAATACCTCATCAAACACATGATGTCCAAATACACAAATTTTTCCTCAATTTACGCCGATTTCAGAAGCCAACAGGGTCATAGATTCCGGACTTCTGAGTACTTGATACAAAAAGGTACGTTAATTTTAATATCAAACGAACTATAAGATTTAGGAAAGAACAGAAGCCCAAAGTATTAGGTAAACAAATACCTCTTCAAACATATGATGTCTTAATACACAATTTTTGCCTCGATGATTGTTACTGTCGGGTTAGACGAATTTCAGATCCAAACAGGGACACAAGTACGTGTTCCACACTTCTGTACCCTGGTATAAAAAGGTGAGCAAATACCTCTTCAAGCTCATGATGTCCTAATACAGAAAGTATGCCTCAATTTACGCCGATTTTAGAAGCAAACAGGGTCATTGATTCCTCTTCAGGATTTCTGAATACTTGAGACAAAAAGGTTTCTTAATTTTAGAATCAACTTCTGTACCCTGGTATAAAAAATGAGCAAACACCACTTCAAACTCATGATGACCTAATACACAAGGTGTGCCTTAACTTACGCCGATTTCAGAAGCAAACAGGTTCATGCATTCCTCTTCCGGACTCTTGAATACTTGACTCAAAAAGGTTTGTTAATTTTAGAATCAAAGAACTATAAGTATTAGGAAAGAACAGAAGTCCAAGGTATTATGTAAACAAATACCTCTTCACACTTATGATGTCCTAATACACAATTTTTGCCTCGATGATTGTTACAGTCGGGTTACACAGATTTCAGAACCAAACAGGGGCACACGTAGGTGTTCCACACTTCTGTACGCCTGGTATAAAAAGGTGATCAAATACCTTTTCAAACCCATGATGTCCTAATACACAAAGTTTGCCTCAATTTACGACGATTTCAGTAGCAAACAGGGTCATAGGTTCCTCTTCCAGACTTCTGAATATTTTCACAAAAAGGTTTGTTAATTTTAGAATCAATAGAGCTATAAGAATTAGGAAAGAACAGAAGACCAAAGTACTAGATAAACAAATACGTCTTCAAACTTATGATATCCTAATACACAATTTTTGCCTCGATGATTGTTACAGTCAGGTTAGACAGATTTCAGAACCAAACAGGGGCACACGTACGTGTTCCACACTTTTGTACCTCTGGTATAAAAAAATGAGCAAACACCTCTTCAAACTCATGATGACCTAATACACAAGGTTTGCCTTAACTTACGCCGAATTCAGAAGCAAACAGGTTCATAGATTCCTCTTCCGGACTTTTGAATACTTGACTCAAAAAAGTTTGTTAATTTTAGAATCAAAAGAACTATAAGAATTAGGAAAGAACAGAAGTCCAAGGTATTATGTAAACAAATACCTCTTCACACTTATGATGTCCTAATACACAATTTTTGCCTCGATGATTGTTACAGTCGGGTTACACAGATTTCAGAACCAAACAGGCGCACACGTAGGTGTTCCACACTATTGTACCCTGGTATAAAAAAATGAGCAAACACCTCTTCAAACTCATGATGACCTAATACACAAGGTTTGCCTTAACTTACGCCGATTTCAGAAGCAAACAGGTTCATAGATTCCTCTTCCGGACTTTTGCATACTTGAGTCAAAAAGGTTTGTTAATTTTAGAATCAAAAGAACTATAAGAATTAGGAAAGAACAGAAGACCAAGGTATTAGGTAAACAAATACCTTTTCAAACTTATGATGTCGTAGTACACAATTTTTGCTTCGTTGATCGTTACAGTCAGTTTAGACAGATTTCAGAACCAAACAGGGGCACAAGTACGTGTTCCACGCTTCTGAACCCCTGGTATAAAGAGGTGAGCAAATACCTCTTCAAACACATGATGTCCAAATACACAAATTTTTCCTCAATTTACGCCGATTTCAACAAGGTCATAGATGCCGGACTTCTGAATACTTGACACAAAAAAGGTTTGTTAATTTTAGAATCAAAAGAACTATAAGAATTAGGAAGAACAGAAAACCAAAGTATTAGGAAAACAAATACCTCTTCAAACTAATGATGTCCTAATACACAATTTTGCCTCGATGATTGTTACTGTCGGGTTAGACGAATTTCAGATCCAAACAGGGACACAAGTACGTGGTCCACACTTCTGTACCCTGGTATAAAAGGTGAGCAAATACGTCTTCAAGCTCATGATGTCCTAATACAGAAAGTATGCCTCAATTTAGAAGCAAACAGGGTCATTGATTCCTCTACAGGATTTCTGAATACTTGACACAGAAAAGATTTGTTAATTTTAGAATCAAAAGAGCTATAAGGATTAGGAAAGAACAGAAGACCAAAGTATTAGGTAAACAAATACCTCTTCAAACTTATGATGTCCTAATACACAATTTTTGCCTCGATGATACTTACAGGCGGGTTAGACAGATTTTAGAACCAAACAAGTGCACAAGTACGTGTTCCACACTTCTGTACCCCTGGCATAAAAAGGTGAGGCAATACCTCTTCAAACTCATGATGTCCTAATAGACAAATTTTGCCCCAAATTAACTCCGATTTCAGAAGCAAACAGGGTCATAGATTCCTTTTCCGGACTTCTGAAAGCGTGACACAAAATAGGTTTGTTAATTTTATAATCAAAGAACTGTAAGAATTAGGAAAGAACAGGCGACCAAAGTATTAGGTAAACAAATACCTCTTCAAACTTATGATGTCCTAATACACAATTTTATCCTCGATGAATGTTACAGTCGGGTTAGACAGATTTCAGAACCAAACAGGGGCACAAGTACGTGTTCCACAGTTCTGTTCCCCTGGTATAAAATGGTGAGCAAATACCTCTTAAAACACATGTCCTAATTCACAAAGCTTATGCCTCAATATACGCCGATATCTGAAGCAAACAGGGTCATTGATTCCTCTTCCGGACTTCTGAATGCTTGGCACAGAAAAGATTTGTTAATTTCAGAATCAAAAGAACTATAAGGAATAGGAAAGAACAGAATACCAAAGTATTAGGTAAACGAATACCTCTTCAAACTTATGATGTTCTAATACACAATATTTGCCTTGATGGTTGTTACAGTCGGGTTAGACAGATATCAGAGCCAATCAGGGGCACATGTACGTGTTCCACAATTCTCTACCCCTGGTATAAAAAGGGTGAGCAAATACCTCTTCAAACTCTTGATGTTCTAATACCCAAAGTTTTCCTCAATTTACGCCGATTTCAGAAGCAAACAGTGGCATAGGTACCTCTTCCGGTCTTCTGAATGCTTGACAAAAAAGATTTGTTAATTTTAGTATCAAAAGATCTATAAGAATTAGGAAAGAACAGAAGACCAAGGTATTAGGTAAACAAATACCTCTTCACACGTATGGTGTCCTAATACACAGTATTAGGTAAACAAATATTTCTGCAAACTGATGAGGACCTAATACGCAATTTTGCCTCGATCATTGTTAGAGTCGGGTTAAACAGATTTCAGAACCAAACAGGGGCACAAGTACGTGTTCCAAACTTCTGTACCCTGGTATAAAAAGGTGAGCAAATACCTCTGCAAACCCATGATGTCCTAATACACAAGGTATGCCTCAATTTACGCCGATATCAGAAGCAAACAGTGTCATAGATTCCTCGTCCGGACTTCTGAATACTTGACGCAAAAAGGTTTGTTAATTTTAGAATAAAAAGAACTATAAGAATTAGGAAAGAACAGAAGACCAAGGTATTAGGTAAACAAATACCTCTTCAAACTTATGATGTCCTAATACACAATTTTTGCCTCGATGATTGTTACAGTCGGGTTAGACAGATTTCAGAACCAAACAGGGGCACAAGTACGTGTTCCACACTTCTGTACCCTGGTATAAAAAGGTGAGTAAATACCTGTTCAAACTCATGATGTCCTAATATACAAAGTTTGCCTCAATTTACTCCGATTTCAGAAGCAAACAGGGTTATAGGATCCTCTTCCGGACTTCTAAATCCTTGACACGAACAAGGTTTGTTAATTTTAGAATCAAAAGCACTATAAGAATTAGGAGAGAACAGAAGACCAAAGTATTAGGTAAACAAATAGCTCTTCAAACTTGTGATGTCCTAATACACAATTTTTGGCTCGATGATTGTTGCAGTCGGGTTAGACAGGTTTCAGAACCAAAGGGCACAACCACGTGTTCCACACTTGTGTACCCCTGGTATAAAAAAGGTGAGCAGACACCTCTTCAAGCTCATGATGTCCTAATGCACAAATTTTGCCTCAACTTACGCCGATTTCAGAAGCAAACAGGGTCATAGGTTCCTCTTCCGGACTTCAGAGTGCTTGACACGAAAAAGGTTTGTTAATCTTGGGATCAAAAGAGCTATAAGAATTAGGAAACAACAGAAGGCCAATGTATTAAGTAAACAAACACCTCTTCGAACTTATGATGTTCTAATACACAATTTTTGCCTCGATGACTGTTACAGTTGGGTTAGACAGATTTCAGAACCAAACAGGGGTACATGTACGTGATCCACACTTGTGTACCCTGGTATAAAAGGTGAGCAAATACCTCTTCAAACTCATGATGGCCTAAATACCTCTTCAAACTCATGAAGTCCTAATACACAAATTTTGCCTCAACTTACGCCGATGTCAGAAGCAAACAGGGTTATAGGTTCCTCTTCCGGACTTCTGAATGCTTGACACAAAAAGGTTTGTTAATTTTAGAATCAAAAGAACTATAAGAATTAGGAAAGATCAGAAGACCAAGGTATTAGGTAAATAAATACCTCTTCAAACTTGTGATGTCCTAATACACAATTTTGCCTCGATGATTGTTACAGTCGGGTTAGACAGATTTCAGAACCAAACAGGGGCACAAGTACGTGTTCCACACTTCTGTACCCTGGTACAAAAAGGTGAGCAAATACCTCTTCAAACTCATGATGTCCTAGTACACAAAGTTTGCCTCAATTTACTCCGATTTCAGAAGCAAACAGGGTTATAGGATCCTCTTGCGGACTTCTAAATCCTTGACACGAACAAGGTTTGTTAATTTTAGAATCAAAAGCACTATAAGAATTAGGAGAGAACAGAAGACCAAAGTATTAGGTAAAAAATACCTTTTCAAACTTATGATGTCCTAATACACAATTTTTCCTCGATGATTGTTATAGTCGGGTTAGACAGATTTCAGAACCAAACACAATACACAAAGTTTGCCTCAATGTAATGCTTTTCTGAAAATAACAATCATGTGCAAACCCCACAAAGCCTGGTTTGTCACATCAACACCATAAACTTGCAATCGTAACTATTTTTTCATTGAAAACGAACTGTATACTTCCACAAATTTATCTAACTTGCCTACTATATAGAAATTCAAACTCAATAGACTCTAGCCCCTTTATTATGCCTACTATTAATCATCTTTTAAAAAAACATTCTACGACAATTTCGTCCACACGCGACACGATCAACGCATCCCATGTCGACATTGTCTCCAGTTTTAGTTGTTCTTTTAAAATACAGTAATAGAAACCTTCCAGAGCAGCAATTAGTTTATAGACGGCATACTCGCCTAAATTCATATCTGCAGGTCGTTGTTTATAATATCGAATGCTGTAATGTAGCCAGTCACAGCACAGCACATTAGCTATATTCTGAACCCTCGTTTTATGGGTTCTAGCAGCATATATTGCTTTATCGACGACCGTCCTTGGAAGCAACTATGCTGTCGTCAGCAATTGGTATACAACGCGATGGAGAAAAGTATTTGGGAATTTCTTTAGACAATGAAGCGGACGAACTTTATATAATTGGTCGTAATTAGGATCAGATCGTTTCGGCATTTCGAGTTGTCTACTAAATGTAGTAATCGTAGTACTTTTAGGAATCTCTTTAGTGACATCAATCCTATCGCAATGAAAGTTTTCATCAGTTAACTAGTATAACCGAATGCCAGGTAGGGCATGGGGCCTCACATATATATATATATATATATATATATATATATATATATATATATATATATATATATATAATCAATATACTCAGTGGGTCTTCAATCCAGGAACGACAATTGATATATACTCAACTCTCGATTTTCTGGGTGCGGTTTAACTGTGGTTTGCTTTTGTAGACCAAAAATTAAGAGTTCTTTCGTTTTCATAGCAAAAATAGCATTTTATCGTTGTGTGAGTTAGTATATAAGCATTTGGAAATACAGCACAGTACTGTGCAGTACTAGGGACAGTTTTCAACTATAAGCAAGTGTGGGGGCTAAGTGAAAAAGGTCAAAACATGGGTCTGCGTGTGTACTTTAACCCCGAGTTTCCAAATTTGTGATTTATATTACTTTTATTAGGACAAAAAATAATACTTGTCCCAAACAACCCCACCACAAGGTGTTATTTGGGACAATAGCTTATTCTCATTGAAAGTTTAAGTAAGATTATTGAGACAGTTGAGATGTTTTTAATGAAACTATCAGTGTTGATAAAAGACAAAATACAATGAAAAGAAATAATTTTGATGAAAATTTATTAAAATAAGCAATAAAAATTTATTACAATTGCATGAAAATCAGATTTGATTTAATAGTTGAATTGGAATGTTATGGAGTTCATATTAGATTGAATACAGACATGTTTGAATTAATAGCGAATATATTAAGATGGGCAGTCTTAAGAATGTGGCTTCCCCTTCGGACAACGGGTGCCTCCAAGACCTGTATTACATCAGTTTTCCTTACAAATAATTCATCAGTAACAGTTGGAAAAATGAATGTATTGTCACATTTAGAACTCTTCCTCAAGAAAGAACAAGACATTGCTGCCCAAGCACTTTACAGATAAAATATTTTTTAACTGATTTCTACAAAGCTTTCTGACCATAACATATTTTCAGTACCATCAGCTGGAACACCCCCACTAGACATGGATTCATTGTGACTGTCAGGGAGCCTTTTGAGGACTTCATTTGGACAAAAAGGGAATATTCCACAAGATTTGAATCCCACTTTGAGGTTGTCGGTAATTTTGGATTCAGTCATCCCATCTAATGTTTGTTTCAAAAGCCGAGGGAATGTATCCTTTGGTATGGTTCCTCTATTAGACTTTTTCCACTCTAACAGTTGAGTTCTCCAGGAACGTTTGAGACGACCAAAGAAGGCGACATCAAGGGGCTGATAGAAATGGTTTGGTTTGGTGGAAAGAATATAAATCTTATATTATTCTTGAACGATTTTTGTATTATACCTCGTCTGTCAAAATAACCTTTCACAAGGTAACGAATGTCTAGGTATAAAAATGGGAAACCCCATTCAGCAGCTTTTACCAGTCCGTGAACAAAATTTTTTTCCTTATCCGAACTTAGCGCTGTAGGTTTCCCCCACTTACCACTATCCAATCCCTTCATTTTCGTCTGAAGCGTTAATTTTGAAATTCCATATTTTGCGGAAACTTTTCTTATACTTAGTGATCCTTTCTTGAGTTCTTTTAGAGCTGTTTCCAAAGCATCCGGAGTGTAGTTGGCATATGTTCAACTTCCAAACCTTTTTATACTTGCGACCCATTTTATTTTTTGGAACTGAGCTGAAACAAACCAAAAACATTATAGTAGGTCTATAACACCTAACCGTATACAAAGAGATAAATAGAATGGATGAAAAATGATAAATTAAATATATTATAGTGGATGAACCTGATTTTAGGGACGCTTCAGACATGTCCCAAGTAACCCCAAAATTACAATTAAAACAAAATTTTCGTCCTCAAAACAGCTAACAATTAATCTTAACCAAACTTTTCCCATGCTATCTCTACAGTGTAGCTTATGAAATAATTAGAGCCATACATGCTTAATACTAATAAAGTCCAGGAACCGAAGTTTTTTGTTTGAAAAAAGTCGTGACTTAAAATAAAATTTTTCAAAATCTCTGAAAACTGAAGAAAAACCCTTTAAATGAGCTTTTATCTGGTTCTACAATCTCAGAATAATGTTTTGAATATGTCCAGCATAAATCAGCTGTGAACTATGAAATGTGAGGTTATACCAACCTAACAAACCAAAATTGCCCATTTTGTCCCAAGTAACACCACTATCCCAAGTAACCCAGTTTTACGGTACCATACAGCATAAACCTGAGGTAGCTTTCCTTTAGTACCTAGATAGCACATAAGCTTACGGCAAACCTGACATTGGCTTGTTTTGCACTTACATAAGTAAGCTTGCAATGTAAAACTAACGCAGGCTTACATTTCGCTGGAAGTTTGTTTGTCATACTTGAATTTAATGATAAATTTAAACAAGCTTGCAACATACATACAGAATGCAGACTCTCCGCCCACAGATTTCTTCCATCCTTTATTTAACATCACGTACGTATTGTATACTCCGTCGGTCGGTTAATTTCGCTACTGTCCGCTTTCAACACCCGTTATAAGGAAGTAATGTGTGTTATTAATTAAATGATTATAAGTAGGAAGAAAAGGTATCTAATCGGTAAGTTTTCCGTAGGTAAATTCACTGTTAGTTTTAATACTATGTACAGGGTGTCCCACGACGTTTTGACAGTCCAATATCTCGAAAACTGTTCAAATCACAAGTATAAAATTTGGTAGTTATAAACTTTCGAAACGGATGCTTATATCTACCATAAAAAGATTTCCGGTTTTCCTCTCATTTCCGGTCACGTGAGTCCAACAGAATTTCTTTAAATGGGACAATCAGCATAACATTACATTTTTTGTAGAACTTTCAAAAACAAATTCAACCATAACACGATTGTTACGGTACTTGACCAAAAAAGTGAGAAGATGCTCCATCTTGCTGCTACCACATTGTTTGCCTTTCATTTAAGGGAATATTTTGAAGTAATTCTGGGAGAACATTTTGAAGAAAATCCAAATATCTTTCTCCTGTTAACGTTCCTTCATAAGAAAGGTACCAATCAACCTACCGTTAAATAAACCACACCACACATTAAATTTAATTAAATTTAATTCTCTCATCTATTTTGGATTTTCCTGTGACCAGTAATAATGACAATTATACCGATCAACAATACCATTATTATGAAATCTACTTTCATCACTCCATAATATTTTTTCTAAGAGTAACCCTTATTATAGTTTAAAAACATAATAACATTTTTAATTGTGGTTAATGCTGAATCCAGATGGTTAAGAAAACAAATACCGTAGTAACACGGGTTGTTATACGTTATTACGTCCCGTTTGGTGAAGAACTGTCATAAATTATGAATTATGAATGTCATAAATTATGAATTATGAATGCAGCTGGGACACATAAAGTGAACTTAGTGGTCATAAGCAAAGCTAAAAAACCATCTGTCGGTTCATTATTACAGTTCAAAACATGGTCGGATGAATAAGCTGTTTTTTGAATGATTTGACAAGAACTTTTTGCCCCACGCCCGTGAGCTTCCGAGGTATTTAAATTTACTAGAGAAAGCCATTCTTCTTTTATTTGTTGAATATCCATCAGTAATAACACAACAACTTAAAATTTTACCAAATTAACGAGTTAAATGTTCGAAATTACCTCCGGTGACCTCCATAGTCTGATAGACTGTCGATTGTTCATTTTGTAAATAACCCAATACCGCCACTTCAACTGCTTCATTTCGCACTGGACGTTCTACTTCGTGCTTCTTATTTTTAACGTCACTGATGACTTCAAACTTATCTATTAATTGCTTAGTGTGTTGGTGATATAGTTTTTTCCGGGTGGTTGGTATTAAACCTTCTTGCCGTAGCCTTAGCACACTGATCATTTCCATAGTATAGCTTAACGATTTCTATTCTTTCATCGGTAGAATATACCATTTTCGTAAGCGTTGACAATAATCTGTCTGATTAATCAGTAGTTGACAATTCTCAAATCAAATGTAACTTGATATTGGCACTTAGGAAGCTGATTAGGCTTCATTATCTTTTTGTATTTAAAAGATTACCATAACAAAACGTGATATTTTTACAAAAACATTGTATTTTAAATCCAGTGGCGGGGTGATAACGATTTGCAGCTAGATTGTATCATTGTATGGAGGTCAGCGAAGGTCATTTCAAACATTTAATTCGTTAATTTGGTAAAATTTTAAGTTTAATAAATTAGTTAAATCCAAAATATCTTCAAAGTTATTTCATAAATAAAAAAAATTACAAAGTTGTGTAGAGAAATAAATTACCTTTCAAATGATGTGTCACTCGACCACACTTGCTATTTAAAAAAAATTGGGGGTTGATGCGGGGCTGCAGGGGGTTGTATTTTTGGGTATGAATTTTCTATGAAAATTCGTCCTCTTCTCAATAAAATTTCACGTGTTTTTTTTTGAAGAAGCTCTTGGTTTCTGAATTTCTGTGAGAGTCAAATTTTCTTTGGAACATCCTGTATGTACATATATATATATATATATATATATATATATATATATATATATATACATATATACTTGGGAAGTCCAAAATTTAAGAAGTGTTTAAACAGATTTGTAATAAACAGCAATCGTTGTGTTAAAAGAAGGTATTGTGTATTAAATCCGCGCGATCTAAATGAAACTTGAAACGAAGAATCGTGTAACTAAATAGAGGTGTGTTAAGCTTTATGAATTAAATTAGACAGTATTGCCCAGTTTCTTCAAGCGTAAACGGGCGTGATTAAATACGAACATTTAAGTTAGCGTATAGTGCGACGGCCCGAGAACATACTCAGGATTAATTAAAGCAAATCAATCCTGTCGAATATGACATTACAGGAATAACGTTAAGTATTTGAATGGTGGAAGTTTGATTATCTTTAGAGATGTCATTGTTTATACTGTAAATTTCGCCTAGGCATTAAGGATAATCAATCTCCATTACCTGTTATTACATGTTTAGATTATAACAGTTAGGAACCTTATTCTATAATTGTTTTTCTGCTTGCGTTGCTTCTCGGCGGCAATGTATGTAAATACTTTTCCAAAATTGTTCAATAGGATTCCATTAGTTAACTTATTCTTTTGTTTAAATTGTGATGGATCTTCTTTACAGTCTAAAGATTTAAAGAGAACCAATATTATATTATCAGATCTCGTTGTTCCCTTCTGTTTGTTACACATAGATTACACCGTTTAAAAATATGCAAACTTTTCACATTTTGGTTGAACAATTGATCTGAAATTGTTTTTTTTTTAATCTGGTTACAAAATTTAATCACGTGCATTTATGCACGTGCGTGTTTCTGGATGTATGTTAGTATCCACGATAACTCCAGAACGGCAACACTTACATATTTCAAATTCCGTATTAAACCTTATTTTCATTTATCCTGGAGCTGACTTTTTGGGAGAAATTCAGTGGCGGAGAGGGGTGTCTATTAGGAGCAGTTTTTGGTTTTTATCAAATATTTCTGAAACAGCTGCATATTTCAAAGATACAGATCATATCATACCAAGCGTAATTAGGCAGTTACAAAAAATTCCTAAGGTGGAATTTAACCGTTTGATCAATTTTTGTCAATATCTGAGTAACGATTACTTTCCAACCTACATATATATATATATATATATATATATATATATATACATTTATATTTCGCCAAGATCGGCCAAGAGGTGAGTGTGTGTGTGGGTGCGTGCGTGCGCGTATGCGTATGTGGGTGCGTGCGTGTGTGTTATTCTATATGTGAACATACAAACACACACACAGACATACAGCATGCAAAAATGATCAAAATGGACTCAAGGGCCCTCAAAACGCGAATATCCGTCAAAATCTCGAAATCCAATTTTTTTCAATATCTCATTACCTTCTCTTCACTTTACTTCGCATACTATACGGGAATGTTAAAATCAGTGCCAAATTGTGTGAACTTGAAATTTATAATAACAACTGGAATCTCTTTTTGTTTGTGGTCTTACAAAATGTTGGTGAAATTTGTTTCACAGAATGAAGGGAATAAAGTAGGAGAGACGTGGGAGACAGAGGTGTGGGACCGGTAAAATTTCCCCCCTGTATTTTTTAACTATGAGTTCTGTATTTTCTCATCAGATGTAGCACTCCTTGAAGCGTTTCCTGTTTCTTTTTTGGTAATAGAGCATATGTATTGAGATCAAGAGAACATGATCGATTTTCATCCTTGAAAGGTAATAATTTAAATGGATATTTAGCATTCGCATTAGGTAGTTTGTTACTTTTGTTATTTTACAGCTATCAAAGAAGACAAAATTGTCCCAGATTTCAGTTGCAAACTATTCCAAAAAAAAAACGTTTGGACGAGACGTGAATGGCAAAGGTCAAATAAGAAAGTCATCGCAAGATAATACTGCATTAACTAAGTGCAAGGAAACAGGAGACGGTTCAAGGTATATCATAGTGCATTCAGGAGTAGAGGACGGTTTTGTTGACGGCGCAGGGCTAGTATTCAAAAGTAATCGAAAAGTCGACGACTTCCATGATACTGTGAACTGCGAAAACTTTGAAAAATTGTTCAAAACCAAAATTATACTCAACCTGCATGAACCCAGTTTAATTATCAAGGATAACGCCAGTTACCATTCACGATTGGTGGAACCAATTCCATGTTATAGTTGGTATAAAACAAAATTACCATAGTGGACTGAGTTTAAAAATATCAATATTCAAGGGGAACTTATGAAGTACCAAATATGGAAATTGTAAGAACTAAGTTGCCAAAAAGAACGTATTATTTGCGCTGGTATGCAGGAACAATGGGTTACAAAGTTTTACGCATACCGTCATAACATTGTCAGTACAGCGCCATTGAAATGGTTTGGTCAGAAAGTAGAAGAATCGACGAACATGAAATTTTTAGAACAAGCGGATCTCCTAATGGTGTAGTTCGGACTTGGAATGAGACACTTCAAAAAGTTAATAAAACCCATTGGAACATTGCGCCAAACTAATTTTAAAAGACTAGGAAATTGAAGAAAGTTATAGATGCTTCCGATACCGCTGATCAGCCTTCCGTATGAAAATTTTTTTTATTAAAGAAGAAATATGTACTACTGTGTTTTGCTCTATTATACACTAAAAATTAAAAATGAAATACAAGCAATACGTCAAGCTAGAGTTAAAGCTTCATAAAGTGCTGCTTGTAAGAGGATAGCTTCTACCCGAGTAAAACATGACTAAATTCTATGTCCAGTTTTAAATAAAATAGAACAATTTGTAACAAAATTCCATCATGATTCATATTTATCCTTAGTATCTAATAGTAGATTATATTACAAGGGAGTGAAATAAGCCATTATAAGCAAGTGAGATTTTTAACTCACGTGCTTATAATGGCATTTCACTCACGTGTAATATACGACGTTTTGTCCAACAATTGCATTTTTGTTAACGAAAAACTTGAAGAGTTTATTTAAATAAAAAAGAGTTAAGCAGTCAGCTCTTGGTTGTCATGGTTGGTCGACCGGTTGTCATGAATACGTTGTTGATATAAAATTTAGTCACTAGTGAATAAAATTTGATTTTAGTCACTGAAAAACTAACGTATAAAACATGTTAAAACTGCAACTATTGGACAAAATATTTTAAACCATGAGTTATCATTTTTCCATGTTTTGTAGCTGCCCGGTCAATAAATTCTTCTACAACAATGGGTGCGTTCACCAGTACTCAGCGGCTGGAGGCTATCCTTGCCTAAGCTGGAGGTCAGCAACTATCGGTTTTGCCCACATCCAGCAGCTGAGCACTGGTGATCACGCCCAATGGCTGTGTTGTCTATAAAATGTAGACCCCGATTGTTTAATCCTTCAAAGTCAGACATTTGACAATCATTGACAGTTTAAACCCGAAATAAGAATGCACGTGCATACAGGGCTTTTCACGATGAGCGTTAATTAGACGTTTCTGGCAAACCAGACATATGATCTACACGTCTAAAATATTTTAGATGATGTGGCGTTACCGCTTCTACTATAAAGTAGCGACTACTTTGATTTTTCAAATAGAACACTCTGTATATAATATCATATTATGATTTCCTATTACTTTGTCAACAACTTCATGTACTATTTTCCTATACCTATTTATTACCGTTTAAGAGATATAAATCAATTTCGATTTTTTTTTACAAAACATGTACTTTTATAAACGCTGATAATCTTGAACTCTCTGGTACTAAGACGATCAAATTCGAAATGGAGTGGTTAAAAATGCAGATACTTTGTTCACATGAAAAAGGAGTGGAAGTCATTTTTTCAGATGGAACACCCTGTATATAATATCATATTATGATTTCCTATTACTTTGTCAACAACTTCAGGTACTATTTTCCTATACCTATCTATTACCGTTTAAGAGATATAAATTAATTTCAATTTTTTTACAAAACATGTACTTTTATAAACGCTGATAATCTTGAAGTCTCTGGTACTAAGACGATCAAATTCGAAATGGAGTGGTTAAAAATTCAGATACTTTGTTCACATGAAAAAGGAGTGGAAGTCAATTTTTCAAACGGAACACCCTGTTTATTTACACATTTTTGAGCACTACATCCAATTTTAGATTGGCTTTAATCAGATAATGCTATTTCGATTTCGAACCGTTTTCGAGATAAACTGTTTCAAACGGAAACCTTAATTTAAGGTCTTTCATTCGTTCAGTTCTAAATATAAGAAAAATTTTAATTATTAATGATTTATAAGATGTGGTAGGCAACTTAATTTGCATTTCTCTTTAGGGGTTTATAGTGCATATCTTCGTAATGGTTTATACCACCTCTTTAAAATTATTTTTCTGATCATTTTATTCGCGCATTACGTCATCTTGACTTAATTCTTTGCGCAAATCCTTTCGCGCACGACTACCTCGTCTAATTGAAAAGCATCCATTTTTTCACTTCCTTATGACTGCTGTGAGTGCAGGAAGCATTTTTGGGTTTTCCTCTAAATTTTGTGTGAAAGTGCCATTAATTTGATGATATCTTTTAACTCGCAATACTAAAAATTAAAACATTTGCTCTTTTCAGGCACTTTTATTTTTTACTGTACTTTTATTTTTTACTGTTACTTTAACTTTTACTTTTACATTTAATTTTACCGCTTTGGATTGCACAATTAATTTTACCGTTGCGTACGCTTTCGTTTTATGATTGCAATTTTGCATTCAAAACTTCAAAATAATGCAATGAATATTGGATTCAAAATTTCAAGAAGAAATTTATAAGAAATAAAATTCCTGTCATGGGTTGGTTTACTACGTAAAGCATTATTTCAAGATATTGCGCAATAATGGTGCAAGGTTGAAATTTCCGTAATTATTTAGATACCAGAGGTTATTAAAAAATTGTGTATAAAGATTTTACAAGCAGGTATTTATGTAATGAATTTTTAGAATAAGCCTAGAATTTTAAGATATATTTTATTTAACCCTATCATTTTAACTGTAAATAAACATAGTTGTATATTTTTAGTATTTTTCATATGATAAAATTTTTAGTGTAAAACTCGGTTTAGTTGTTCCGAGCATTATTAAAAATAACTTGGCGTCCGAGATCATTTTATTAGTGTTACATTACAATTTTTATTATTTATGTTCAGTGAAAATAACACAGCAGAAATTGTGGCAATAAGCAAATCAAAAGACTGGCCCTATATTTAATCTACCGACTTGAGTCAAAGGCACTATTTGTGGTGAATAGTTTGTATCTCCAGTTAGTTTAACAATTTGTGTGTTTGGATAATATATGTCTCTATTTTTTATTCTCTATTTCATTATTACATTTATTTATTATTAAATTTATTATTACACCATATATTTTATAATATGTACCTTAGAAAAAGTTACAATTTGTATGCATTGAGGTATTGAGTGTCTATACCGTACAACATTGCAAATTAATATCTTTTAATAGTGTGCTTTGGAATAAATGATCCAATTTTGAAACGTCAAACTTTCGTTGGTGATTTTGACTGATTGTGATACTAATTATAATAGAAAAATGTCAAGATTAGGTTACAGTAATGAAGCTTCCTTGAATTTATTAATTATTCATGGTGAGTGCAATAAAATTGTAAGTAGAACATGCCGAGTATTTCATGAAAGATATCTACAACTTCCGAAGCCGAATAATATCTCTTAAACGGTAATAGATAAGTATAGGGAAATAGTACATGGAGTTGTTGACAAAGTAATAGGAAATCATAATATGATATTATATAAAGGGTGTTCTATATCAAAGTAGCCGCTACTTTATAGTAGAAGCGGTAACGCCGCATCATCTAAAATATTTTAGGCGTGTAGATCATATTAATTTATGCATACTGTCAAATTTTCAGGTTGATCCGTTGTCTGGTTTGCCAGAAACGTCTAATTAACGCTCATCGTGAAAAGCCCTGTTTTGTTACTAGATTTACAGTATGATCAAATAAAGGGACTAGCCTTATTTCCTCGACTATACTGCCAGGAGAGTTTAATTTGTGTAACGGTGACAGTTGACTGCAGGCGTCACTTGGAATCGCTTATTACCTTTACAGCGCAAAAAACAGTTTTATTTCTGTCACAAGCCCAGGAATCGAGTAGTTTATATAATAGACAGATGCTTTTTTTTGATATCACATTCTAACTTTGTTGATAACGAATAATTTATATTCTTAGAGAAAGTTTCGTATTTTTTTCTCTATCATACATTCTCCTAACTTAACGCTCACGTGCGTAGTCGCACGTTAACAACTTTCAATATTTCAAACTAGATGAAAGCACAAGCATAGCTTCTGACAACGAAAGTTAGCATGTATTGGTAAATATAAAGCAACCAACATTCTCTACTCCCAGCTAAGTTATAATATTTAACATTAAAAATTGTGACCCGCAAACCAATCATTGTATTCAGCGACTGTGAGTATGTTTGAAAGGGTTGGCAAAATGGTAATGTGTACAGACTGATAGTAGTTAGACAATGACTTCCAAATGAATAAAAGATGCATTAAGTGGAAGTAACTGTTTAGACGCTGCGCGAAGGCGGGCCGCAGAACGATAACTTTGAATGATGACCAAGAGACAATTGCTCCCCAATTATCTCAGTGCATTGTTCAAGCACGGAGCGAACACTTGCGTTCAGGTCTTGCCTGCAACTTGTGTGCCGAAGCTTCAGATAATCTCAATCTGTCTAAAAATTGGCAATAAAACGAAAATTAAAATCTACAGTAGCCTAGGTTACCGTAGATTTTAATTTTCCTTTTGATTTCCATTTTTTTTAGACAGAATTTTCGTGTATTTAACAACGGCTATAATCTTTCTGCACCGGCTCGCAATGTTCACTGTATTTCGGCACACAAGTAGCAGACAGGACCTATACGCGAGTCGAGCGAACGAGTAACGTTCAAAGACCAAAGCTTAACTGTTGGTTCGCTGAACGCAATCATTTAGTGGGAGTCATCTTGGCCACCTTCAACAAAGGCCGCGGCCGCAGTAAATGGCAACACTGCAAGTGCTCGAGTGGAAAGCAAACACAAGGCGCGGGAGTATTCTGACAGACGAAATAACAGACCGATAACACTCTTGAATTTAAAATTTCTCATTATTTTATTTTGTTAGATCTGTAATTAGCAGTACACGGTAAGTACCTGTTTGTATTTTTTAACTGACCAAAAATTTGCCGTTCACACACTACTATAAAATAAGGAATGATGCGATCAACACGTACTTACCTTTAGTGTATGCACACATAAATCAAGCAAGTTATCTAATGTATTTTACAAATTAATACATATTTTACACTTGTAAGTTTAGCAAAAACATGTACTTCAGGTGCATTTATTTCTCAAAACAAAAGGCAATAGGCATGTGCAGTGCCTAAAACACTAAAGAAACATTCCATAAAACAATGTAGTTGTGTATAAAAATATAAGGCTTATTACAATTTCGAAGAAGTAACAAGAAATAAACTATATATATATATATATATATATATATATATATATATATATATATATATATATATATATATACAGGGTGATTTATTAGCTCACCGACAAAATTTGCCATATGAAAGGTCATGTAATTTTAAGAAAAAACATTATGAATGTCCAATTTCAATCATTTAAAGAAATAAATGAATAAATGAATTTTTAGGAAATTGTAAGAAGGGGATTGAAGTTGTTAGAGAGAGTACAAAATGCTGCTACTCACATCAGAAATCAACCAAACATTCTCCTTCGAGTGAAAAACTCTTTAATTCGCCGTTTTCAAGCATGTTTTGAAGAGGCAGAAGGGCGTTTGTCGGTGAGCTAATAAATCACCCGTATATATATATAATATACTTTGATTATATACAAAAAAAAAAACAAATAAAACGTATTTCCGGAAACAACACAGCTTTGGTGCAGAAAATAGCAACCTAACAAATACATTTCAAGTCTTTCATGTTACACATTACATTAATATTGTCAATGTTCGCCTTTTAGGATGTGAGTGTGATTCAACTTTGTTAGAGCGTACCTTTGCATAATTATTTAGCAAAATATTTGAAGCTATTGACACAAGCATTTTGATAATGTATTTAATATTATTATTGCAAAAGTAACAATTCTGTGAGGAACCTAGGAAAGAAAGTATGCTCCATTCACTCACTAATTACTGTCATATTCAAATACAGCTATGATAAGTAAATTCTATTGCCTATTAAAATTACTTAAATTATTTAAATTAAAAGAAGTTACATTCTCGCTTAAAACAATCAAAACAGACATATAAAACAACCAAATGTTTGCAATAATGAAAGGGGCATTTACTTACGTCGAAAAGTATCCAGTTTCTACACGATCCGCCTGTTTCCCGTTTTAAAAATGAGCTCGAACCATTTACGCGCCGAATGCACCGGTAAAACGCCGTAATGTAAGTGTGAACAAATCGGACTTCCGTGCGCAGTTGCCAAAGTCATGCGACCGCGACCTTCTTGCAGTTGGCTATGGTATGATTCTAATTTTTTTAAATAAGGCATTATCATCATATTTGTGATTATTTATGACTGCAGATTTTCCAACAATGAAGAGACTATGTAATGTAAAAAGTAAATTTTTTAAAGCAGATTTATTAGTAGAACCCAATATAATTACAGCTAATCGAACTCATGATAGCAGTCTGAACTTGAATTGAATTTTAATATTTTAGTTCCAGTCCCGTATGCGGGATTATATCGACAACTATACAGTTAAGGCCCCTCTAGATAGCTTGACGGAATATAAATCGATCGTAGCGCTCCCTAGCGTAGCGGAGTGAAAGTTTTTCAAAGTTTTACCTGAATACTTATCTGCCACAGGTAAGATGAGGGATTAAATTAATATTAAGAATAATTTATGCAAATCCCTTTATTATTGTTCACCAATTTACAGAAGACATGAACACTAAAGTAGGTAACTTGCAATAAAATTTAATTTTTTACAAAAATTTTTAAAACTAATGTCACTTTTATTTTATTTTATAGGTACCTCAACTCCATCCTTTTCTTTAATTATTTAATACAACTCATAAGGTTTGTTATAACTGAAACCGAACACCAATTTGATGTTTCTTTTGATGAAGACAATTCAGATGCTTTATTATTGTTGTAAAACGATACAGAATCATATTCCACTCAGAAACACAATTTATCAGGCCGCAGGATCACAGATATAAAATATTTCGTAAATGTGTTGAAATCACTAAAACATGTTGGTTTTGGTTGTCCTTTTTTGGTATAGATGTCATATCAGAAAAGATAGAAGGATTGGAAAGTACGCTTACATTTAAATGTAATATATGCGGAAAGACAGATGTGGTAAGGACTGGTGGCACTGATGCTTATTTTGGTTCAACAAACAGTATTGCTGCTGTATCAATTGATGAGTACGAGTTGTTAGTCAATTAATTGAAGAAGGTACCTTGACCCAATCAAAAAGTGATTTGTGGAGAGTAGAACGTAAGAATCGTTTAACGGCATGCAATTTTTGGAAAATATGCAAACTGCGTAAAACAACGTGCACTTCCAAAACTGTTTCCTCCTTACTCTACAACGTTTGTAAAGAGAATACGTACACTGCCCTTGGCCTCAACAGTAAGTCAAATGCAATTAAACTATTTCAACAATTATTCAAGTTAAAAGTCACTACATGCGGACTCCTTATAGACGAAAAAAAGTCATTTTTAGTATGTTTGCCTGACGGACTAGTAGAAGAAGATGCGGTGGTGGAAATAAAAAGCTCTTTAAAAAGCGGCAACAGTAGAACAGGGACAACTGCGCCGCCATTTTGTTTTTTTGTGACGTCGCGCTTAGGACACTTTAACTTTCACTTTTTTTATGCCCACGTGGGGATCGTATTTTTTTCACCTCAGAATAAAAAGATTTAATCGGTTATTAATTAGGAACCGTTTTTATCAAAGGAAATTTCATAATTATTATTACGTCTCTTTTAGTCCCATCTCCAGACTGTGACCTAATTTATTTATGCAGTGGGGGGGGGTCCATTCTAATAAGGGGCCATAGTCTTGTAAAACGGTGATCTGTTCGTGGGCTTCTTAATATGTGTTTATTATTATTAAAACAGTTATACAACTTCATTTATATTAATTGAAAAGTCGCAACCAGTCGTCGACATTTCCTTAATTAATGTGCTCATAAATACTTTAAAAATTTTCTGCTGCAAAAAACATTAAGGTCTAAATGAAATATTAGATGAAATAATAATAATCATTTCTACCCTGATGCAATAGTGCTTTTTCTTTGTACAGGCAGATTCTCTATCTAAGCGGCCAATTACTCACACACACACACACACACACACACACACACACACACACACACACACACAAATTACTTTAAAATAAATAAATCAGCGGCAGTTAAGTAAGGAGGTAATTAGACATTATAAATTAGATGTACATCAAACTATTATTGCTAATGCACGATGCGCGTCTGGGTTTTAATAAATATTTAAAGACAACAACAACAAATAGGATTATCTTGATGGAGATAAGCACGATAAAACAGGGTAGAATATTTATACCTGTGATTGCAGATTTTTTTTCACCAAAAATTTTTCTGCAATAGAAGTTGATCATGCACGCCTCTCTCTTGTTACGTAACTCTTAATTAAGGCGAGATTTTAGCGGACCGCATGAGCAAATTCGCAACCAGCGAAGGGGAGTACAGGTGTATCACTCGTTACCCCTTCCAAATCATAATGCGCTCAAGCTCGGCTCGAGACGGAAGCATAAAGAAACGGATAGAATTACTACATAAGGTGGATGACGTACATTGAGCGATAATATCAGATTTCGCTGAATATAGTAAAGCCGCTTGTACATAATAAACAAGGATATCTTTGACTTCCACAAATTCTTCTTTTATTTATAGATCAACTTGATTTTTTCAACACACGAAGGAAAAGGCACCGTAAGGTATATCGGCTCCTTCTGTAATGATAAGAATTCGCAAATTTTATTTGTGCATAGCCTCACAGATCACCTTTGGGAATATTGTTTGAATACTTATTTCACTTATTATTGGTTTCAACAATGCTTTTATTTTCGTTGTACAAAATGGGAATACCTAATTGTTTTTTTTATTATACCTAGATACAATCATCCCTTGTCTTGCTCAATCGGAAATTTAGAGATCTGAAATTCTCAAAATACCCGAAAAGTAATGTAGGAACTAAAGATAAAAAAAAACTACGAGGAGTTCGATCTATGGACATTGCTCAATTAATTAAATTCTTTGTTTCTTAGAAAAATACAGAATGTTTATGTGATGATTACATTTAGGTGCTTATAAGAAAAACACAAAATTGGTCACAATGTTAACAAGCCAATGAAGTATTTAGGTATTACATTCATAGTTTTCTTCTGATGACGTGCGGGCTCTATTTGGTTCTGATTCTGACACATTATTATTTAGTTTATGTAGAGGTTTATCTACAATAAAATATAAAAATGTGTTATAGTTCCGCAGGAAAAGTGCTACGAGGATTGTCAAAGAGAAAACATCACAAATAATTGTCTGCAATAAAAAATGTACCTACTAAAAAAAATACATATTTTCTTACTCACGTATTCAACGTAACGGCTTATTTCTGTTGTATCTGCTATCGACAAGCTCAGGAAGTAAATAATCAAAATAAAATTTCCCCAGTTTTGAAACCATATTCGTTCTCCAAAAGTCTGTGTCTCTTTTAATCCTCTGAATAAATAAATCGTTAGGGATCCAAATACAAAAAAGACAAAAGTCCCTATTTGTGACTTCCAGTTGCCCTTGAATCTGATAATAATAATCAGAATTGCACTTTAGAGCAACCTTGTTGTTATCCACAGTGCACCCTGTAACTTTGCCATTCAGAGCTGCTTCTAAAATAGTAGGGTATTCTCTTGCAGCAAAAGGACATTTTATTTCAATAATTCCATTCGCATCTACCAGTGCGTCTGGTGAAGCTCCTAAGTATGCCTGGGAAGGATGCACAAAAAATCCACATTCAGATAAAGAATTGTTTGGGAAGGCATTACGAATCTGTTCCATGGCAATTGCTTCATTATCTTTGCCCCATTTAGTTGAAGAAGCTGAAAACTTTTTGTACAAAATACTAGTGACCGTTTTCGCACGAGGTGTTGTATCCCTAAGTTTGCAGATTCTGCCGAAATTAGAAGCTGTTAATCTTTTTAAACGTTCACTTCTCCAAATCAAATTTTCGTATTGGCCTCGACTTTCTCGTTCCAAATTTGAAATTTCACTTTTCGTTTTTTCTAAACTTTTCAAAAACTCATCGGCTTTCAATTTATACGTTTCTGGGTTCATATCAGGTACATCGTCGTCTACATCCATTTTCCCATAATTGTTATCTGGTCCAGTTGTACGTTTTTTGATATTTTTCTTCCTTGACTCTAAGTTTAATTTACGTTTACATCTAAGTTGCCTTGTTCTATCTTTTTTGGACGCAAACCTTCTCAAATATTTCCCCGTTGGGCTACGATTTATAATTCTTTTGGTCACTTTCGAGTGAAATTTTGATTGATTATTGAACGATGCTGCCGCCGCTTTGCACCTTACTTCGTATGAGTCTCTCATCACAAAATTGCACCGTTTCCCTCCAATGAATTTTGCAACAATAGAATTATATCTTTCTGCTAAATTATTATTTACATTGTAAAGTAAGCTGTCCACATGTTGAATGACAAGCCTAACAGCATTTTTCAACCCATCCCATAAGCCACACAACTGCAAATCTTCAATATAATTTGTGTCATTTTCTTTTCTGGTACATTGAAACTGCCTAGTAGAACAATGTTCATGGTTTCCAAAAACATGATTGAGTAAATTGTGGAAATCTAAAATCATTTCCCGTTTCACTTCACTAGGCTTATTTGACGTAGAGAATTCTGTGGATCTTTTTAATTATACAATATAAAGAAATTCTCAATCGTTCCAAATTTTTTTCCACAATTTTGCGCATGGTTACAGGTACAACTCCTATGTTGTTGATTCTGGTCTTGCTCAATTCTTTTATTCTGTTGTTAAAATTTCTGCATATATGGTTGGTGCACTCAATTTTTTTAATAAGCGAATCTAGCCCATACGGCCTAATAGTATTCAGCTTATCAAAGACACTACTATCTCCATCGCCTACAAACACATTCAAATATTACGGCCACTTACAAAAATAATACTTCTACGAGTATATGTATCAACTATAACGGTCATAAGCAATGTCCCGGCATAGTGTAGACAACCAACACCCCACTTCTCCGATGCTATCCGAAAATGTTTGTATGGAGAAGGGGTGCATTCAATAAGGTATTCACTAATGTGTAAACGTAGGGTGCAAAGGAGAACTGGAAAAACATGTTTTTATTGTGGTTGCTTACACGTATGCCAGGACTTTCATTTCCACGACAACTTACCAATCATATATGCATACTTTACTCCATGCATAGCAATACTTTGTTTGAATCCCTCGGCGACTATATCTGCCTCCATTGCGTTTGCACTTCCTGACCAGTTCTTGTAGCAGGTATGCTCAGGAATATCTTTTTTCATATTGTCATGTTTAGTGCAAATAAGACAAAATGTGTTTCTTACGCTAAGAAAAAGAATTTTTTGAGAGTGAAATCCCACTATACAAGCCTAAAAATTCGTTATGTCAGCGAACCACATTTAAATTGTATTTGTTTTCACACTTACAACACCTGATAATGAGCTGTAGTTACATTTATAAGAACGCTTCGCCCAAGAGCCATCAACAACTACAGTGAGCAATGGAATACCTTGGCTGTCAACACTACCTCTTTGAATAGCAAGATCTTTTTCTATTCGTACAGCCTCTTCCATTTCTTCTATAGCAACATCTCGTATGTTATCATGGATATTTTTTTGTAGAGCAAAATAAGTAGCGGTTGACATAGTGGGCATATTCAGTAAAGCGCATTGCTCTTCCATCTGAGAAAAACTTTGACCCGTGCCAAAAACCTGAACAATACCCTCAACATTACAAAATTAACATCTATGAAAGTACAAAGTTGATAATACCATGGCGTCATTTACAGACATAACTTCACTATTATTGTTTCTGTCTGATTCTATAGTTTCTTCTTTTTAGCACATTGAACACTTGAAAAGCAAAGAAGTGTTGAATCCTTTGCGAATCTCCTTGACAAAGGTCATGTTTGTTGAAGAGCAACCAAACTTGTCATGGTCTCCAAAGTGTTTCAGTTGCTCTACCAAGTATTTTACATCAAAGAGGCCCCTACCTTCTAGAGGAACTGTTTCTATCGGTTGTTCACTTTCACTAAAAATTCAGTTTTCTTATACTTATAGAAGCTCTCGATGCCAATTACTTACACTGTGTATTCTAGATATTCAGAATACGACTCTGTCTCAGAAACACTGTCATTATCATGGCTTGAGTAGTGCTCATCATCACTATCATCAAAAGTAGTCATTTTAGTACCAGTACAGCTAAAAATAAATTTGGACTAATAGGTAGATACATACATAGGTATATATTGTTTTAATAAGGGAGTACTCTGTGGCATCGAGAGGTTACTATTTCAAAATCTTTGGAGAGACTGTTTATTGTTAGAAGAAAGGCAAAATAGGAGTGCTTTTGTGAACAACTTTTGGGGAGAGGCTTTCCATTGGGAAATCCACTGTGTACGTAGGTACAACCTAGCTATCTAACTCGAGTAACTTGTAAGAAATAGATACCTACCTTGGAAGGCTATGAACTGAATTTATATTTGCAGTAATACTTTTCGGTTCCGGAATACAATCACCTATAATTGTTCTTTGTTCGACAAAGGTTTCTCTAAAAGTTTATTATATTTTATAGGTAAATACAGCATATATCGATATTATAAATAATGTTCGTTGTTTTTCAATTACATACCTGGATGTACCAGCAGATGAGGTTTCTATATTTTTGTTTTTACGAGCAGTCATTCTGAAATAGGTATGTCTAAGTATAGGCACATAATAAAAACAGAAATATTATATGTATATATATATATATATATATATATATATATATATATATATATATATATATATATATATATACAGGGTGTGTACTATTTCATAGGGACAGTTATAAACAGGAACTATTTATAATGTCATTTTAGTTTTACAGCACAGAGAATCACCGATTTATGTTACATACCTACTAAAATGTAGATGCTGATTTGACCAGTTTATTTGTTTGATAAATACACAATTTTTTCACCATTGAATTCCCTAGCTATTTAGATTTATGAAACACAGAGGAAAATACCAAAATCGTCAGACTAATAAAATAACGAAATAAATGTATTAGCTCAAATCAAACATTTTGCAGAAAAATTGCTAAATACGCTCTAGCTTACGAGATAGCAATACTGTCCCTATGAAATAGTAGACACCCTATATATATATATATATATATATATATATATATATATATATATATATATATATATATATATATATATAATAGATATATTTTTACCTTGCCCGCTCCCGCAATCGTTTCATACGTTGCTTTACACTTAGACGTTTATCTCCAAGACGGAGGTGAAACTTATAGTTACCCATTTTTGCTAAGTACTTCTACTACCTAATCTTCAAACTAATGAAGTGTCCAGTATCACAAAAAAAAAACTAAACGGTAATTAAAATTGTCTTTGTCTATACACTAAATTATTAAAATTGTCGCCTACATCAAATTATTATCCTGGAAGAATATTGAAACACGTATTCACGGCACTCACTAAACACAAATAGTATTTGTTTATTTAGAAGTAACAATGGAAAGTGGAAACAGCAATGAATAAATTCGAAGAAAGCTCGCACCATCGGATGCGGTCGCGGCGCCGGCCTGGATGCGGTAGTAGTGGTGTATTCCCCTCCGTAGTCTGGTCTGCAAAACTTCGAGATTTAATGCGACGATCCATCTTCTTAGAAAGATTACTCAGCCGCAGAATTTTTCGGAACAATAAGTTTATTTCTATTTAATTGCCAAAGGTTATCTTTGAAGCTATGCAAAAATATAATTTTCGATTTCTTATTATTACTTGAATTATAGCATGTTAAAATTGTTCAATTTAAAGAAGTTTGCGATTTTTTGTAAAACTCCCCTGAAGGCGATCACGCAAAAGGAGCCTTTATAGCTCTACAGTACCTTTCCCTTCATGTGTAGAAAAAAAATCAAGTTGATATATCTATAAATAAAAGAGAAATTTGTCGAAGTATGAGATACTGTTTTCGACATTCACATGCGGCTAAAATCTCTCCTTAAAACAACTAAACTACTAAAAATGGTTGAAAAACAAGCTTTATACAGTAATTTGATTATCTCGTAATTTATAACTAGACATGTAGTGAAAAACTTATTTACAAGATCAAGCAATACTAGATTAATAAATGCACGGTTTTTAGGATATATCGCCGGCTTCAGCGGCATCGGAAATTATACGTGTATGCATTACAAAATTACTTTATTCATTATTACATATACATATTTAAAACATATTAAAAGCGCCTTAACATCGCACTTTTTGCTGAATATTTATGTTCTAGACATAATGTTGGCTAAATACATATGAAAATTAACAACATATTACCACTTTATTTTCACCTTTCATACTTATAATTCCTTACCTGTACTAATTACACCTTGCTTTATTACGTTCCTTGATGTATTGCAGAGCCGAAGTCTTTTTATCATCCTGTGAATTTCATGAAACCCTAAAACTAATTTCATTATTTCGTTTATTTTTCTTAGCAGCTCGCCTAGCCTCTTCTTTCTCTCGTCTATGCTTAATACCGTTTCTTTACTCTCCCCTCGTATCGTGCGTACTACTTTCGTCATTTCTGCTAAACTGAATCACGTGGTCCCAAGTAGACCTTTTACAGGGATCCTTGAAACCGCTAACAGTGAAAAATTATTGTGAACGGATTCTATTTTAGGTTTTTAAGAATTGTAATATGATCCCGCACGTGCGCATTGGCCTAATCTAAAAACCGTGTGTTTGATTTGATCGAACGTAATTTGTTTGGGATTGATCTGCTTAATGGATTTGATTAATTTATTTGTATGTTTGAGAAATAGATGATAGAGACGAGAGAAAGACGAACACGATGAACCTCTACTACAGAAAACATTCATTAGTGTTTATACCACTAGATGGCACCACAAACAACCCTAATTAGTCCTAGAAATATACCGCTAGGCGGCGCCGTTTCTATTACAGAAAAAAATCGCTTATTTCAAAATATACCACTAGATGGTGCCACAAACAAAACCCTAATTAGCTCTCGAAATATAACGTGGTGCCATCCTTTATTACAGAAAATATTCATTAGTCCATACACAACCAGATGGCTATACAAATTTAAATTTTACAACAAGGGGGCAACGACAGGAGGGCGCAGACCTAACACAAGTTCCTGTACTTGTCTTATAAGTTTGCACTAGGGCCCCCTTATTAGAATACTATTTCCGGCCAGACATGGGGGCCAAGGCAGGGGAGAAGGCCCGAAAGCAAGTTGCGAAGCCCTATGTCTGTCTTATAAGTTAGCATTAGTCCCCCTTATTATAATACAAGTTCAAATTTCCCTCATA
The DNA here is from genome assembly GCA_036346205.1 of Vesta saturnalis. Taxonomy (NCBI): domain Eukaryota; kingdom Metazoa; phylum Arthropoda; class Insecta; order Coleoptera; family Lampyridae; genus Vesta; species Vesta saturnalis. The sequence goes on along the minus strand of JARFJB010002352.1, from coordinate 27,759 downwards.
GGTGCGCCACAAACAAATTCAATTTTTTTGTGGTCGAAGGGCGCGGGCCTGAGAGTAAGTTGCTAAACCCTACATCTGTATTACAAGTTGGCATTATACCCCTTATTACAATACAAACTTTATTTTTCCGTCAAGGGTAACACGACAATACACGATAGCCCACGAACAAGTTCCGATCACAAGGGGCAAAGACCCAAGAACAAGTTGCCACCTATCTTACAATCTCGGTTATGTTCGGGGAAGGTTGGAGTGGGGGTCGCCGAAACAGCCTTCGCCGAAAGCCTCGTGACGCAAGATTCTACCTATATGATGTATTTTTAAACTAGAGAATATTTTCTATAACAGAGGTTGATCTCTCTTTCACTCTCTCTCTCTCTCTCTCTCTCTCTCTCTCTCTCTCTCCTTCCCTAGCCTCTCCTCGTCTCTCGCTTGTTTCTTGCGTTATTAGGCTAGACCGAATACACTTACAATATTAGGTTAGATTAATAAACAAAGACACGATTTTTAGGTTAGGCCAATTACATTTACAATTCTTAAAAACCTAGAATAGAATCAGTTCACAAGAATTTTTCACGGTTAGCGGTTGTAAAGACGCTTTTAATATGTTTTAAATATGTATATAGTAATACAGTAATTTTTAAATGCATACACGTACAATATCAGACGGGATGAGGATACGTCGCACTACGCACCCTCATTTCGTGCCGCTCCAGTGCGACACCCCCTCGACGAACCATCTCTGCTGCCGCTCAAGTCGGCGATATATCCTAAAAACCATGCATTTATTAATCAAGCCTTGCTTGATTTTGTAAATAAGTTTTTCATTACATGTTTAGTTATAAATGATGAGATAATCAAATTACTGTATAATGTTTGTTCTTCAACCATTATACTCTGATAAATTTTGTTTGTTGTTTTAATTAAAAGTTCCGTAACAAGAGAGAGGCGTGCATGATCAACCTCTATTGCAGAAACATTTTTGGTGAAAACAAATCTGCAATCACAGATATATATATATACACACATATATATATATATATATATATATATATATATATATATATATTCTACCCTGTTTTATGCTTATCTCCATCTAGATAATCCTATTTGTTAGTGTTGTCTTTTAAATTCTTACTAGAACCAACACGCACTAACAATAATACTTTGATGTATCCCTAATTTATAATGTCTATTTACCTCCTTACTTAATTGCCGCTCATTTATTATTTATTTTAAAGTAATTTGTGTGTGTGTGCGCGCGCGCGTGTGTGTGTGTGTGTGGGTGCGTGCGTGCGTGCGTGCGTGTGTGTGTGAGTAATTGAACATACAAATAAATCAGGCATAATTTTTTTTAGTGTATACAGTGTGACCCATTTCAAATGGAAACCTCTCTGTAAAAAATGTATTTATAATCCTATGTTAATGCTTTTTTTTTAAACGATAAACCATCGAAAACTCCACTTGATGACAAAAATTTAAAGATAAATTTCAATTTTCAAGGCTTTCTATGATTTATTTTCAATGTCGAAAATGGACAAATTCGATTAGCGATTTTTTAATTGAAATTTTAACTACACCACTGAATTCAGTAATCTCTCATATGGGTAAATCCCAAATTTCATGAAAAAATATTGAAAAATGACAGATTTGTGACAAAATTAATGTAGGCTCATAGCAACTTTTACTTGATATACATTTCTATTGAGTAATGGCAGATAATAATAGAGGGCCATAGAAAACAAATTTTATAGTAAAACGTCAAATTATTAGAACTATTCACTTAATTTATCTTTCTTTTGTTTATTTTTTATGGGCTACTTCAATTTTTAGAAAAGATCAAGCAAAAGTTACTATGAGCCTTCATTAATTTTGTCACAAATCTGTATTTTTTTAATATTTTTTCATGAAACTTGGGATTTACTCATATGAGAGGTTACTGAATCCAGTGGTGTAGTTAAAATTTCAATAAAAAATCGCTAATCAAATTTGTCCATTTTCGACATTGAAAATAAATCATAGAAAGCCTTGAAAATTGAAATTTGTCTCTAAATGTTTGTCACAAAGTGGAGTCTTTGATGGTGTATCTTTTAAAAAAAGTCCCGTCAAAATCAGATAATAGACACATTTTTACAGGGTGTTTCCATTCAAAATGTGTCGCACAACTGCCTACATTAATTTTGTCATAGGTCTGTCATTTTAAATTTTTTTCATGGAACTTGGGATTTACCCATATGAGAGGTTACTGAATCCAGTGGTGTAGTTAAAATTTCAATAAAAAAATCGCTAGTCAAATTTGTCCATTTTTGACATTGAAAATAAATCATAGAAAGCCTTGAAAATTGAAATTTGTCTCTAAATGTTTGTCACAAAGTGGAGTCTTTGATGGTGTATCTTTTAAAAAGTCCCGTCAAAATCAGATAATAGACACATTTTTACAGGGTGTTTCCATTCAAAATGTGTCGCACAACTGCTACATTAATTTTGTCATAGGTCTGTCATTTTAAATTTTTTTCATGGAACTTGGGATTTACCCATATGAGAGGTTACTGAATCCAGTGGTGTAGTTAAAATTTCAATAAAAAAATCGCTAGTCAAATTTGTCCATTTTTGACATTGAAAATAAATCATAGAAAGCCTTGAAAATTGAAATTTATCTATAAATTTTTGTCATAAAGTGGAGTTTTCGATGGTTTATCATTTAAAAAAAAAGCGTTAACATAGGATTATAAATACATCTTTTACAGAGAGGTTTCCATTTGAAATGGGTCACACTGTAGGTGTTCACCGCTTAGATACAGAATCTGCTATTGCATCAGGGTAGAAATGATTAGTACTATTTCATCTAATATTTCATTTAGACTTTAATGTTTTTTGCAGTAGCAAATTTTTAAAGTATTTGTAATTACATTAATTAACGCAATGTCGACCACTGATTGCTACTTTCCAATTAATATAAATGAAGTTGTATAACTGTTTTAATAAGAAGCCCGCGAACAGATCCCCGTCTTACAAGACTACGGCCCCTTATTAGAATACAAGCATAAATATATTAGGTCACAATCTGTAGTGGATTAAAAGAAATGTAGCAATAATTATGCAATCCCCTTTGATAAAAACAGATCCTAATTAATAACAGACTAAATGGTTTTATTCTCAGGTGAAAAAAATACGATCCCCACGTGGGCATAAAAAAAGTAAAAGTTAAAGTGTCCCAAGGGTGACGTCACAAAAAAACAAAATGACGGCGCAAGTGTCCCTGTTCTACTGGCGACATTGATCCTGTGGAGGCATGTAAGGTAAATTCAATTAATTATTGTGTTGTAGATTCTGAAAACAACAAAATTAAATTAAAGAGGAACCATAATTATTATTAGGTGCAAGGCATTTTACATATTACCAAATGAGTCAAATGCTACTTTATTGTCTACAATGCAACAGGAATCCATGTTGAAGAAATTGAAAAGTAAGTAGTAACAATAAATGTTTTGAACATTAAATGAAACAATATGTTTTGTTTTTTATACGGATGATACATTTTGGGAGGATCATATGGTGAAAAAGTTAGAACAATTGTACTATAAGTCTGTATTACCGGAATTAGTGGATCCACGCAGTTGTCGTAATTTAAATCTTCGAACTGTACATATGGTTAAATTTTAAATTGTTTTGTTTGTTCACCTCTATAATTTGTTTACAACATTTTAGAAAACTTTATTTTTTTCTTTGCTATAAAATAAATAAATAGTATAATTAATTATTAAATAATTTAATAATAGTCAAGTTGCTTTGGTATGCGAGATTCCTTGCGATATTGCAGACTCACATTCCATTAATATAGATAATTTGATTGTACCTCATCATATTTAGAATTTACATCAGTTCTACATACATACAGACAATATTTACATCGATTGGGGATTGAATCTCGATAGCGCAATTGGATAGCGCGGCACTCTAGCAAAGTACAGGCCGTAGGTTCAAATTCTACTCAAGGTAAACTTTTTATTTATGTATTTAATAAAATTAATAATACTTTTTAAGTATAATTAATTGATTTATTATGCATACATAAAGTACATACCATTTTCGTTACTTTAATCTAAATAATAGTTGGAAGGATTCAAAGTTAATTCAATTACGTTTATGTTTAAATATAAATAGGTACTTGCTAAGGAATACCTGAAGATCTTTGTGCCCCCGAGTCATTTAATGAGCAGACCGTGCTGCTATATTTTCTAATGGAATTTCTACCATATTGACATCAGAACATTTATCGTTTTTATAATGTTTTAAATAGTAAATTATAAATCTACAATTTTTTCAAAATTTTAAGTTAGTATTTCGAAAAACATATGTCTGAATATATGGCTTTTGTTAAAAATAGTATCAGTTATAAAAATATTCCAATTTAATCAGTGCTGGGAAAGAAATTCAATGAAACATTATAGAAATTAAAATTTAAAAAACCTTATATTCAAACATTTAGGAAGGTTTCAGGACTATTTTGACGTCTTACGTGTTTCTCTAAAGTTTCAGATAACTTCATAATAATATGAAAAGTTAGAACGTTTTTAACATTGCTCTTATGGGGGTTTGATGTGTTGCCTAACCATCTGTCGATTAACCCCCTTAAGTTGGCAATGATGATTTTTCAGTTTTTTAACCTGTGACCGGTATAATAACCGCAACCAACATTTTTGCTAATCATAATTTTCGTACTTTTTTACGTGTACAACATAAATTCGTTGTTAAATTAATCTAAAAATGGATGTATTAACTTCTCATTTAAATAACATAAAAATTCCAAACGAACAGGATAAAGTTTATAAGGATGAATGCATGTTTTCCTTTGATAATCCTGTAAGTACTCTTTTAAATAAATCCCTAAAAAAGGTAATTAAACACATTACAGGAAACCGAAACTGGACTTTACGTAAGTCTGTCAAGTTTTTTAGGTTTTGGTCGTGATCACATTGAAAGATATTATCGTAAAACTGGACATGCAGTATTTTTACATATACATAGAGAACGGCATGAGGTTGCTACTCAACCATACTACATTACACACTAATTAAAAATTTGTAGGTCTCTCCTACATTAGGTGATGGTCCAGAGAAAAAAATCACACGACTTGCAATTGGAGTTGAGGGTGGTTTTGATCCTGATATCAGTAAAAAACTGTATGAGTTTGAAGATGTATATCGGATAGTAATTTTACCAGATTTTGCAACGTTACCGTGGCCAAATCCTGATTTACCGGATTTAGTACAGAAATCGGTGCAAGCTATTTTAGATATACAGTCAGCTACTAAATTAGCTGAATTAGAAGCCTTAACAAATACATGGGATGGAGAAGCACGTGTTGTTAGTAAATTTGCCAACAATCTAACTCAGCTAAATAAAGGTATTAAAATTCCACCATCAGGTTGGAAATGTGAAAAGTGTGATAAAACCGAAAATTTATGGTTGAATCTTACTGATGGTTCAATTTTGTGTGGGAGAAGGTTTTATGATGGTTCTGGTGGAAATAATCATGCAATTGAACATTATACAATTACGAATTATCCTTTAGCTGTTAAATTAGGGACAATAACAAAAGAAGGAAAAGCTGATGTTTTTAGTTATGCCGAGGATGATATGGTAGAAGATCCAAAATTAAATGAGCATTTAGGACACTGGGGTAAGAGCAGCTAGATGTATACTTAGTGTGCCAATAAATATTTGTAATCTGAATATTTCGTAAATGTGTAGGAAACAGCTTTTCGCTGCATGTACAAGTGACACTGTAAGTGCAGTTCAGATAGAGTTGTAAGGTTTTGTAGCATTAGTATGACTGACTTGTTAAAAGTTAATACTCGTTTGTACATTCCCGCATGCTATACGAAGTATAGTAAAGGGAAGGTATTACGATTATGAAAAAATTCGACTTCGAGATTTTGACAGATCTTCATGTTTTAAGGGTCTCTGAATCCATTTAGACAGTTTGAGCTGGAGTAATGAAATTTGGTATATGCCTATTATAGCAAAATCGTTGATCCGTATCAGCTTTTGGGACATGTAGGGTTACCGGAAGTACCTGTTAACCGACACAGTTTTTTTAAGTAAATTGGTCATTTGAATGGAGTTATTAAATTGAAATTTCTCACACGCATGGAAGATACTAAAAAACTATTAGGTATGAAATTTTAAACTGATAAGAGTAAATTCAACATCGGAAGACACTAAACTGTGCAAAAAAAGTGACGTCAGAGTGTAAAGCTCAACAAAAAAATATACGTTTGAAAAAATAAAAGTTTAGGTTATGTTACTTCGCATTTGTTGTCCAAGAATACAATTTTAGATGTAAAATTTTTGAAATAATCATAAAGTAAAATCATATTTTATTGTCATAGTTACAAAATCTAGTTTTTTTTAAATATATTTGCCAATAACAATTAATCTCCTGATTTTTGGCCAGATTTAAAGCAGAGCATTATTTATAAAGCCCATTTCACCACCTAAAATAATGATAAATAGTAACATATTTACATTATAAAATTAAATAACATACCAGCATGTACAATTATAAGGCGATTTCCTTTTCCAATAGATTTAAGACCTGCGTTTGTCCCATCTGTCCACGAATATGGTGTCGTACGAGACGAATGTATGTATGTTTCATCTAAAATTTACATAAGATTATGCAGTAGAATGTATAGTTTATAATCTACAAAACTAACCTGTGTATATAATTGGTCGTCCTGCTTTCCGATAATTAGCGATCGAATGTAGGTATATATGCACAACGCAAAGAACGTATTTTATGTCGTTATATTATAATCTTACGATGATCAGATGTTTTTTTCCACCTACATAAAACCCAAGATAAGATATGATTCAAAATTAATCAATAAACTTATCTGAAGCCCATTTTTAAAAGTAAACTTCCAAATGACGTTTTCTTTCCCGAATATCCAATTGTTTCGTCATCTTTAATGAGGTTATAAATTCCTTCGAATATTACAAAATAAAACGTTATCCAACTGATTTTTACCTGAATTGATACTTTTAAAGTATTTATAATTGTTTCACACAATCTTGCGAGTATCTTCAGATAACACATGGCGTTTTCTTGCTTGAGGTGATTGAGCGTTATGAGATGTACTTGCGTCGCACATTATATAAAACACTAGATTTGATTACATTGATATAGCATGAAATTAATAATTAAAGTAACTTACTTATAAATTCAATACAGGCAACGGATAGTTTTAAAAAAAACTATTTTGTGGAATAAGTAATAAACAAATTTGATACGCCGGAAAAACAAAGAGGTTATAAACAAAAGTTGGCAAACGATCAGGTGGACAGTAACGTTTTTGGAGGGCACAGTACTAATATCTGTGTCATTTTCCAATCATTACTGCATCTTTATCTAGTTTAAAAATGCGTTTCTGCGCTGGTGTCTTCTGATGTTGACTTTACTCTAGAGGCACTAAGATTTTCGAATAGGATGCTCACGAGAGCACAAAGAATATAGGGTGTTCTATTTAAGTTAACTGAGAAAAGAACAGATTTGCGTTTTGACTCACCCTGTATACAAAAAATAATAATTGCAAAACATAATGGTAAACTTCACTTACTTAACAAAATAATCTTTGTCACAAAATACAGAAAATTGATTATATAAGAAAAGATACAGGGTCCTGAATTCATGACGATTTTAACTTCAAAGTGTCCATAACTTTTAAAATCTTAGGTATACTCCAATCAAACATCATATCAGGAGATTTGTAAAAATGAGCAGAGTTCAGATATAAAATAAAAAAATATGTGATGCCATTTAAAAAAGGTTTGAAGTTATAGAGTACCCAGTATATTTATAAATAATTTTGGATTATGCATCTTGAGATGCTTAACAATTGTGCTTTTATAATTTTTTCGTATCTATTATAAGACCGCTATAAAAGAACTTTACCGCACTATTGGGACACCCTGTATGTAGAGCTTTATTATGTAATTATATAAAAAAAGCTAGTACTTTTATGGTATATGTATGTATACGGGAATTTTGAGTGGAGACACTCCAGGTTTTTATGTTTGTGTAACATGTTAAAATGTTAAATATGAAAGTAAAAATGTCAGCAATCCCATCTATTGAAGATTGATTGAACTAAAACCTACTAACCTTACAGACACTGATTTTTAAAAAAATATTTTGATTTAAAAACGTACTTCAAAATAGTTTTGTTATGGTGTCTATTAATACAAATTGTGTGGCTTTATGATTTTTATATATTCCTTAATGTTCCAATCGTAGGCTGTCACCGGACTTGTAATGTACGACGATGTAAGACGAGCTTATATATAGTACATATCTGTTTACTATCGTCGACACTTATTACTGTTTGTTATGCTAATATTAATTATATTGTGGGTTTAATAAAAGTTGCATATTTTTGCTTTCTCACACACTTACGTACATGTAACCGGTTTAAATTTTAATTTTTTTTTTTTGTTTTTCTTGACATTTTATGGCCCAAACAACATGAAAAACACATTTTTAAGACAAAATTTTGTGTATGCGTGCGCGCGTGTGCGTGTGTGCGTGCGTGTGGGCGTGTGTGCGCGTGCGTGCGCGTGCGTGTGTGTGCTTGGGTGTGCGCGCGTGTGTGCACGTGCGTGTGGTTTGGTGTGTGTGTGCGCGTGTGGGCGCGTGTGTGTGCGTATGCGTGCGCGTGTGTGCGTGTGTGCGCGTGTGCGTGCGCGTACGGTGCGTAGGCGCGCGCGTGTGCGTGTGCGCGCGTGTGCGTGCGTGCGCGCGTGAGTGCGTGCGCGTGAGGGTGGGTGTGGGTGTGTGCGCGTGCGTGCGTGCGTGTGTCTATGTTTGTGTCTGTCTCCGTGTGTGTACGCGCGTGGGCGTATGTACGTGTGTACGTGTGTGCGCGTGTGTTCGTGCGCGCGTGTGTGCGCGTGTGTGTGCGCGTGTGTGTGCGCGTGTGTGCGCGTGTGTGTGCATGCGCGTGCGCGCACGCGTGAGTGCGCGTATACGTATGCGTGCGCGTGCGTGTGTGGGGGTGTATGGTGTGTGTGGGTGTGTGCGTGCGTGCGCGCGAGGGCGTGCGTGCGTGCGTGGGTGTTTATCTATGTTTGTGTCTATCTTCGTGTGTGCGCGCGCGTGCGTTTGTGTGTGTGTGTGTGTGGGCGCGCGCGTGTGTGTGGCGGTGACTTGTTAGTTTTAGTACTTTACCAAGCGATAACAGATGTGGGGTTGAGAACGTTTTAGTTCTTTTCAGGCTGTGTTATTAAATCTTCTTTCCTTAGGACCCTAACTCCTTTCCTTCCGATCATATGCTGACCGCACCCACCCTTAATTCTACCATGCATAACATACTTAAATAAAGTAATTGTTAAATAATTTATGTCAATTTAAAAGTTCCGCCCTTTTGATACTGCCGTTCTAGATTATAGCTGCAGGGGAGGGAGGGGGTTACAAATTTAATTTTTACATTTTGAATAAGGTTGTTGGTTTTGAAGGTGTTGCAATGAGAAATTTTTATTGACACACTCATGCGTAGTTTTATTTTAGATAATAAATAATAAACTGAGTGATTTAGGTTTAATTTTGATAACGTCAGGAATCGATAGAACGCGTGTAAGTAATATGGGTTTGTGCTATGAACTGTTGTTCTAAAGCACTTTCTTATGAGAGATAAATGGCTCCAAAATTTGAATTTTTTAAATAACTACTTACTCTTCTACCCTTCCAAATTTTTTTGTGTTACGCCACTGATTAAATTTGATCTTACAGTATGCTAGCCAAGTTCTTTACCAACAAATTCTGATTTATGTACTTGTTTATGAGTTTTTGGCCAAAATTCATAATGACCTAGTTATACAGCATGCAATGGAGTGATATTTGTAAACTGGCGTCTAGCAGAATTGTAGGGTCATTTAGGAGTAAGACTAGTCAAAAGATTACACATTTAATTATAAATAATAAAGGATGTAACCAATTAACAATTATCAAAAGTCTTTACGACTAAAAGAAAAGCGTGTGGCGCTCATATTATGAACATGTGACAGAGAGAAATGAATTATGATGAGCGCCCCACGCTTTTATTTTTAGTCGTAACGATTTTTGATGACATTTTGGTGCAAGGAAAAAAATTATTTTCTCCTTCTTAGTGGACTTTCTATGTACAAATAAGAGTGCTTTTTAAAAAGTTTCTTTTTTCAATTTTCTTTCGAATAATGTAATAATATACATGCTGTTGTGTTTAAGATAAGATAGTTATTTTCATTTACAACAAAAAAAAATTATAAATTTATATTTCTGGTACACCCTGTATAAAAATTAAATCTCATATTTCTTAAAAGATCAATGTCTGCACTAATTACATGCGGAAACAGTTTCCACCACCTCCTCCGATCCTGAGGATGAGAACCACGAGCACTTTCTCAGGATCAACATCTTTCATAGAGCCATTTCCTTCACTCCGTTTACTACCTTCCCTGATAGGCGCGAGCTTATCACGAAGAGGATTGACCTAGTAGCCAGGAAGTTCTTAGACAGGCGATTGTACTGCAGTTGGAGTGGTTTTAGCACCCTACTACCGACAGGAGTAAATTCCCAGTCATTTCCTTTCCTCCACCCCCTAACTTCCCCTTCTTACTTCCCTTCGCAATGGACCTGACGGATAAGGACAGTTACACATACTAGCCACAACAGAGACAAAATTAACCAACAGAGACACGCTTAACATAACTCATTACAATACCTATCTTCACAACAACCCCGACAGTGGCGAACGAGGTACTGCACTCCTGATACACTCCCGATACCCATCCGCTTCCTGCACCTTACTGCCTCACCTTCAACACCTTGAATGTGTAGCTGCAACGGTGCACCTTCCTCATCCCCTATAATAGTATTTTGCTATTATAACCCTTTCCTCTCCACTACTATAATATGTAGCCAACATCCCTAATGCAGTACTACTAGGAGACCTTAACGCCAGACACCAACAATTTGCAGACTCGACTGACAACGCAAACGGATAAATATTAACGAACACCTCACGTTTATCGGACACAAAGGTTACTCCATATCCGACCACAGAATATGCTCTGAACAAATATTTCGATGACAACTGCTACCTCGGCATAACTATAATATCAGACCACCTTCCCTTACTAGTGAAAACATTCCTAGGCCCCTCACTTCCCCCAACATAAACAACTATCATACGCAGAAATTTTCAAAATGCCGATTGGAATGCCTTTAAAGAACACATCTCCAATAACCTATCAGATATACCCTTTAACTCTCCCGACGACATAGACAGAGTCGTACAAGGACTAACCCAATTTATCTCCGACGCTACCAACACAGCAATCTCGACAAAAGTAATAGACATCAACCGGAAACCACTTCTTCCCGCGCATCGTTCTCCTGATCAAGGAAAAGCGACGGATATACTGACGATTTCTGAAGACCAGAACCGAATACAACAGACTAATCGCAATAATACGACTGGAGGCCAACAAATACACCCAAGAAAACTGGATAAAAGAAATAGCCAATCTTGATTACCACGAAGGCCCTAAATTCTGGCACAAATTCAAGATCCTAACGGAACAAAAAACTATCAAAATCAATCAATCCTTAAGGTACCCTCGCAGTTTCAGACCAGGAGAAGGCCGACCTGTTCGGCCTTCACCTGCAAACCGTCCTCACTACCCCCGACGATCCATTGTTCGACAACGATTTCAAAGCACGGCTCGAACAAAACCTTGAGACATTCCAAAACCAGAGACCGCACGTACTAACCGACAACGACCCCTGCCTTAGCCCCATTTCACCCGATCTAATACTACAAACTCTTAAACAAGGGAACATTTCCGTTCCAGGACAAGACGGACTTAACCGCCAATACTGAAGAACCTTCCACAAAACGCCATTAGACAGTTAGCCCAAATATACAACAGATGTCTTGTTCTATCCTGTTTCCCGACGAAATGGAAGTTCGCTTCAACCGTCATGTTACCCAAACCTAGATTTGATCCTTCCCAACCTTCATCCTACAGACCGATTTCCCTATTAAGTTGTATGGGCAGAAGGCCAAGAGCTCATCTCGAAAAAGCTAACGACATCATCCCCAACAGCCAGTTCGGCTTCAGACCGAACCGTTCTTGCCAAGACCCTTTAGTAAAACTATATACCGAATCCTCAAAAGCATTGAACCACGGGGACTGGTGCCTCGCAGTCTTGCTCGACATCAAACAAGCTTTTGACAAAGTATGGCATGCAGGACTAATATACAAACTACGGCAGTTAGGCTTCCCGACCGCATTCTTTCATATCTGACAGGAAGATCTGTGAAGGTACGAGTAGGCTCCTCCACCTCCACGATTTTTCATCCCACCGCCGGAGTTCCGCAAGGATCGGCCCTAGCACCTATCCTATATACCATCTATGCATACGAAATTCCCCAAAGTATCAACCCGAACATAACAGTAGCCCAATTTGCTGACGACACTGCTCTCTGGGCGACCAATAGGGGCAGTGACGGGGCAAACAGATTAATAACTCAACAACTTACCCACTTCTCCAACTGGGCCAATCAGTGGAGACTAACAATCAACTCATACAAAACACAAACAATACTGTTTAGACATCCGTGATTATCCAACTTTGACAGACAAACCTCCAACAACATCAACTTGACCCTACGCGGAGAAATACAACTACAAGACACAATCATATACCTAGGTATCACGTTCTCCCGGACGCTACACTGGCAACCCGATGCTAGCGGCGCTCTCAATAAGATACGCAATCGCGCATCACTATTGAAAATGCTGCGAGGAAACCCAAAACCCTTCAACACACTTATAAAACTTATCATTCGACCGATACTGGAGTACCGCGCTCCATTGTACGCAAGCCTAAAAACAAGCCAACTCCAATCCCTCGCCTCCTGCGAAATGACAATACTACGCACCACACACAAACTACACTTCAGACACCCTACCGCACTAACCATACAACACGCCAACATTCAACCAATAACCGACAGACTAATAACACTACAGACCAAATACACAAATCGCAGGACAAACAGTGATACGATCTCAACCAAATACTACAAATCCCATTCTCCAACAAACTCTGACTACCACGAAAACCGAAAACCAAATTCAAACACCTCCTAGCACTCCTACTTCAACGAATAGATAATCTACCAGAGCAGTTCGAAGAGCTTCTCGACAATACTCCCTACATCCTAAGATAAAACCAATCTTCAAAGAAAACGATGACGACCGCAGCAACGAAAATGGACAATTCTATCCATCCTATTATGCCCATTCTACACCAACCTCAAACATTAAACTCTCAATATACACATTTTTTTCCCACAAATCATAAATATCAAAATTGTTACCCCTTACAATACACAAATATAACAGAACACACAAACACTCAAAACCCAGGGCTGAAGAGAGAGAAGATCCCTAAACTGCCCGAAGAATGAAGACCTTTATGGAACCAAGAAAAAATAAGATCCCAAAGACGAAGAAGCAAACGATTAAAAAAAAAAAAAAGAATTCAATCAACTTTTGTATTAAACATTTTGTTCTACTGTGCATAGTTTAGCCGCAAATTCACTTTGACGCACTAATGAGCAACCCTGTATAACTAGGTCGTACGAATTTTGGCCAAAAACTCAAAAACAAGTGCAAAAATCGGAGAATGCATACTAATAAAATTTTGTGAGTAAAGCACGCAATAAGATCGAATTTAATCAGTGTCGCAACAACTAAATTTGGAAATCGACTTATTTCCGTTTAGGAGATATTAAAGAAAGAATATTTAAAAACTTTTAAGTTTTGTCGCCATTTTATGTTAGAAAGAGTTTTAGCACAATAGTTCATAGGACCCATTATTTTCATGTGTTCTATCGATCCCCGAAGTTATCAAAATTAAACCTGAATCACCCTGTATAAAATTTTGAATATTTGAATAGGAATCAATATTGCAAATATGGAGAAAACTGATAAGTCAATGATTGAGCTCGAGTTGGAGCTTAATCAAAAGTCAAACGAATGGATAGCATTACAAGAAAGTGGTGGCCATTTAAAACCTATATACGGACCTGGCTATACTGGTATGATTAATTTAGGAAATTCGTGTTACTTAAATAGTGTGATGCAGATGGTTTTTAACATACCACACTTCGTACACAAGTACGTAAATGGGGCCAATAATATTTTTGATAATGCAAATATAATGAATGCCGCTGATGATTTTGGTGTACAAATGTGAGTAGAGTAGATTCGCAATTTTATTTATCATTATATTTAAATTTTAGGGCCAAATTGGGATATGGATTAATATCTGGTAAATACTCAATTCCCCCACCGAAAGGCTCACCTGCAGATGCAGATTCACCGGGTGTATCTCCGTTGATGTTTAAAACACTTGTTGGTCGTGGCAACGTTGATTTTTCAACAAAAAAACAACAGGATGCTCAAGAATTTTTTTTGTACTTGCTTACATTATTAGAACGCAATAATAGAAATCAGGTAAATCCTGGTGATTGTTTCAAGTTTCAAATTGAAGATCGTGTAGAATGTAGCGTGAGTAAGAAAGTGAAATACACATTCAGAGAAGAAAGTATTCTCGCTCTTAATATACCATTAGAAGTGGCAATTAACAAAGATGAAGTTTCTGCGTATGAATTTAGAAAAGCAGAAATGGAGGCTAGTGGTAAAAAAATGGATCCCAATTCATTAGTACGGCCACATATTAAACTATTTTCGTGTCTAGAGGTGTTTACGCAACCTGAAATTATAGAACAATTTTTTAGTACAGCTTTAAATTCTAAGACAACTGCGAGAAAGTAAGATATTAAGATAGTTTTAGTAATTTTCTAATTTTTTTTGTAGATCAACAAGATTTGCTACTTTTCCTGATTACTTATTAATACAATTAAAAAAATTTACGTTACGAGAAGATTGGGTTCCTATCAAACTTGATGTTGCTGTCGATATGCCAGATTTATTAGATTTGAATTCGCTAAGAGGACATGGACAGCAACCGGGTGAAGAATCTCTACCAGAAATTGCAGGAACCGTTCCCCCTCCAGAAATGGACGAAGCTGTTTTAGATCAACTTAAAGAAATGGGTTTGTTTCGTCGTTCAATTTTATAATATTTGCTAATTATTTATATTTAGGTTTTCCTAATGAGGCCTGTAAACGAGCAATATTCTTTACACACAATTCAGGTTTGGAAGCAGCATCTACGTGGATAATGGAACACATTACCGATGCAGATTTTTCTTATCCATTTGTTCCACCGGGAACCGAAAGATCTGCATTTATTCCGGATCCAGAAGCTCTTCCATTAGTTATGGGTATGGGATTTAGTAAGGAACAAGCAACAAAAGCTTTAAAGGCAACCGATAATAATGTAGAAAGGGCAGTTGATTGGATTTTTTCACATCCCGATGAGTTAGAAAGTGCTTCTGCGCCTGCAGCTCCCAAATTTAAGGACGGGGATGGAAGTAAGATTTTATCTGTGTCGTTTCATTTAATGCAATTTTTGTTTTAGAATATAAGTTAATCGCATTTGTTTCACATATGGGTACTTCGAGTATGGTCGGACATTATGTTGTACATATTTTGAAAGATGGACAGTGGATTATATTTAACGATAATAAAGTTGCCCTTTCTGAAAATCCTCCTAAAGATTTAGGTTATCTGTATTTGTATGAGAGACTTTAATTTTATTTTAATCAATTTTGTTTTGTTGATTATTGCCACATTATTTATTGATTTTGTGCAAGTCAGTGTGGAAAACGAGAGAATAACAATCAAAATGTTAACATTAATTAATAAAAATGTGTTTTTATAATGTGTCGTTATTTAACCTCAACATTCTAGGGACTAACCTATAACATAAATTATTTCTCAAGTCAGTGACTTGGTCACATATTAACTAGAATCAAAGTTGCTGTTTCTAATTGCTGGGTTAAAGAATTTTTGAGTGTGCTTGTCATAACGAATAGCTTTGTTCGAAAGTAGTCTCTTAATTTCAGCGGTCAATGAGAGTGACTAAAATAATCACATTTTATAAACCATATGCACTCCACAAAGTACAATATGATCAACAAAGAAAGGGGGCGCTCGCTCCTATGAAACAGTAACCATTTGCCGGAATATATGCTACATTGTGCTCATACCAAATATAACCTCAAAATTGACACTCAACCACAGAATATGGAAGCTACGCTAACTCTTTCATATTCTGTGGTTTAACATTAATTTAATAATTATGAGTGCAAAGAAGGGGCGCTGCTCCTATCAAACATGACCTAAGTAATTATTTACCCTAACATACAGTGTGTCCGAGATTCAGCATGCATGTATTGCTATTTCGTTAATATTGAAGATAGAATGCGGGTTAAATGGGGAAAGTTTTAGAGAATTTTATGACTATCATCATGGTAAAGTCAGATTTGAAGTAACTTTTTTTGTTTTTGAAATAATTGAAGAAAACAAAAATTGTGCATTTTCTACTACCCCCTGTAGCTCTTTTATTTGAAGTCTGACAACATTTTGATTTGTACATTATTATGACACTTTTAAAAGACAATTTTAAAAAGTACCAAAATTTATCTACAGTCATTTGTTTTGAAATACATACACTAACTATTGTTTTCATATGGACGCCATCTTGGATTTTTACATTATCGAATAGTATTTTTATTACCTTTTCAGCGATGTATCACATGATACGAGAATTTACTTCCAACTTCTCTAAAACTTTCCCCATTTAACCGACAATCTATCTTCAATATTAACGAATATAGCAATACATGCATGCTGAATCTCGGACACACTGTATAATAGTTTACCAATACTATAAACATAATTGTAGTGTTACCTATAGTTGTTGGTAACAATTTGTAAAATAAATTAAATCATGTTACAATTTGCTTTGTATTCTTTGCGTAATTTCGAATAATTTGGGCACTCATTACAATGCATTAAATTTTAATTTTGCGGTTATATTTAGTATGGGCGTATATATATATATATATATATATATATATATATATATATATATATATATATATATATATATATATATATATATATATATTGGGATGTAGGAAAATTTAATTATAATTTATAATTATCTCATATGGGGATGTATTAATTAAATTGACTAGCTCTTATCTCATATGGGGATAGGATTCAGGTTTAGTGGGAAATTATTACTGGTTCGAATATATCATGTGGATTGCACTTTATAAAAAATATCGTATATGAAAAATGTATCTGAACAAAATTTATACTATAACGCATGCGTTATAACCTTACTGAATACAATTGTCAAAAAATGTAAGACTTGTTAAATAGTGACTTGTTGAATTATGATTATAATTGGATAATTGAAATTTAAAATTTTGAAATGAACTAAATTTCTGCTTATTTTGCAGGTGTTTACACAAGTATTATATAAACATTTACACCTATACATATAACAAATAAGAATTGCAGGAAATCAACACAAATAAGAACACGATAGATAGGGTTATAATCAAAAATTAACTCACATGTACATATTCCAAACTGCAAACAGATGTCTTCATACAGATGGTTCCATATGTAGATGCAGGCACTTTCCAATAATGATCGAAATTCTGGTATACGATGTTCACCGCTACCATTCACCCACTAGCTGCAGACTGGTCCTCGGGTTGTTGGTCACTTTTCTTCGGTAACTGCTATTCTCTTATGCTTTAAGGCTTCACTCAACCACAAATTTTTAATCTATGATATTATTTTATTGTATTAATGCTTTTCAATTTTGTCGTTTAAATAATATTTAGTGATTGTAAAGACTAAGTTAATGTCACTTTATTTTTTAGGCTCCGGCTCGAATATAAATTATTTAAAGGATCGCAGCAGAAAATAAAACTCAATTGACGAAAAATGATTACTATTTTATTTTGTTAAAACGTAACCAGTATTCAACTTTAACAAACGAAACTTTAAAACGTTAAACATAAATCGTCACAAGTAAGAAAAATGATTCGTAATGAACTTTACGAATGTGTACAGGTATCGGTAACCTAACTTTATTTTTAAACGATTGTCGGTTTAAAAACAATTGTGCTTGATTTTCTCGTCTCTCCGTTTATTATTAAATTTTCCCGATAATTATTTAGGTTATTTCAACTTACTTGATGCACAAAAAACACTACACTATTTTAACTTTTTCAAACAACTGGCAAATTATAGAGAGAGATTCTGATCAAGGGCAATTCTTTTTATACCCTTTCGTTGGTTACCACATCTTCAATTTTTTTTAAGCAATTCAAATAATGTAAGTATGTTTCTGATTGGTCGAAAATAATTTGAAAACTTAACTAAATTAGAAATTTAGCAATATCTTTCTTATACAGCTATAGATTTAAATTTTAATAACAGAAATGAAATCTGTGTTAAATTGTGCATAAATAGATACCCAACATGATATGGTTCTTTTAAATATTATACAAAATGACCTATTCTAACTTAAAATTGCTTATATCTAACTAATCTTACAAATTACACTTAAATTCACTACAAATATGTAATCCTGACTAAATTTTGCATTGGAAAACACACATTAAATGTCCGAAATCTTAAATTTAAAGGAAATTTTATATTTACCAAGTAAAATTATATAATCAACCCCATTTCATAAATTTTGCGTTGATATGCTTTGTACACATTAAATTACTATGTAAAAATGAGGAAGACCTCCTATTGATCACTTTAACAATCCAATTTAAGCCTAACTTAATCAAAAAAAACTATAAATTTATGAAAAAACATTAAATTTAAGACATAACCAAACTTAATTCTAAAATTACAAATAATTTGCGTTTAAAAACGTCCAAGTAACTCAAAATGTTATCCAAACCACTTGTAATAACTGTCTTTATTGTATTTATTGTTCATCTCGCTTGCATTGTATAATTTTTATGTCACTTTAAGAAGTCATATCGTTTAACACACTTTTCTAAAATTCTACTATAAAAATGTATCTGCATGTAAATATCTTTGTGTAAATATGTTCTATACACTGTTCTTAATATTTAAAATGCATCACTATGTTTGTCACACATTCGCTTTCAGAAATATGTGAGTATTGATCATATTAAGTTCGTATTATAACCCTTTCTTAAATTTTACCATATTTCCTGCATTCTAAACTACTTATACAATATCCCTAATATAAATCTAACTTTACACTTTATGTTAAACACCTGTAAAATATTCATATGCCAAAATACTTTCGGAAAACTGAAATTTATTGAAACAAACTAAAATTGAATTTACCGAAATAAGTTTATTTAACATTCCTGACATTCTTGTAAGTAGCACAATGATTTTTATGATTAAACCAAAATGTATAAATTTTATTTAGACTGTTTCAACCAAAACAAATCCACTTTCTAGTCATCGTGAATCAAATTACATCCCTCGTACATGTATCATGCTTGATATCACCCTTTTTTTTAAAGAAATTATTAGTTTAAACTATCCGATCCCTGTCTTACTCTTATCTAAACATCTCAATATATATATATATATATATATATATATATATATATATGTATATATACAGGGTGTGGCGCGAAGACCTTGCATTACACTTATCGGTGAAACTACTAATATTTGAAAATTGAAAATTTGTATTTTAATATTTTTGGCTATGCTAAATTCAATGAAAATATTTGTAACTTTATAGCACTTCCGGTTATACCGGAAGTAACTATTAACTAGCTTATTTTAAATAGAATGTGGTATATTTTGGTTGCAATGCTTATTCTACATAAAATTTTGAACAAATTTTTATAAGGATAACATATCTCAAAAATGAGCGGTTTGTGAGTTATTTTAAGTTTTGTGAATTTTTTTCAAAAATCATATTTCCATATTATTTACGATATCTTATCTAATTGATAATCGTTTACTTTCATATTTTGACCAAACAATATCAATGTATGACGAACCATTGTGGATAGGAAATGACTTTGTTAATTTATACAGGGTGCTAAAAATCGAGCGACCAATTGTAATAAATTCAAATATTAAAAACTTGCTTAATTTAAATGGAACAACCTATATTTTATGGTGCTATGGGATTTATTATTTTATTTCCTTTCAATTTATGTTTACATTCCCTATACCTAAATTGAGCCATTTTCAAGATATTTCGGTCTTTTTGAATAAATGCATAAAACCTTATACTCAAATCTAATAACATTTGTCGTAAAGTGAAAAGTAGGCTGTCGAAATTCATTGTTACCCTTAATTAAGTTTTTATTGCTGTCAAAGCGGTGTAATTATTGTGACAAGCTATTTTGAACTATCAAAGTACTAATAAGTATTAATAGAAATGATACCAATAATGATTTTCTAAACTTGATCCTAATCTACAGGGAGTGTAATAGAATTGCTAGCCGAACATGTCGTGTATTTACAGAAAGATTTCTGGAAAAACGGAGGCCAACTCGAGATACCATCACAAGACTTTTAAAGAACATGTCGCAATTTGGAGTATGCCGTTCAAAAATTGCAAAAATTAAACCATTAGTTGATGATGAAGTTAACGTGACAAATGTGCTGGGATTCTTTTCTGCATATCGAGATGCTTCTATTAGAGATTGCGAAATAAGCTTACGATTAACGACAAGAACAATTCATAGGATTCTTAAAGTGTATAAGTGGAAACCTTTCTGTTGTGCATCACTTGCTGCCAGAAGATCTCCCTAAGCGCGTTGAATTTTGTGAATGGTTCTTGTTGAAAATCCAGGAAGATGAGAATTTTACTCATAGAATCATTTGGTGTGACGAAGCAAAATTTTGCAAAAATGTTTTGGTCTCACGAAAACTCTCGCATAACAAGAGAGCGTTATTTTCAAACGAGCTGGTCGTTTAATTCTTTTTGTGCCATAAAAGATGGCAGAATTTTCGGACTTAAAATTTATGATAAAAATCTGACCGGTGTCGGATATTACAACATCGTTCATGACACTATTTTGCCATCGTTAAACAATTTAAATGCCGAAGAAAGAAGTATTGTGTGGTATCAACAGGACGGGGCACCGCCACACATCTTACAAATTAATGCTGATTTTCTGTACCAACATTTTGAGGATAGGTGGAGAGCCAACAGGGGACCACATCATTGGCCGGTGAGATCCCCTGATTTCACACCCCTAGACAGTAGTATTTGGGGACATATTAAATATCTAGTATACTAGGAACCAATTACAACAAAGGAAATTATTATACAGCGAGTATTACAGGCTTTTAATAATTACGATCCCCAAAAACTTGGTAAATCTACGATACAAAACACTATTAAAAGGATTCATAAATGCTTAGAAGTAAATGGAAATAATTTTGAACATTGGCTGTAATTAATATTTTTGAAATTGTTGTTCTTATTATGTTATCTATTATTATTATTACCCTCTGTAATTATGTTATGACGTTATGTTATTGTTATTCTTATCTTGAAAATGGCTCATTTAGGTGTAGGGAATGTAACTATAAATCGAAAAGAAATAAAATAATAAATATTATAGCACCATAAAATACAGGGTGTTCCATTTAAAGTAAGTCAGTTTTTAATGTTTGAATTTATTAGAATTGGTCGCTTGGTTTGCAACACCCTGTATAAATTAACAAAGTCATTTCCAATCCACAACGTTTCGTCATACATTGATATTGTTTTGTGAAAATATGAAAGTAAACGATTATTAATTAGATAGTTCTTTTAATTCTAAAATTAACAAACCTTCTTGAGTCAAGTATTCAGAAGTGCGGAAGAGGAATCTACGACCCCGTTTGCTTCTGAAATCGACGTAAATTGAGGCAAAAATTGTGTATTAGGACATCATAAGTTTGAAGAGGTATTTGTTTACCTAATACTTTGGTCTTATGTTCTTTCCTAAATCTTATAGTTCGTTTGATTCTAAAATTAACAAACCTTCTTGTATCAAGTACTCAGAAGTACGGAAGAGGAATCTATGACCCTGTGTGCTCCTGAAATCGGCGTAAATTGAGACAAAAATTGTGTATTAGGACATCATATGTTTGAAGAGGTATTTGTTTACCTAATACTTTGGTCTTATGTTCTTTCCTAAATCTTATAGTTGTTTTGATCCTAAAATTAACAAACCTTGTTGTGTCAAGTATTCAGAAGTCCGGAAGAGGAATCTATGACCCTGTTTGCTTCTGAAATCGGCGTAAATTGAGGCAAAAATTGTGTATTAGGACATCATAAGTTTGAAGAGGTATTTGTTTACATAATACTGTGGTCTTCTGTTCTTTCCTAATGCTTATAGTTCTTTAGATTCTAAAATTAACAAACCTTCTTGTGTCAAGTATTCATAAGTCCGGAAGAAGAATCTATGACCCTGCTTGCTTCTGAAATCGGCGTAAATTGAGGCAAAACTTGTGTATTAGGACAGCATAAGTTTGAAGAGGTATTTGCTTACCTAATACTGTGGTCTTCTGCTCTATCCTAATTCTTATAGTTCTTTAGATTCTAAAATTAACAAACCTTTTTGTGTCAAGTATTCAGAAGTCCGGAAGAGGAATCTATGACCCTGCTTGCTTCTGAAATCGGCGTAAATTGAGGCAAAAATTGTGTATTAGGACATCATAAGTTTGAAGAGGTATTTGTTTACCTAATACTTTGGTCTTCTGTTCTTTCCTAATTCTTATAGTTCTTTTGATTCTAAAATTAACAAACCTTTTTGTGTCAAGTATTCAGAAGTCCGGAAGAGGAATCTATGACCCTGCTTGCTTCTGAAATCGGCGTAAATTGAGGCAAAAATTGTGTATTAGGACATCATAAGTTTGAAGAGGTATTTGTTTACCTAATACTTTGGTCTTCTGTTCTTTCCTAAATCTTATAGTTCGTTTGATTCTAAAATTAACAAACCTTTTTGTATCAAGTACTCAGAAGTCCGGAAGAGGAATCTATGACCCTGTGTGCTTCTGAAATCGGCGTAAATTGAGGCAAAAATTGTGTATTAGGACATCATAGGTTTGAAGAGGTATTTGTTTACCTAATACTTTGGTCTTCTGTTCTTTCCTAATTCTTATAGTTCTTTTAATTCTAAAATTAACAAACCTTTTTGTGTCAAGTATTCAGAAGTCCGGAAGAGGATCTATGACCCTGCTGCTTCTGAAATCGGCGTAAATTGAGGCAAAATTGTGTACTAGGCCATCATAAGTTTGAAGAGGTATTAGTTTACCTAATACTTTGGTCTTCTGTTCTTTCCTAATTCTTATAGTTCTTTTGATTCTAAAATTAACAAACCTTTTTGTGTCAAGTACATAGAAGTCCGGATGAGGAATCTATGACCCTGTGGCTTCTGAAATCGGCGTAAATTGAGGGAAAAGTTGTGTACTAGGACATCGTAAGATTGAAGAGGTATTTGTTTACCTAATACCTTGGTCTTCTGTTCTTTCCTAATTCTTATAGTTCTTTTAATTCTAAAATTAACAAACCTTTTTGTGTCAAGTATTCAGAAGTCCCGAAGAGGAATCTATGACCCTGCTTGCTTCTGAAATCGGCGTAAATTGAGGCAAAAATTGTGTATTAGGACATCATAAGTTTGAAGAGGTATTAGTTTAACTAATACTTTGGTCTTCTGTTCTTTCCTAATTCTTATAGTTCTTTTAATTCTAAAATTAACAAACCTTTTTGTGTCAAGTATTCAGAAGTCCGGAAGAGTGATCTATGACCCTGCTGGCTTCTGAAATCGGCGTAAATTGAGGCAAAAATTGTGTATTAGGACATCATAAGTTTGAAGAGGTATTAGTTTAACTAATACTTTGGTCTTCTGTTCTTTCCTAATTCTTATAGTTCTTTTAATTCTAAAATTAACAAACCTTTTTGTGTCAAGTATTCAGAAGTCCCGAAGAGGATCTATGACCCTCCTTGCTTCTGAAATCGGCGTAAACTGAGGCAAATATTGTGTATTAGGACATCATAAGTTTGAAGAGGTATTTGTTTATCTAATACTTTGGTCTTCTGTTCTTTCCTAATTCTTATAGTTCTTTTGATTCTAAAATTAACAAACCTTTTTGTGTCAAGTATTCAGAAGTCCGGAAGAGTGATCTATGACCCTGCTGGCTTCTGAAATCGGCGTAAATTGAGGCAAAAATTGTGTATTAGGACATCATAAGTTTGAAGAGGTATTAGTTTAACTAATACTTTGGTCTTCTGTTCTTTCCTAATTCTTATAGTTCTTTTAATTCTAAAATTAACAAACCTTTTGTGTCAAGTATTCAGAAGTCCGGAAGAGGATCTATGACCCTGCTGGCTTCTGAAATCGGCGTAAATTGAGGCAAAATTGTGTATTAGGACATCATAAGTTTGAAGAGGTATTGTTTACTAATACTTTGGTCTTCTGTTCTTTCCTAATTCTTATAGTTCTTTTAATTCTAAAATTAACAAACCTTTTTGTGTCAAGTATTCAGAAGTCCGGAAGAGGAATCTATGACCCTGCTTGCTTCTGAAATCGGCGTAAATTGAGGCAAAAATTGTGTATTAGGACATCATAAGTTTGAAGAGGTATTAGTTTAACTAATACTTTGGTCTTCTGTTCTTTCCTAATTCTTATAGTTCTTTTAATTCTAAAATTAACAAACCTTTTTGTGTCAAGTATTCAGAAGTCCGGAAGAGTGATCTATGACCCTGCTGGCTTCTGAAATCGGCGTAAATTGAGGCAAAAATTGTGTATTAGGACATCATAAGTTTGAAGAGGTATTAGTTTATCTAATACTTTGGTCTTGTGTTCTTTCCTAATTCTTATAGTTCTTTTGATTCTAAAATTAACAAACCTTTTTGTGTCAAGTATTCAGAAGTCCCGAAGAGGAATCTATGACCCTGCTTGCTTCTGAAATCGGCGTAAATTGAGGCAAAATTGTGTATTAGGACATCATAAGTTTGAAGAGGTATTAGTTTAACTAATACTTTGGTCTTCTGTTCTTTCCTAATTCTTATAGTTCTTTTAATTCTAAAATTAACAAACCTTTTTGTGTCAAGTATTCAGAAGTCCGGAAGAGGAATCTATGACCCTGCTGGCTTCTGAAATCGGCGTAAATTGAGGCAAAAATTGTGTATTAGGACATCATAAGTTTGAAGAGGTATTAGTTTAACTAATACTTTGGTCTTCTGTTCTTTCCTAATTCTTATAGTTCTTTTAATTCTAAAATTAACAAACCTTTTTGTGTCAAGTATTCAGAAGTCCGGAAGAGTGATCTATGACCCTGCTGGCTTCTGAAATCGGCGTAAATTGAGGCAAAAATTGTGTATTAGGACATCATAAGTTTGTAGAGGTATTAGTTTAACTAATACTTTGGTCTTCTGTTCTTTCCTAATTCTTATAGTTCTTTTAATTCTAAAATTAACAAACCTTTTGTGTCAAGTATTCAGAAGTCCGGAAGAGTGATCTATGACCCTGGCTTCTGAAATCGGCGTAAATTGAGCAAAAATTGTGTATTAGGACATCATAAGTTTGAAGAGGTATTTGTTTAACTAATACTTGGTCTTCTGTTCTTTCCTAATTCTTATAGTTCTTTTAATTCTAAAATTAACAAACCTTTTGTGTCAAGTATTCAGAAGTCCGGAAGAGTGATCTATGACCCTGCTTGCTTCTGAAATCGGCGTAAATGGAGGCAAAGATTGTGTATTAGGACATCATAAGTTTGAAGAGGTATTTGTTTATCTAATACTTTGGTCTTCTGTTCTTTCCTAATTCTTATAGTCCTTTTAATGCTAAAATTAACAAACCTTCTTGTATCAAGTACTCAGAAGTCCGGAAGAGTGACCTATGACCCTGTGGCTTCTGAAATCGGCGTAAATTGAGGCAAAAATTGTGTATTAGGACATCATAAGTTTGAAGAGGTATTGTTTAACTAATACTTTGGTTCTTCTGTTCTTTCCTAATTCTTATAGTTCTTTTAATTCTAAAATTAACAAACCTTTTGTGTCAAGTATTCAGAAGTCCGGAAGAGTGATCTATGACCCTGCTGGCTTCTGAAATCGGCGTAAATTGAGGCAAAAATTGTGTATTAGGACATCATAAGTTTGAAGAGGTATTAGTTTATCTAATACTTTGGTCTTCTGTTCTTTCCTAATTCTTATAGTTCTTTTAATTCTAAAATTAACAAACCTTTTTGTGTCAAGTATTCAGAAGTCCGGAAGAGTGATCTATGACCCTGCTGGCTTCTGAAATCGGCGTAAATTGAGGCAAAAATTGTGTATTAGGACATCATAAGTTTGAAGAGGTATTAGTTTAACTAATACTTTGGTCTTCTGTTCTTTCCTAATTCTTATAGTTCTTTTAATTCTAAAATTAACAAACCTTTTTTGTGTCAAGTATTCAGAAGTCCCAAAGAGTGGTCTATGACCCTGCTTCTGAAATCGGCGTAAATTGAGGCAAAAATTGTGTATTAGGACATCGTGAGTTTGAATAGGTATTAGTTTACCTAATACTTTGGTCTTCTGTTCTTTCCTAATTCTTATAGTTCTTTTAATTCTAAAATTAACAAACCTTTTTGTGTCAAGTATTCAGAAGTCCGGAAGAGTGATCTATGACCCTGCTGGCTTCTGAAATCGGCGTAAATTGAGGCAAAAATTGTGTATTAGGACATCATAAGTTTGAAGAGGTATTAGTTTATCTAATACTTTGGTCTTGTGTTCTTTCCTAATTCTTATAGTTCTTTTAATTCTAAAATTAACAAACCTTTTTGTGTCAAGTATTCAGAAGTCCCGAAGAGGAATCTATGACCCTGCTTGCTTCTGAAATCGGCGTAAATTGAGGCAAAAATTGTGTATTAGGACATCATAAGTTTGAAGAGGTATTAGTTTAACTAATACTTTGGTCTTCTGTTCTTTCCTAATTCTTATAGTTCGTTTGATTCTAAAATTAACATACCTTTTTGTATCAAGTACTCAGAAGTCCGTAAGAGGAATCTATGACCCTGTGTGCTCCTGAAATCGGCGTAAATTGAGACAAAAATTGTGTATTAGGACATCATATGTTTGAAGAGGTATTTGTTTACCTAATACTTTGGTCTTATGTTCTTTCCTAAATCTTATAGTTCGTTTGATTCTAAAATTAACAAACCTTTTTGTGTCAAGTATTCAGAAGTCCGGAAGAGGAATCTATGACCCTGCTTGCTTCTGAAATCGGCGTAAATTGAGGCAAAAATTGTGTATTAGGACATCATAAGTTTGAAGAGGTATTAGTTTAACTAATACTTTGGTCTTCTGTTCTTTCCTAATTCTTATAGTTCTTTTAATTCTAAAATTAACAAACCTTTTTGTGTCAAGTATTCAGAAGTCCGGAAGAGGAATCTATGACCCTGCTTCTTTGAAATCGGCGTAAATTGAGACAAAAATTTAGTATTAGGACATCATAGGTTTGAAGAGGTATTAGTTTAACTAATACTTTGGTCTTCTGTTCTTTCCTAATTCTTATAGTTCTTTTAATTCTAAAATTAACAAACCTTTTTGTGTCAAGTATTCAGAAGTCCGGAAGAGGAATCTATGACCCTGCTTGCTTCTGAAATCGGCGTAAATTGAGGCAAAAATTGTGTATTAGGACATCATAAGTTTGAAGAGGTATTAGTTTAACTAATACTTTGGTCTTCTGTTCTTTCCTAATTCTTATAGTTCTTT